>JAQHUG010000053.1:3093651-3135139 GCA_028555095.1 Dicrostonyx torquatus | reverse complement strand
CTCCTTCTGCTCTTCCACTGGACCTTGGTAGCTCAGTCCCTTGTTCTGATGTGAATGTGGGTCTCTGGCTCTATCTCTATCCATCATGCGAAATTTCTATGGTGACGATTAAGATATTCAACAAAGTAACTATGGGACAAGTTCATCTACAGCACATTCTACAAAATTCCCTACTCTGAGAGCCTAACTGGAACATCCGTCACTGTGGCTTTTCCTGTGGGTTCCTTCAGAAGCACCTAAGAGATCAACACCTCCAAACAGATAGTCTAGCGATCACATTCTGTATTTTGAGTGGATTTTGAAATTAATTTAGTTTTAAGTATTTTAAAACATTATTTAATCTATGCTAATACATTTGTTCAAGAAAAATTGACTAGTATAGCACCAGTGCGTTTTGACTTGGGGGATCGTATGCTTACCGGGTTGGTTGACATGGGGGGAGGTGTGTACGCGTGTGTGGTGTGCTTGCGTCTATGTATTACATACATCTGTGTATTGCAGGCTGTCTGTATGTGTATGTGTGGTGTGTGTGCATATGTGTGTGTGCGTGAACCATAGATGATTTTATGGTTTGATGAGATATTCACTTCACATCTAAGGATTCTGAGGTTTGGCAGGATTAACCAACGCCAGATCACACAGCAAAGCAAAGTGAAGAACTTCAGGCCCTGCTATCAGGCTGTGTTGACACGCAGACCTCACCACAAGCTTTTAACATTAAATTAACAATACATTTTGTAATGCTTTGATAAATGTGGGCTTTATGCAGCTTCCAAGTTTTGATTGCTCCCAGGATTTATCCAGCTATGATAATTAGTTTCAATAAATAAGAATTGATTGTAATTAACCCAGAAGGTGGCTTGAGCTGAATCATAACTTCCCCCACCACACCGCAACTTGACTCTGCAATTAATCGCCCTATTCAAGGGACACTCAGCCATCCTTGAGCAGAAGAATCCCCAACTACTTCCCCGACATTTTAAACGCAGGAACCGTCATTGTAGCTACTCTACATCTTTGCACTAAGAATTTACACTCTCGTTTTGAAACAACAACAAAACCCTAGTTAAGCTCAGTTGGTCTCAAAAAAATGAATGAATGGATGGTTATAGGGCAAATGGGGTAACGGGGAGAGAGGGACTAGAAAAGGGTGGGCATGACAGGCCTCAGAAGATACTATGTACTTGTATGTACTGTCAGCAAACAAATTCAACAGTCATTTATAAGTCTTCCATTAGAAAAAAACTTTTACCCACGAAAATAATTATTAAAATATATTAATCAAGAGGGCTGGGAATGCATCTCAGTTAATAGAGTGTTTCCCTAGCATGTGTGAGACCTGCATCAAATCCCAGAACCACACAAAACAAACACGGTGGCACATGCCTGCAACTGCAGCATTCAGAAAGATCTGGAGTTCAAGGCCATCCTTGGTGGGTTAGGAAGTTTGAAGTCAGCCTAAAGCTATATTAGATCCTACTTTTAACCACACACACACACACACACACACACACACACACAAGCAAAATTGGAGATGGTCCTTCTACACTGACTCTTTAACTTTTCCTTCTAAATGACTGCACAGGACATCGACTCCAGGAAACCGAGTATTCATGATCACTGTGTCAGCTACGATGCTCAGAGAAAATAGCCAAAGCTCGCATGCCAGGACACTAGCTTCTACTCCAACTGCATTTATAATTACCAGTGGCCATTTGCTCCTGGAAAGCCAAATTCTTGTGCATTTTCACAGGGATAGTGCTGTTCCCATGGATGTGTCTGCCTTGTTCAGAATGCACTCATTTTCTTTCATTCTTCTTTTTTTAGTGCACATGTGTGTGCATGCATGTCTCTGTGTGTTTCTGTATGTATGTGTGTGTGTGCATGTGTGTCTACGTGTGTGTCTGTGTGTATGTGTATCTGTGTGTATCTGTATGTATGTGTCTGTGTGTGTATGTGTCTATGTGTGTATGTGTCTATGTGTGTGTCTGTATGTGTATGTGCCTATGTATGTCTGTGTGTGTCTCTGTGTGTATGTGTCTATGTGTGTTTGTGTATATGTGTCTGAGGTGTGTCTGTGTTATGTCTGTCTCCTTGTGTGTGTCTGTGTCTGTGTATATCTGTGTGTGTATGTGTGTGTGTGTGACTGTGTGTATATCTGTGTGTGTATGTGCCTGTGTATCTGTGTGTTCATGTGTATGTGTCTATGTGTGTGTCTAAGTGTATATGTGTCTGTGCGTGTGCATGTGTGTGTCTGTTTGTGTGCATGTATGTGTATGTGTCTGTATGTGTCTATGTGCACATGTCTGTGCGTGTGAGTATTTGAATGTGTGTGTGGTGTGCATGGAGAGAAAGTGACAGCGGAATACAGAGACAGAGCTTGACTTAAGTAATCTCTTAGTAAAAGCCATGAAATAGTTTCTTCACAATCAATGGATACATACATTTAGTGAAATACACAGAAGTCAAACCTCTCTCAATAGGCACAAAAGCAACTCCAAATGGGTTAAATAGATAAACACAAAAAGAAAACTACAAAAGTCCTAGAAGAAAATATATGAGATTATAATTAAAGTCTTGAAGACACAAATTCTTTTAAAAGCAAATCATAAAACACTGAAGACAATAAAGCAGAGAAATCAGAGCTGGCTACATAAAACTGAGAAATTTCTGTACAAATGAACACACTATAAACAAATGAGAATCTGGGAGACATTTGCATACATATTATGCAAAAGGACATATTTGTAAACATTTTATATATTTCTAAAACATCCAAATATTGAAAATAATCAAGATCATCAATAGATGAACAGTTATGCAGATATAGTACATCCATATAATGGAATATTATTTGGCTTTAAATAGGAAGGTAATTCTGAAACTTGTGACAATATAAATGAACTGAGAAGATATTATGTTAAGTAAATTAATCCAAATAATAAAATGCCACTTGACTCCACTTATATAAAAGTCTTATAATCTTATGTCTCTAAACTACAATGCAAAAGAGAATGGTAATTGGCAGGGCCTGGGGTAGGGGAAGGAGGACATATTGGGAGCTGACACAAAGTGTCAGTGTTACAGGATGGAAAAGTCTCTGGAGATGAGCTGTGGTAGCAGCTATGTAACAGTGTAAATGCACATAGTGCCACTGACATTAGAACTTTGAAAGGTTAAGACGATTTATTTTGTATACATATTTTATCACAATAAAGAAACACTCAAGTGTGGAAAGAAATGCTAAAATATCTGTAACAAGAAAGTGGAACTAATCTTATTATTCTAAATATCGTGATTAATATCCAAAATAATTCCTGCATGAAAACAAAAGGACAACTGGTGGAAAATAAACAACCACAAAAAGCCAATTCATAAACTTCACATTTCCAATAAATTATCAAAAGCCTCTAAAATTCTGGTGGCTATAAAAATTCAAACTAAAAATAAATAAATGAAAAATACAATTGTCTATAAGGTTGATAAGGCTTTTCAAAGTAATAAAGGATAAAGGGTTTGCAATAAAAGGACTCATATGAGCAGAAATGTTATATAAATCAGTATCCAGATTTATCTAAGACTCTTTAGAAGATTTTTAATCTCTTAGAATTTGCAATATATACATGGACATTTTAACTCTCAAATCCTTTTTCTGGTTCCCTCTTACAAAACTTCTTTTGCTTGTTTGTTTGTTGTTTGTTTTTTGAGACAGGGTTTCTCTGTGCAGCCTTGGCTGTCCTAGAACTCATTCTACAGACCATTTTGGCCTCAAACTCACAGAGATCTGCCTGCCTCTGCATCCCGAGTGCTGGGATTAAAGGTGTGCACCACTGCCTGGCTACAAAACTTATCTTTTAAGCACACAAGGGAATGCAATGCTGTAACCCAGAAGTAACTAGAAGATTAGAATGCCCTATGTATCTACAGGATGATATGTAATGAGGCTCATGTGAGAGAAAATGGAAAAGATCTACATGTCAGACACAAAGGACCCATCCTGTAACACTGAGAAAAGGAACAGAATGGTCCACAAGCTAACTATCTTAATCATGACAGTCAAAGCCGGGAGGAACACACATGATTGTCATTGGCAGACTGGCTCAAGTTACAGCATGAAAAGATGATCCAGCAGAGTAGTGCAGAAACACATACCGCAGGATGAAGACTCTCCACTGACAAAATGCTGCAGATGCCACATACAAAGAACTCGTCCTCAATAGATCTGTTTACACAAGGGGCAGAAATGTGCTACACTCATCTATCTGGCTGGGGATCAGGATGGTGTGTGGCCTTGGAGAACACAGTCTAACTAAGAGGGGCTATCAGGCCTTCTCACTTCTGCTATTTGATCATCATTGTAGAGATGGTTTGTGAGAAGCCAAAAGGAACACACAGAACCCATTGCACTGGCATATGTAGGTGGTCACACACATACACATTTCGAGGGCCAACATTTTGTAAAGTAAGGATAACGCAATGAATAGCGGACATGTCATAGGATCCTAGCAAGCATTAAAGGACATCAAATGTTGCATCATGCAAACACGAGCATAACTGTAATTTGTGCATATCCATCTTGTACATGAATTTAAGAGCCCGATATTTCAGTAAATTGAACCAAGAAGCATTTATAAATAGCAGGAATAATTGAGCTGGATTGGAGAGTGATGTCAGATTCCCCTGTGTATGCTGTGAATATCATTGGTTAATAAAGGAACTGCTTTGGGCCTACAGCAGAGCTATAGGGGAACAGAGTTAGGTGGGGGAAACTAAACTAAAGGCTGGGAGGAAGAGGGCAGAGACAGGGAGAAGTCAAGTAGCCCCCGCCAGAGCCAGATGGAACTTTAGCCGGTAAGCCACAGCCACGTGGCAATACACAGATTAATAGAAGTGGGTTAAATTAATATGTAAGAGTTAGCCAATAAGAAGCTAGAGCTAATGGGCCAAGAAGTGATTTAATTAATATAGTTTCTGTACGATTATTTTGGGGCTGAGCAGCCAGGCACCAACAAGCGGTCTCCCTCCAACAGGAGAGATGTGAGATGGGTTTTCATTTGTTACTTCACCACTTGGATTACATAGCTGATAAACATGGAAGTTAATAAAATGCTAATTTATGTATTAAATTCTCTCCCAAATTCAATACAACAAAAAAAATCCATTCTGAGATATCTAAATTTTTAAAACAACAATATTAAGTGAAACTATGTGCTTAGGCTTAAGAGACAAATAAGAAAATCATTGGTTTCCTTGGTGTGGAGAAAGTGTAGCCTTTCTGGTAGATTATTAATGGCTAAGGGATTTGATATCAAGTGTCTCTGTAGAATGCTGCACACATAGTCAGAGGTGGTCACACTTACCCAACACACAGCAAGGCAGAATGCAACCCCTTCCATCTCTCTGCATCTGCTTCAAGCTGACAGACAACCCGGGGCTCCCTGCAATCCTGACCCATGTTATTTTTTCCCCTCTGACCCCGAGTCTTCTCACCTCTGCCTGTGGTACTCCAGCAGAGCCCAGTGAGGTCCTTGCCACCCACACTGAGGCCCATCAAGCAGGTCTATCACCTGACTTCCTGGGGTTGTAGACCTTGACAAGGCTGCTGTCTCCAGACATGAAAAAGGCACAGAAGGCTGAAGCTCTATAAACAGCTTTGCAAACTACTGGTCTCACAAGTCAAAGCAAACCCCCTAATGTTGCTATCTAACCTCCACTGGGTAGGTAACTTCCTGGAATGTCAAGAGTGTAACAACCCGCCCAGCATGCCCAGCATACGGTTACAACAAAGTAGACCCTGGAGACATAGCCACTGATCCACTCATATGCAAAACTGCTGAGCCTCATTAAATGCAAGCAATCAATTAAGGATATGAACTAATTACCCTCTACCACACAACATACCACTTCCTACTACTAGAAAGCATTGGGGATGGCATGGCAGTTCGTGGAACAAACCATTGCCCCAGGGGAAGGAACCAAGGGTTAGGGGAATTTCACACACTAAGACATGTTTGACACAGCTCCTTCACAGCAATTCAAGATATCCTGGTGGGTGTGGTTCTATTTGGAAAGTGGAGTGCCTGCTGCATTTCATCATCTTCTTCAGCTCAGTGTCTTGATTCTGGGGGGTTTATGTGAATTTAACACAAGCTATACTCCTCTGAAAGGAAGGAACCTCAGTCAGTTAAGGAGAGTCTTATGTCTCCAGAAGATCAAGCTGACAGCAAGCCTGTAGGGTATTTTCTTAATTAGCAACTGATGTTGGAGGGCCCATTGTGAATAAGGCCACCCCTGAGCTGGCGAATGCAGGCTGAGTAAGCCATGTGAAGCAAGCCAGTAAGCAGCACCCTCCATGGCCTCCACCAGCACCTGCCTCCAGGTTCTGGCCTTACTTGAGTTCCTGCCCTGACTTCCTTTAATGGTAAACAGTGATATGGAAATGTAAGTCAAACAAAGCCCTTCCTTCTCAGGTTGCTGGCTCATCACAGCAATGGTAACCCTAACTAAGACATCCTCGTATGGCAGACACCCTGCACAGCCACAGAGATGGTGGCTCAAGGTTAAGGAAACCACCTAGGCGGTCTGGGAAACCTAGATCCCAAACGGTTTTGCCACATGAAGCTGGACCTACATTCAGTCTTCTTCATTTCTTCATCCAGAAGATGGACAGTATTACAGTGAACGAGGGTGTTCATACGGAAGATGAAACACAAAATGCTAGCATTCTGTGGGCTAACTGACCATCTTGGGAGAATTCTTCACTCTCAAAACTTACATCCACATCTGTGTGGAGCATTAGTGAATAAGGAAGGTATAGATGCTGCAGATGTGAAAGGTGCAGAACAAGGACACCCATCCAGAGGGGCCCAGGAGTATCACAGTCACTCTCTGATTTTGGATTAAAAGTGAAAAGAAAGACAGAAAAATTGGTTATAGCTTTTGAAGATAATTATTTAGTCTGTTTCTCTGGGTATAAAGATCACACACGTACACACATGCACATACATGTGCACACATGAGCACACACAAACACACACGCACACACGAGAGCAGGGGATGAGAAGCATATGATGCATCCTCAGTATTTCCTTTTATTTTAGCAAAGTGAAGGTTGTGGCTCAGCCTTGCCCTCAGCATGTGGATCAGTTGTCTCCACACAGGACTTGCCATCAGCGTGTGGCTCAGTCTCCACACAGGACTTGTTCCGTGTGTCTCCACCCACTGAAAATTCAGAACAAACACTTCAGAACATTCTGGGGCACAGTGCCACACCTGGCACAAGACATTCATGCCAAAGAACAAGCTGCACCATACTGAAACCAGGAATAGGAGGTGGCTTCCTCCTCATGGGTACCTGTGACTCCTTCAGTCCCAAGCTGACAGCAAGTTTCCTTCGGTCTGTTTTGCTGATGTACTTCTGCTTCTGAAACATTCTCTCCAGAGCCTTTCTCTGGTCCTCTGAGAACACAGCTCTTCTTAAAATCCCCCTTCGTGCTTTGGAATTTGAGTCCTGGGTCAGCAGAGGCAGCCCATGTTCTTCTCCTGGCAGAGAGAGAGAAAAAAGGACAGCAGGGTTAGAGAAGAGAAGCCCCTCTGACCCTCAGGGTGTTCATACCTCATAGTCAGCACCGTGGCTGACTGTTCTCTCTCTACAGCAAGAGCTACGCTGTCTAAGCTCTCCAGGTCCTGGAGTTCTTTGAGGACCTGATAAATGCTGGTCTTGGAAGGATGCTCCAAGGAGTCAATAAAATAACTCAATACCCAGCCCTATCAACAGTCCCAAGAATCTGCTTCCCCTTGATAGCTCGCTTGGTCCATATGTGGATCCTCTATGTCCACACCAATCACTGCCTAGATAAGGGGCTTGGAGTGATGCAGGTCCCATTCTCTGCTGAGGACACAAAGCTCAGATGCCACCCAGATGTTTTCGGTTCATCCTGGCCATTTCCTCTGTGTTTTGGTGCCCTTGGTTTATGACTGTATCTAATCTAACAGTGTTTCCAAATATATTCAATATTAGGAGACAATGGCGACTACCCAAGGAAATGGATAAACTACCCAATGGATAAAATCTTGAGGGCCCGTTAAAGATGAAGACTAAGGACAGACAGCAGCAAAGAAGGGACTACGTGTATGTTTTAAAGCACGGCAGCGAGAGGTGCACCGCACTCACAACCAGGTAAGAGCGCCAAGGAGAAAGAGTTGAAGGGGCCAACGTGAACACTACTGTGAGCCATCGCAGAAACATGGACATAAAATCCATGCCCACAGTCTACAGTTTAAGCTTGGATCTATGTCGCAGTGAGGAACAGCTTGGCAGAGGTGCTGCACAGCACTGAGTGAGGGCTGAAGATGAATCCAAACTGTCCTTAAGGTGCTCACAGTTGATGAGCAGAGACTCAAGGGCTCTGACAGAGAAATGACGTGACCATCACAGACAGCACAGAGCTACAGAACAATAGCCAGGGCAGGAGAGACCACAGACAACATACAAAGAGCCACAGAACATGAGATACCAACTAGCCAATCAGCAACAGCCAGGGCAGGAGACCACAGACAACATACAAACAGCCATACAAACATACACACAAGAAAAGGAAAGACCAACTAGCAATGTGGGAATGAGTCTCATTCAAATATCCCTAAAACTTTCAAGAGAGGCCCCTAGATTTTTCCTAACAAGTAATTTTTAGGAAAAAAAAAAAAAGAACAAAGATTCCAATAGAGGATCTACAGGTGCGGTTCTAACATTCTGGGGGCTGTGGACTGAAACTAGATCTCACCCTATGACCAACAGACCTATTAGACCCATAGCTAAGTTCAGGTAATAACTTCTGGACCCAATTTCTCGGTTTTGGTGCCCCAAAATGAACAGGAACAACCAATGAACAAGCAAAAGCTATGGCAAACCCAAAGGCTACCCTTCCCCACCCCCACTCCCCACACTGCATCTCACCCACATGTCATTTTACCTTGGCAACCCACACAACCCATTTCCGTTAGCAATGCTCCAGGAGTCCATGTGAGGTTTAGCCTCTCTGTCTTTCTGACCCATCCTTGGGCAGCTGCCCTGTGCCTATTGCTACAGTAAGCCCTAAATCAGCTCTGCAAGGGATACGTGCCCCAACCACCAGTATGCACCAAGCTCACAAGTAGGTAAAAACCAGAGGAGAAAGGCCAGAATGGCAAATTCAAGCACTAAGGTAGACTGTTATAGAAGTATGGATGAATAATTCATTTTTGAGTAGAAACAAGCAACCCCTGTAGCAAGCAGTCTTTAGGGGAGGCAGAGTTCCTGCATCATTCCTGTGGTCCCTAATCCTGCCACATTTCATTCCAAACTCTGTTCCCAATGTGGGCTACCCAAGGGTCATACAGCCCAACCCACTTCTAAGAAGTCTTGTCTAGTTTCCACATTAAAAACGAGTCTATAGACTGCTCACTTCCACCCCACCCCCATGGCTTTGTGAGGAAGGCAGAGGCACTAGTATAGGGGATAGCATTAACTCCAGATAGTTTCAGATTCTCAGGAAAAACATAAGACTGTTTCAGGATAACTCAAGCTAAAGGTACCAACAGTCCTTTGAGAAAGAAAACTCTTTCGTCCTTCTAAAGAACTCAGTAACTTCTCAGAGCTGGAGAGACCATCATGTGTTTGATACAGGTTTCTCCAAGAGGCCAGCTAAAATACCACTAGCCTCCCTTTACTGTTTGCTCAAATCACACTCTTTAAACCTGCTTCTCTGCTACCTGATGCAGGCGTTCCTCTACTGAGGAGGGTGGGGTGTTGTCTGCGGGGCTGTGTCTTCCTGCTGCACTGTCCCTAACTGCTCTGCGCCCTCTCCCACAGGCTTCTGTCCTTCAATATCCCGTTCAGTGGAGAGACCCCTCTATACACATGTGGGCATCTATGGGCTTATGCATATGTGTGCCTGTGTTTGTATGGTTTCTGTAAGTCTGTCTGTCCTATTCTAGTAGACTCTAAAAGCCACCTACAAGCCTCCAGACAACCCAGGATTTGGACTTGAATGAATGAGTCTACTCAGTTTAGACCTTCACCAAGTTGGTTGTGGTTAACTGCAGAGGTCTTTTACTACCTGCCTCCCTCTTAGCTTGGTTTTTACTACTCAGTGTGCCTTTCTAAGGGTCCCCAGAACCAGTCACTGGCCTTCCGAGCCTTTCAGAGTCCAGTAAGAATTCAGTCTTCTCCTCTGCTCAGCCTACGGCTAAAGCACAGCCCCCACGCCAGCTGTATGCTACAGACACACACTGAGAGGACATTATACTCTTTCCCACTCTGCTCTATCCAGTCCACCCTCCCCTCTCCTAGCCTGTACAGACTGCTTGATTAGGAAAATGAAAATCAGGATTTTACAAGTAGACCTCTATTTGACTTCATGTGATATTTGGGGAACGGGATATAAACAGGTATCCTACAAGCCTGGGAGTTACCCACCATGACCAGCTAGGCTGAACACTCAGACAGAAAAGGAACTGCACCCTAGGACTGAAACTCTGAGGCTGCCTCTGCCTCTCCAGAGCTTTGAATAGAGCCATCAACCTGGAAAGCCTGTAGGTTTGAGTCTCTGGTCCCTCAAGCATTCTTCTTGGCTGAGTGAATGTCATTTATCCGGGCAACACCACTCCACCCTTTTTGAGAAGTCACTACCTAGATTCAAAGTATCGACAAACTCCATTATCTTCCAAGTGGTATAATCAGGCCTCTTTCTAAATTAAAAAAAAATAGTTTTATCCCTTTGAAGATCTTAAAATGGCTAAATTAAATCTCTACATATGTTAGATATTTTACATTCGTGCGCATATATGTGTTGGGAATTGCAGCCAGTCTCTCCTAGGTTTTCACAGCTATGGGCAATCTCCTGAGACTACCCATCACTCCAGCAGAGAGCAGTAGACCAACGCCCAAGTCAGGTGGCAACAATATTATTAATCAGAGCATTTCCCATCTTTGATAGTGAAACCCAGCGCCAATCTACATCACTCAGTAAAAGCAAAGCACTTTCCTTACTGCCTTCCGCAAAATGCTGTACTAAAACCTGGGGTGGATATGAGATTCCCCTAAGTTTTAACAAGGAAAAAAGGTGATAACAAGCTGGAAATGTCAAATGTGAACGCAGTTTCTAGGAAAAGGCTGAGCAGTTTGTCCTGCCGACAGGTCTCCTCTGCTCAGACTCACATAAAGTTGGCTCCAAACTGAAGCTCTGTTTTCTGGGACATAAAATTCTTGAAAGGTCAAGTTGGGTACTCAGAGACGAAATGGAGTAATTATCTAATTAACTCAATTTGCTAGCCTCCCCAATTAAGATTTCAGTTTTTTTAAGGTAGCTTTTAAAAAAAGAGCCATTACCTGCATCATTTCCACAAATTTCCTTTACATTTTACCTGAGAAATGTGTTATTTTTTTTAAAATGAGTTTATGAATGTAATATCAAAGATTTTTCCATGCAGTGCTTTAGAGGAGGGGCCAGCTTTAACTGGTGCCTTTCAATTTTCTCGACTGTTCTCGGTGTTTTAGCACAGTGCCGAAACAGCCTATTAAGCCGTTTACTGCATGTGAGAAGGGCACCGGGCAGATGATAGCTTCCACATTGCAGCAAGGAGTCAAGGCTAAATCTGAGAAGTCAAGAAAGCCCCAGGCGACATGAAACAAACGAATCAGATTGTGAGTGGAGAAGGCCTTGCTTAGCTACAGATGCGCTCACCCGATCCTGGCCTTTGGGAAGAAGTGAAGTCAACGCTGTGGAGCAACCACGGCGGCCATCAGTTTCATCACTTGTTAAACTTTTCGTATAAACCAACTTTTGGCTGTCCAAGCGGAAACTTAACACAACTTCACTTGAACAGTTCATTTTCTTTCTCTCTCTTTTTGTTGCTGCAATGGAAAATAATTTAGCAACTTGAACATAAACACTTATTATTTTAAAAAAAGAAAACCTAGTAAATTCCTTTAGTAAGAAGGCGCTTCAGATGTAAAGCTCATTAGCCGTGCCCTGGTTATCACGGCTGTTTTTGTGGAATTCTTTATGGACAGCAAGATCCCACTGCATTATTAGTTACTGCCAATGTGAATGAACAATATAAACAGGAAAATGAGATGTTCATTTCAGGGTTATAACTAATAATGTGATACAGCATCATTTATTAAAAACACATGCAGGACCTCTTGATGGTCTCAGGAGGCCAGCATTAGGAGGACAGACAAGCCAAGGACAGTGTTGACTATCCTTGATCTGAACAGAACTGATCTTTCAAGCCATGTGTTTGGTTTTTGGTTTTTGTTTTTTTTTTTTTTACCAACACAAACACAGGGCTCTAAGCCTTGAGGGATGAGCATCATTTATAACAGTGATGCAGAGGGCACAGAGTGTGAAGGACTGAAAACTACGGAGAGAAAATTGGACCTGCTTAAAGTAATCATTGGAGCTCTTGAGAGAATGATGCGCTCCATTAAACTGGCTTGATGATTTTTTTTCCCATTTATTAAACTGGTCCAAACTTTTATGTGTTAGAGACTCTTTTAAAACACCCCTATAAAATAAATACACTGCACTGTCACGTGTACCCACATGCCTGGACATCTCTAGCACATGAAACTTTTATGCCTATTTCCACACACCTGAGCAGTAGCACCAGCAACTTTCTAAAGTAAAAGACAGCAAGATGGAGTGAGGGAAACGAAGTGCGAGACACCATGAATAAACAAAGTGCCCTAAGATGGGATTTTCAGCATCTGGGTTTGAGCCTCCTCCAGACATCTTTGCCTGCCACTCTAGTATCTGGTGATAAATGGTTCCTTAATTTGCACAAGTTCTCAATCGCCCTCATAGAGGACCACCTTGAAGGAAGAGTAAAAGGTTTCGTCATGGTTTCTCTCTCACTATTCAAATTCAATGCATTCTAGTTAAATCTACAATTAATAGGTCACTGCCAAAATAGCAGTGTATCAGCCCTGGTTAATAAACAATCCCCACAGTTGCTAATGGGCCCTGTGTATTCAGCAAGTCCCTATATACAGTCAGCTCAGGCACTAAATCCCCTTTCAGGTGGACAGGGCTATATGGGAAGATGAGCTGGAATGAGTCTATAAAAGTCAGTTCCATTCACCGCTTTAGTTTTCAGTGAAGGGCTTTAAATGGTGTCCAGAAATTCACTTGGAATGCGAAGCAGGAGAAAAAGGCTGACACACAGAGCCTGGCTTTATGATCACACAAAAGGACAAATGACCCTTGCCCAAGCCCTCTCACTGTGAAATGGTCCCTAAAGTTCATCTGCAGAGTGAAAAATCGTGGTGAGGTCGCGTGTGGATGAGTAGAGCAAAAGTGAGGATTGGTCACGGGTCTGTCACCCATTGTAGCCACGTCCCAGCCGTGTAAAGGGCTCTGTGGGAAAGTACCGGCCCCCTAAAGAGATGCTCAGAAGCCTGCAGCTCATTAAACCGCAGCATTTGCTGCCTCGCTTGTCGAGAGTCATTTTGTGGGGGCAACTGCTCTCCTGAAATATCCATAAAACCCCAGAACACATACTGGGCCGGGGAGTTGGAAACAGTCATGGGGCTGTGGCTTGGGACCCACCCTCACTCCACTCTTACCTAGCGTAGCTGTGTACCTGTGTGTCTTCTCCGGCCTCCGCTGCCTGGCTCACTCTACAGCTCACAGCCTGTAGATTTTACTGACACCCCCAAGACACCTGCATGCATTAGAGAATGTGGCACCTCGCTGCTCTGTTTGGTTTCTCCTCTTCTTTCCCAGACACAAACGTATTTTTCTTTCAGAACGTTTAGAGACCAGTTTCCTGAAAACATTCCCTACAAGCCCGGCTGGTTTTCTTCAGGAAGATAGACAGTGTTTTACCCCGTCTTTATGGTCTCCAGTTTCTAATTCTTTTCTAGACCTGTGACTGAGTCATTTGAAGCCGAATGGAAGCACCGCCCAGAGCGCTCTTACCCACTTCCCTTTGCCCTCTTTAACCGAGTGCGGTACAGGTTTCAGAAAGAGCCAAACTGGTCCCTCTAAGATCTTTTATACCAAATGGAAAACAAGCCCTTGCCTTGGAGTGTCAGCTCCGGGCTTACTGTCGCCGAAAACCCTCTCACAATCGCTCACTGTGCCGAGGCTTGATAATCTCTGGAAACCTCCTGAATAGGGCCGCTGTGATTTTTAGTGAGGCATTAGCTCCTTGCCACTGCACTGCCAATTAGCTTCCCTGAGCACATTAAATCCTGCTGCTTTGGTTTACAGAATAACTGAGGCATTGCTGATGAAGCATTAAAACTTACTTGAAAAAGCTGTGGGGGAGGCAGGGCGCCTGCAGGACCCACCGCAGCAGGCAGCGTAGAATGGCGGGGCGCTCAGAAGGAGGGGTTTGGAAGGCACTGCGGAGAAAGTATTGATCTCATTGATTAACCGTTCCACTTACACAATCTCCAAACCTCCAGCTTTCCCCAAGGCCCTGAGCAGACACACGCCATTGCCGAACCTTACCTCCGTTCTAACTTGTGCTGAAGTTAAAGTCATTTTGAAGTGTCAAAGTTCTTGCCAAGTACTTTCCTCGGGATTTGGAGGATGCGGTGGAAAGACTCAAGGCAGTGTGGATGTAATTACAAATAATGAATAGTGGCTGTTCTTTATACAAGGCACACCAGAGCGATATGCAAGGAACATCTGCAATGATGGACCGTTGGCATCTGCCCTGGCCAACATGGCAGCTTTTGGCCAAATGTAATCGCCAAGCTCAAATATGGCTAACATGAGTAGGTACTAAATCTTCAGATCAAATTAATTTGAATTTAAAGAGGCTCTTGCGGCTAAGAATTACAATATTAAATGGCATGGTTCTAAATATTCTACTTACCAAGAAACAACTTAAGTGCCTGGTTTGTTTTTTTTTAAGAGATTATATCACATCTGTGTTCATTTTCACGTGATATGAAAGATGAAGTTAACTGGATTCCCAAAATGGTAAGAGCTAATTACTGAACAGTTCCTCAGTAGAAGGACTGGTTTTGATCTCGGTCACTTGTTTGAAAGTGTGTAAAAACAATAACATTGCCTCTCAAGGTAAATCTAGTTCCCTGGAAGCATGTTCACACCGTAGTGAGTCATTCCTAATTCTTTTCCTGCTCATGTTACACAAGCACATGCTTCATAAAGCTGCTAAGAGATGGTGGTGGGATCCTGCACGCTTGGGGAGGAGGCCAAATTGGGTGCTAAAAAGTCATATGGGATTATTATTATTATTATTATTATTATTATTATTATTATTTTATTATGTGTTCTGACATTTTGACTACACTATCTCAGACACCAAAATCATCTGATGTGAATATAATATTTAAGAAAAATTTGAACTCCATTCCTAACTCCACAGAAAAGGAGCTACGAAGGCTATTGTTATTGAGAACTAAGTGCCAAGTCTGGTTAAACGACTTCCACATACCATGTCCTTTAACAAAGTGCATTTACTCCAGTATAAATATGGGCTCACCATCTCCTGAAGGTAGGCACCTGCGTTTACCCTCACATACATAGCAGCATTGCCTGACATAAAGAATCAAGTTTTTAGGGATTGAGTAAATGGTCTTTAAAACAAAGAAAAGGAACTCTTCCTGGTCTCCTACGAAAATGGGGACAAAACAGTAACTTTATTCTGCTCACCAGAACACTCTCAAGTATGGCATCTTTTGAGATTGATGACCTCGAGTTCTAAACGTCAACATGAAAGTAAAGATTTTTTTTAATTATTTTCTCTTATCTACATGTGGCAATATCTTTCCCTTTCTGGATCACACCAGGGAGTCTTATTTTGATGTCTACATACCCTTTTTAAAAACACAGTATTTTCAGACTTGCACTCTTACCAACCAGAACAGCATGTATTTATTTGAACCAATTTCTTTCAAAGGTATGATAAAACAAAAAAGATTACCCAAGAAAAAAACATACTTATATTTGTAGAATCCTGAGGGCTGTAAAATTGTAAACTAGTTAGAAATCAGTACCTAACCCTCCTATCACACAGTGTTGAGATCTCAATATTAATGTCTCTACTTTTTAAAAAAATTTCTAAAAGAAAATAAAGTGTTTTACAAATTTATAACTAAGCAAAGACATGAAATGAGAAATTATTTTGATTTTTCAACATTATAAAAAATAGCTCCATTACTATTATGAATTGTTCCAGCGTTGACCATAATGCATCACAGAATTGATAAATAATTTTATATGACCTTTAAATTTTGTTTTATAAGAGTAGTACATGAAATCTTCATGTGGTCACATACACAAAACCTGCATAGTGACACCAGCTGGCATTTTAACATGGATAGGGAAACTCTCACAAGGCCCCACCCCTAAATGAAGAGCTACAGACGACTTGGCAGCCACTGAGATAGAGAATCGGGCTTCTCTAGGGACATGCTGTCCAATCCCGTGGCCATTCGTAAAGACGCACACATATGAAGGGACTCGACGTATGTGTGCGCACATATCACAGTAGTTAAAGAGGAAGTCATGAGGCTGAGAAGCAGGAGGAGGAGTGGGAGCGGCTGAAGGCAGAGAGTATGGGCTGGAAATGATGTGATGATGTAACTATGATAGCCATGTATGAAATTTCCAAAACAATTTTTTAAGTAGACAACATTGCCACCACCACTATGCATAGATGAAGCACTTTGAAAATGGCAATGTACTTTTAGGTAGAAAATGTGCTTCTTCAAATAAATTCAAGATTGACAATTTCATCCTTAGAATGACATGTACTATTGGAGTAGCAACAGTGATTCGTGGCAATGAGAGTGAGCTGGTAATGGCTCAGTGCACTGTAGATTGAACTCCAATGTTCTCCACGCTGAGATATTTATTAACTAAGGGTACTGTACATATTCCTTGATATTCTCCTATAGTAGCTGGTTACATGTGATCAATTAGGTGTGGCTTCTCTAACAGTGATCTTGGAGCTTGGAGAAATTTGGATGTTTTCCTTGAAAATGTTCCACAGTTTTTCAAAGCAAAAATATCTTGCCTAGATTTTAATCTTAGTCTCATTGTTTGAGTAACTTTCAGCAAAGTCGTCAACCTGGCTACACCTTAATTTCTATATTTACAAAACAGACAAGATAATAGCATGTATTTCATTAGGTCACTAACACATGTGTATTAACCATATAAAATGCTTGTGACAACAACAAAAAAAAAAGTGCTTCTTTGAGTTTGTTCTCAAACATTTAACTTACTACCTCTCCAAAATGTGCATACTTTACATAATTAATCATGGCTGTTGTGTTTTTAGGCTCTCCTTTGTTTTTACTAGGTCAAAAAGAAGAAAAAAAGATTCAACAACGTTGCAATTACATGTATAAAGTGCTACATTTACTATGTTATCTGGAAGCATCACAGCTGTGTATGACCATTTGGGTTCTGCTCAAGTACAGAACATAGGACAAAGTACTGCAAGGAAGTAAAAAAAACAGAAAAAAAAGTCTCCTGGTCTTAAGATGTAGTCCTAACAATGGTAAAATAATGGATTAAAGTACAATAGTTTGCATGAGACAAGACACCAGTTAAACTCATGTGTGATAAATGTAACTTGAAAGCATTTGATCTAATGTGAGACCAGAAACGTCTCATTGAACAGTCTGTTACACTGCCATGCATTGCTCCATTTGAAACTTGTAAGCAAAATGACACCAGAGTGTGTAATTACAGAAATGTAATCAAAATCCACAGGAGTAACTCTAACTGGGGCAACAGAAACTGGCTTTTATGCTGTGACATGAGTCGTCTGGCAGGTCTATTGTGCAGAGTGTTCTCGCCATTCCCATCACCTCTCGGACACACTGACTTAGCCGGGGATTCGTCAGCTCTTGACTGCTATACATAAACACACCTTATTGAAGCTGGTTTATGTGGAAATTGCTGTGAAATTCCAATTATGTGCTCCTTTTCCACCTCTGACAGAAGTCAAGTGCCAACCCATCTGCGTGTGTGATGGCGAGAGAGCTGAACGGCCATGGGCAGCACTGAAAATAACACCCGGAGTTGAAAATAGACGCTATGCCTTTCATATTTGTAAGCAGCGTGCTTTTTTATTTTTGAGTCGTGAGTAAAGAGCAGACTGAGGCTGGTGAGAGCCAGTTAGGCCAGCAGATGTGGGAAAACCTTTAAGCCCTCAGCAACTGCTTTGAAGATGCTCTGAAAAAGGGAAGAGAGGGGCAATTTAGTCCTCGATAAACATTTCCGATTAGGTCACCGAAGGCTGGATGCCGTTAGTTCACCATTTATCACAGCAGGCTCCCGGGCTGGTCGCCGCAGTGATGGTGTTTGCAGAGTACTTGGCCTGTGCGGGCCCTGGACAGGTCATGAATGTAGCACGCTCTCTCTCCACTCATTGACACCGGACTTCAAAGGGACAGACGTCTGGAATGTGACTGAATTCTTTCAAAACTGCTAAAAAAAATTGAGCAAGATAAATCTTCTTGATCTTCACATAAGGACCGATTACTAGTTGGGAGGGCAGGGATGTGAGCAGTTGCTAACTGAACGCTGGAGTCTAGAAAATGGTATCATTGCCAGGATTCCCATGAGAAAAAGCAAATGGACTGAGGTCCGGCAGTGCAGCAGTCGGACTGTGCCTTAGCAGTGGGATGTTTCTGACTCCAAAGCACACTGACACACCTAATGTCCTGCTTCTCTGGGGAACTTATGTAATAAACAAGATAAAAAAAACTTTTTGGACCTAAATTGGCATCTACCTACATCCAAAAAGCCAAAGCTAAGCATTCACACACAAAACTCATGAGTCTTCTTCACAACTCTTTTTTTATTGATTAAATTTATTCATTTCATTTACATCACGACCACAGTTTCCCCTCCCTCCACTCCTCTACACTCTTTTATTCTGCCCATTTGAAGAAGCAAACTTACCACAAGGACCAAAAACAGTTTTCAAACTTTTATTGCCTAGAGTGTTCCATTTTAATTGGTTTTTTTTTTTTGGCTATTTTCATTCTTTGTTACTGATATAGAAAAACAATGCCCATTTAAAATGGCGCAAAAGCATTCCCGGCAAGATGAGGTAGCGACTGACTTAAGATGACGCCTCGGAGAAAGAGTACAAGGGTTCAGACAGACCTCGGGAGCCCATCACAATCTGCGTGGACTGCATGTGCATTTGAGAGGAAGGGGGAAGAAATCACTTACTAAGCCAAATTGTGAAATTAACCAAACAAAAACTCGTAGGAAAAGCATAATGGAGAATTAAATTTCCAACGTTTTTACGATGTCTTTCAAGTGCCAGGTTCTCAGGCACTTGGAATAAAAAGAAATCTGCAGTGCGACTTGAAAATAGCACCCAGTCGAAGAGACTGTCTAGACGAGGATGGACCCAGAGACAAAGCAGTAAAGGGTGGCAAACCGCTGCCAGGAGCAGTCAGACCTAAGAACTACCCATCCTATAGCGAGGTGACGTGGATGTTGTCACATAGTCCATGTGAACCAATCCATCTGTGTATAGTCCATGTGAACCAATCCATCTGTGTGATTGGTTGCAAACTTAGCTTTCAGTCAGCAGGGAAATCAGAAAGTCCATTCCTTACTTTTCTGGTCCTCGGGAAACAACAGAAGTGAACATTTTGGGTTTTGCCTCAAGTATTTTACACGCAGAAGACAGCGGGTCTTCGTGTGTGAGAATGGCTCATGAGAAGATAATTCCAGTGAAATGGTACTTGCTTGATTCGGTCCTTTAAATCCATGTCAGCTATGACCTGTATTCTATCAAGTCTCTGCTGTCTTGTTGTGGTCAATTACCCAGCTCCAAGAAAATAACTAAATTTGAGGAAGTATCGTGTCCTTAATAGTAAAAAGTAGGTGTCGCACAGGAGAATACTACTAAACAATGACATCCGAAGCTCCCAGAAGGTCACCTCTGTGCAGTCTTCCTGAACTCCAGCTATTTATCACTCTATGATCGATTCCTACACAGGTCTACTTCAGAAGCTGGGTCCAACAGGAACCACATGATCCCTCGTGGCAGGTCTTAAACGGCTACAGTGGTCTGATAGGCTCCCTGCTACTGAGAAATGGAGTCTTTGTTCATTCATCTCTGGAACGTCAAATGGTCTTGGTGACTTTCTCAATCACGCTGTTGGCAGGGCAGTGTTTTAGAACTTTCCTGTTGAGTTTAGTGAGAGGTTCCAGAATGTCCAGAGATCCCAAACCATGGACTTGTTTTCAGAAGTCTCCCACGCATGTAGAGCCCAGAAACCATGCCACTAAAAGGTCAAGATATTAAAGAATCCAAATCTTGATGAAAAGCTCCAACTGAACACCCAGTCACCAGCCAATATCAATTGCCAGTCGTGTGGGCGGCACCTTGGACACGCCGCCCACAGAGCATGGACATCCAGTCACAACCTCGGGACATTCCCATGGAGTGTGGACATCCAGCACAACCTTGGGAGAAACCCTCAGCTGAGCTCAGCCCACAGAAAGGAAACTGAGTAACTGGTGTTTGTTTGTTTGCTTTCTTGCTTGTTTCTAATCCACAAAATGCTGACATGGGCTCTTATAGTATTTTACCCATGATAAACTAGAGGAAACACCTTTCACCTCTTTTTCTGTCCCTTACCAAATGGCTTTTGAGGCACGTGTCTGCAAGCTAAATGCTGATGTTAACCTCTGCTCTCATTTTGAACCATTTTGGAGTGAGTACACAATCAGTAACACGAAGCGCTTGAATCTAGACCTTAAAATCATGGGCAGTTGCTTAGGGCTCAGATAATACGGCACATTAAAATATCCCCCAATTTGCCATTTATGATTTGGATGAAGGATTGGCAAATGTTCATGGACCTGAAAGTAAATATTCTGGACTTTAAGAGTCACATGGCATCTACAACACCATTGGGTTTCTATCTGTAATGCAAAGCACCTATAGAAAAGTCGTAAACTCACAGTGTGACACTGTCCCTCCCTTCAAGACATGCAGGACTTTCTGGACTTCAGACTCAGTGTGCCTACAGCTCTGTTGGATCCAGTTTGGGCTCATTGATTAGAAATCTGCCAGCAGTCACAGCTTTCTTCTCTTGCTGAGGTACATAGTTTTGTCAAAAAGAAACTTACTGCAGTGCATATTTTAATTTAGAAAGTATTCAAGATTTAGAGTTTTAAAAAACAGGAAATCTTGAGACTTCAGTAGGATTTGTAAAAATATATCACACATTCTACTTAACAATGGTCAATTAGAATTAACAAAATTAAGGATGCCAAGATAGCTGCACACAAAGAGAAAGCCAAAAACACTGCCCTCTCAGGAATACTTACAAAAAAGAAAGTTATCAAATATTTAAGAATATACACAAAGGCTCAACATTCGTGGCTTCTTTTCTTTCTTCTTTTTTCCTTTCCTTTCCCTAGATACTATAGTTCTGAAACAAAGGTCTAAAATCTTATAGACGCTTTTTGATCTTTAACTTCAGAGAGAATTTTAGTGCCTAAAGTTTACTGTTCACATAACCCACAGAAATATGGCCCTGATCTACTCACAACTAATAGCTGGTTGACAAAATGAATAATGCTATTAAAAAGGAAATGAATTATGGCACCCTTATATAAAGTGATGAATCGCTCAGCATTGCCAAGTTAAGTTCTGACTGGAGGCTAAACGGAATGAAAGGTGGAGATTTCATTAAAAGTGGAAACATTGCTGAAAGTAAAATAAAGTACATCGGAATAAAACATACAAGGGTCCAGCAACTATGTTATATGTTAAGGCAAAAATCCAATTTCTTACTCAGACTGTATAAAACAGAAGAATGATCTAATGAAGTCTGAAATGAAAGTCCTAACAAGCGTTCTTAGATAAAATCATATTGTTTCAGTTTGTCATTTCCCTCTTTACTCTCGGCAAATGCCAGGTGCGACTGAACGGAAACGGGTTCCTACTGACTTGAGAGCTGTGCACATTGTGGGTCTACAGAGGTGTGGGGAAGTGCAGAGAAACCTTTAAAAATGCTCCATCAAATTTACAAAGAAGGAAGAGGAGGAGGAGATGAAGAAGAGTTACCTATCCCTGACATGGTGGCGTGTGACTAATTTCAGCACTCAGGAGGCTGAGGCCGGAGGAGCAAGAGTTCAAAGATACAAATTTGTGCAAAATAGAAAATTTCAATCTAAAATAGAAAAAAATGCCAAGCCAGAATTGGCTATGCTGTGAGACCCAGTTTCAAAATTCAAAATAAGATGAATTCTAGAGCTATAGATAATGTCAGCAACACAAATTTGCTAGTTGTAGTAGTCTGAATGTAACTGGCCCTCATACTCTCATAGGGAGTGACATTATTAGGAGGTGTGGTTTTGTCGGAGTGGGTATGGCCTTGTTGGAGGATGTGTGTCACTGTCAGGGGGGAGCTTTGAGGTTTCCTATGCTCAGGATGCCTCACAGTGTCTCAGTTGACTTCCTGTTGCCTGCAAGATGTGGGACTCTCAGTTACTGCTCCAGCACCACGTCTGCCTGCATGCCACTATGCTCCCTGCCATGTTTTCTTTTATAGTATGTCGTGGCCATGGTGTCTCTTCACAGCAATAGAGCCCCTAACGAACACAATACTTAAAAGGCAAATGGCAGAACAAATAACACTCTCCAGAGGAGCACATTGGTTGAAACATTTTAAGAAAAATTTCCCTCATGTACAGGCTTTTGCATCCAAAGAATCAGAAATTTAGAACGCAATTACTAACCAGAAATTATGCACAGACAGTAGTCCTTTACTGAGAAGCCTCCATCATTTCTACTTTGACAAGTACAAACATCTTGCAGTAAACAGAGAGAAAGGAGGCAGTATAGAAGGAGGAAGACAATGGAATCCGACACAAATCGATACAGAAGAGGGAGCTACAGTATCTGCCCAGCCCTGGGGAAAAGACAAAGGTTATCCTTAGATGTCACAAGTTGCCTAGCACATGTGCCATCCTTATCTGGTGCAGTCGTGACCCTTCTGAATCCTGTTTTAAAATCTATGTAATATTCAAAAGGTTCTGGGCATTCAAGTCATTGGACCTCTTAACTGAAGTCCCTGAAGTAGGAATGATATGGAAAGCAGAACTAACGCTTGTCTGCCGCATTTAACCTGCTGTGTTAGGAAATAGCAATGGCTATTCATACAAGTGTCCGTTAAGATTCACTTGTTGGAGTGCGGCAGTGGTGGTGCACGCCCTTATTCCCAGCATTCGGGAGGCAAAGGCAGGTGGATCTCTCTGAGTTCAAGACCAGCCTGGTCTACAAGAGCTAGTTCCAGGACAGTCTCCAAAGCTACAATAAATAAATAAATAAATAAATAAATAAATAAATAGAATTCACTGTCAGAGTGAAGTCATGCATCATGCATGTTCAGTCTCAAAGCACACACACACACACACAAAAATGCACACACACACACACACACACACAAAGATTCACTTGTTGGAGTAAAGTCACGTATGTTCACTGACAGGAGGTGCATAGGTGCTGAGGTTGGAGGCAAATTAAATGCACATGGACTATTCCCATGTCAGATATTATTTTGTAAAGAGTGAAGCTTTCTCCATCACACTACAGTAAAGGACCTGTTAGGGCTGCTCATGATAAGGACTGCTCCTTCAACCTAAAAGTGCTGATTAACTTGGAGACTACACACACACACACACACACACACACACACACACACACACACAAATGATCAGAATTTTTCATGGGTTGTGTAAGTCATGTTTATGTTAACTACAAAGACATGGTAATCAGGTTACAAAAATATGTAGACATACTAAGAATACGGTTCTGTTATTCCTGACAGAAGATAGCAGGGGCAACGGCCAGAGCAAAGAACTTCTTCAGTGGGGCCGTCAGACTCATTCTGAACCCCATGCTCTTGTGGTCCTGGTTTTGGTCAGCATCATTAACAGTCCTCGGTCCAAGGTTTCAGTTTGCTAAAAACAAAGCTAGAGTACAGTTTAGCAATAAAATCTGATCCATCCTTTACTGAACGCCTGAAACAGTTCTACAGAGTCACGGTGCTGGCGTGTCTCAAGGAAGGGAGAATAAAATACCTTTCTGAATGCACGGCACAAGTGCAAGGAGGCCAGACCGAGTTAAGAATTGGGAGATCAACAATTCTCTGGATGATGGATGAAACAGTCAGAAAGCATCTTAAATGCGGACAGTAGGAGGTAGCCCCAGATGAGCGACAGAAAAACAACAGCACCAATTTTGCTTTTCTGGGCTACACAATGCAGCATAAATGTTAGGACAACTTATAGATGCTTAACTCCCTTTCCAGAATAAACATTTGCTTTCTGATCTTTTTAAATGCACACAAGTGGATTTAATAAACAGCAAGCTACTTTTTAGAAAGTAAATGCTCTCTAAATATTTTAAACAAATATCGTTAAAATGCAAAGTTACTTGTTACACTTAATTTGAAGAGAATTGATGGCTCACCCATCAACCTGAAATTTCACAGGACATTTTCATAAGTAAGAGAAATTCACATTTTTTTCTTCTGTAAATTACAAGATCCCCTTTTAAATATAAAAAGACATTCTAATTAAATATATTTATTAATATATAATTTATTATATATTAATATATTATATTATATATTATAATATATTATAAATTAATTAATTAATTTATATAATTAATTATTATAAATTAATATATAATTTATTAAATATAAAATGAATATTCTAATAGGCACAGTATTTTCTAAATGCTGAGGATAACAAATTTTGAGGATATCACCTTTAATATTTGGAATTTCACTTCCAAAGCCTCCTGATCCCCAGTAATAATGAGTCAGAGACATCTGTCTTCCAGATTAAATGTAGAGGTGACTCTTTATTGCCTGTTGTCAGTAAGCATCTCCCTCAAGCCTTCAGAGATGCCCCTTTGGTGCTGACAGCTTATTGCATGGAGCCTTTCTCCCCAAAGTGCTCAAACTTGCTGACTTGGGGGGACTAAGCAATGAAGCTCTCCTCCCAGCCCTGGTCTGAGGAGCTGGAGTCCCTTTCTCAGCTGCATATTTCTCTCCTGTTTCTTTCCCGATTTACTACCCTGGCTGGACTCTACGAGGTCTCCTTGGAGTCAACACAAGACAAACCCGAGGTAGCAGAATAAAGATTGGGGACATTTATTTTTCTCTTTCGGGAATTCACACACATTTAAAGTGGCACTTAGGTCCAAATTAGCAAGTGAAATAATTTTGTTATAGAAAACAATCGCCATGCCAACAGCAGCCTTCTGGCCTACTATGAGGATTAAAGCAGCTAAGCACTGTGAAAACGACTGGAACCTGAGAACTGGAACTCCGCAAGGGCAGAAATAGGCACTGCCTATACAGTGACTGTGCCAATGCCTAGAACAGAGCCTGACGCATGATGGACCTCAAGTTTTGCTGAATGAATGAGCTATATGGTGCAATCAATAGTACATAGCCAAAATAATGAAGTGAAAATACAAACAGTGGAACAGACCATCGATGGTAGACAGCATGATCTATATAAAGCAACTGCAGCGATTTCTTGCAGGTTCATCTAGAGTAGACCACAATTAAGGTTGACAAAAATAAGTGCAAATTATTTAAATCACATTTTATGATTCTTTCTCAAGTCAATACATAAAGTAAAACCTCAGAACTTATGATTAAGGGTTTCAGACATGAGTCAGTGGCAGGATGTTTACCTATCCTGCTTCAGGCCCCAATTCCATCTCCACTCCTGACCAAAACCAAAAAAACTGATATTTCACTGATTATTTCCCAAAGAGAGATAGTGTTATCTTTGGGGAAGGAGGCAATAATTCTTGTAAGAACTCTACAGAATGTCAGTCATAGCATTTGCTTGCACAGCATGGGCTAGACCATGAGGTCAGCCCCCCAGTTGTGGGAGTGACATCAGCCACACCCCCTCACCTGATCGCCAGATGACCCTTAAAGCTACAATCGCATTATAACTTCACAACTGCTAGGTGAAGGAGTTCCTGCGTTCACTGAGACAGGGTGGCACCCTTTAAAATGGAGGCAGTGTTCAGAAAACTGCATACTTTTCTAAATTATAAGCATAAATAAGTGTAGATCCAGTTTTAAGCAGTATATATTTGGTCACAAATCTACAGAGCTCCCCCACTTAGACATTTTTCTAGCTTGAAAAAGTGGATGCTTTCTTCACAAAAAAAAATGCATTTTGAAACAAAAGGTTATTTGTTCATATTAAAATTAACCCAGGAAAAAATGGAATCCTCGATGAGGATTGAATGAATCATTTGGCAAAACATACACCTAAACTATAGTAGAGTATTTCAAATTATGCTCTTAATTACTTTAAAAATTCATATTTTGCATTTGGACACTTGAATAAGTATACCAGAATTAATGTGTTCTTATAAAATAAATAATATTGGAAACCCTTTCTCCATTAATTACAATATTTGGAGTAGAATGAATTTGTATACAAAATGATTTTGTGGGTTACTAAGCTTTCCGTGCCAGATTGCACTTCGTTTAACACCTGAAAAGTCAACAAAGGTTATAAGTAAGTAATTTTGCACGCCAAAAAATCAATCACCAGTAATTTAAGAATTCTTTGAAACTAACCTCTATGAACACAATTCTAAACCTACAAATCACGAAATTGTCCTGAAAAAAAATGCTACTTGTGTGACATTATTTACTTGTTTGTGGTCATGTGAAGCAGTCTCACACATTTCTAATAAGTAATGTTTCTAATAAGTAAGAAAGAGCTGCACTCAGAAAGTCTCCTAGGCACACAGACATTTCCAAGGCACACAGACCTTGCCTTAACTTGAGCTTGCTCCTCTCCCAGGGTGCAGAAGGTTTTTCTCTGCCTTTAGGTTCTACACTGCGTGAATGAGGCCGGTGTTAATAATTTCATTTGTTCCATTCTGTTAGTAGCCATTTCTAGTGTAAGACCACGACAGGTTCTAAACACGTTCAATTCTAAAAAGCCATTAGCAATAAATTTGATCTGGCAGTTTGCTGGGACAATAGAAACTGCTGAAAGGCATGTTAGTTATTCCGGACAAACCCACGGGGATTAAAAGAATGAGTTAAGATCGTCAAAGGAGGCAGTAAATAATAATAATAACAACAGTCCAATTGGATCTCAGTTTCCCAATCGCTAGGAGATTTTGTTAATGTCAGACTTCTGCTTTACCTAGTATTTAACTCAGCTGCCCACAGTATCCCTCCCAATCCCACTAGTTTGGTTTTATTCGGTAAAAATATAAATACAAATATTTATTTTTATATAATTAATATAAATACAATATATTAAAATATAAAAAAACCCAAAGTGGTCTTTTTTCAGTAAATTCCTGTTTGTAGGTGAACTTCCTATTTTAGTTTCCAATCCAGGAGTTTACCAGCTAGCTCATAACGATGCAAGCACCCGCCTTGATCTTTACACCTCAAGAGATCCAAACTCTGAACGTTACCGGAAGTCCAAAGTTTGCGAAACTCTTTTCAAACCTTCAGACCTCCATCAAGACAGCCTCAAAGTCCCTGGCGCTAAGTCCCAGGACAACCGCCCAGAGATGCAATGCTGACCTTGCGGACTGGAGCCAGCCTGCTAGAAATACGGAAATCCCAGAGTATCCACGCTGAGACCAAACTGCCCAGGTAGCCCAACCACCTGTTGAAGAAGGAAGCTAGGAATGACAGGGTTGGATGGGGTGGAGAGAAAAGATATCAGAACTGTGTCCCTTCCTGACTCCACAAGTGGCATCTGCACCCCAGCTCAGCCAGCTGCAGTGGAGCAGCCAGCCCCGCGAGCCGAGCCGAGCGCTCACTGCGAGCTGTGCCTGTGTGAGGCTCACTGGCTGAGACTTACTTTGGCTTGGCGCAGGGGCTAGAGGCAGGACTAACCTGGGGCTGAGGTACCCTTAGAGTTGACGCTCTCCTGAAACCAAGGCTTCCTTGGGTCGAGGCTCCGCAGGTCTGAGGTTCCCCCTGAGTCAAGGCTCCCCAGGTCTGAGGTTCCCCTGAGTCGAGGCTCCGCAGGTCTGAGGTCCCCCCTGAGTCGAGGCTCTCCAGATTTGAGGTTCCCCTGAGTCGAGGCTCCCCAGATCTAAGGTTCCCCTGGACTATGGCTCCCCTGGACCGAGGCTCTCCAGGGCTGAGGTTCCCAAGGGCTAAGACTCCCCTGGATCGAGGCTCCCCAGGACTGAGTCTTCACTGGACTGAAGGTCTCCAGAGCTGAGGTTTCCTAGAACTGAGGTTCCCCGGGGCCGAGGTCCCCCTTGACCAAAGCTCACCTGGGGTTGAAGGCTGGAAGGCACTGTCTCGGTCCCCTGGAGCACGGCTGGGCATCTGGAAGGCCCAGCGCGCACCGTAGGGCCCGGCCGGGCACAGCTTGAGCGGCACTGGGCTAGCAGGCAGCGACCGCAGCTGCGGACACTCGGGATCCGGCGAGGGACGCGGGGGCGGGGGTGCGTGCGTGGGTCCGGCCCCTGCGCGCAGCAAGTTCTCGATCAGGAAACTCTTGCCCAGGCTGCCAAAGCCCGGCGCGGGGAGGCCGAGAAGTGCTGAGGACGCCACCACATCCCAGTAGGCTCCAGCCTGGGCCGCCACTGCGCTGGGCAGCATGATGCGCGCCCGCTGACCGGAGAGCCGCGAGCAAGTGCGCGGAAACGGGACCAGGATGGGACCGGGGCGGCGGGGTGCGTCCCTGGCCCTCGGCGGCACCTCTGGCAGAGTCCGGGAGCAGACTGCAGATCAGAACAGGGTTTTCACACCACGACGGAAGGTGTGTCCGGCCCATTCATTCATGTCATCCTGCCCACAAAGTGACAGATGCGGCCAACAATGAGGGCAGTGAGAGTCCGGGCTCCAGCGAGGGGAGGGGACTCTTGCAGAGGAGGTAGGTGGGCGTGGAGGGGACGGGAAAGGGGCGCTGCCACTCTGCTTGCCAAGTCTTGACCCTGGTACTGGAGCCCTGGGCTCCCTGGTATTGGTTATCATGAACTTTTAGGGAACATGAACTGGGTCGCTGAAGCTCAGTTCTCATTAGGTAGAGTGGAAAACGTTGACATGGGTACCAATGATACCATCTTTTGCAGGTTATGTGGGTACCTCTGTTTTAAGAAAAAAGAAATTTTGCAAAATTAGTTTCCAATGCCTTTTAATAAAGTACGTTTTAAGGATTCTGGACAGAGGTGGCTACAACTTCAGTCTAGAAGAGATGATGTAATCAGTTTGATCTAAAGCAGAGCTTGGGGCTGAAGAGGTGACTCAGTGGCTTACAAAACTGGCTGCTCTACAGAGGTCCTGAGTTCAGTCCCCAGCGCCCCCTTGTAACTTCAGGCACCTACACACAAAAGGACATTTAATTTTTTTAAAAAAAAAAAATCTTATTCCATAACCATTGCCAGTGGGGGCGCTGTAAGAGAGAGGGAGAGCTGAAAATACTACATTAGTTAGAATTACACTGGTCTTTTTTGCCTGGGGGAAAAAAAGTATTTTTAGTTAACTGTTTGTATCCGGAGACTGGCCAGATGGAAAGTGTGTGTGTGTGTGTGTGTGTGTGTGTGTGTGTGTGTGTGTGTGTGTGTGTGTGAGAGAGAGAGACAGAGACAGAGACAGAGACAGAGACAGAGAGAGACAGAGACAGTGACAGAGGAGAGAGGGAGAGAGAGAGGTCTTTTAACTACAAGACTTTAAAAGCCTCTGACTTTGGAAACTGTCAATGGAGTGTTAAAACCTGTGACTCCAATTAACACTTACTCTCTTCCCTAATTTAGATGTATTTATTTAGGATAAGACTTTATTAGTGTTTCTGCAAAGTTTGCAGTCATATGTCTGGTTTGATTTCTTGCCCTAAAAATAATTTGGGCTTGATTTCAATTTACTTAAAAGTCTGTCTTGAGTTGCCAGATTTAGGAAGCTAATTCTGTTTTCGTATTTCATCTTTTAGGGGCTGTCAAGATGGTTTGATGGGTAAAGACACTTGTCATCAAGAACGATGACTTATGTTTGATCTCTGAGACCCATGAGGTAGGAGAGAACTGACTTCCAAACTTTGTCCTCTGAGTTCCACAAGTGTCATGGAAAGCAGATACACACACACACACACACACACACGTGTGCATGCACGCACACACACGAGCGCTCTCACACACACACACCCTACAAGCATTAGTTGGTTGCTGTTGTTTCAATTCATCTTTTGGTGAGTTGGTTACTTTTGGCTGACACCAAGTATGCTCAATATTTTATAAAGATTCCTCCTCAAAGATCACCTTCGATAGTCAAATTCATAAAGTTGCTGTTGTTTTCTAATAAGATAGACAGTTTTATCACAGTAGTAATGTGAGCAAAATTGTTTGTAAGTCTGATGTATATCACCAGTGTACATTCACTTACTGATTTAGTCAACAGACCTTCATCGGACATTTAATGTTTTTAGCATGGCGGTGGTCCTAGGAATACATCGAAAAGATCTAGCCCTTGTCCTGTAGGAACTCTTAGTCTTGTGGCAAGAGCAAAGCAATAGATAAAGAAGGACTTCATGCTTTCCGTAATATGTGAGAGAGAACCTTCTGGAATTCTTCCTAAAACTGAGCCTCCAAGGACTACAAAAGTATTTGAAGCAAACATATGGAATTGTGACATTTGAGATGAGCGGTGGAGGAGAAATTAGACTGTCACTATTGTCTCCTGTATGGTATCGTCCATCTTTCTCGGTGTTTGCAACCAAGCATGGTAGCAAATATTCTACCCATGTTAGCTCATTTATATTTTCACATTACCATGGAGTTGGTGCTGTTATTTATCCCAGTGTTGCTGATGTGGCACAGAGACAAACTGTCCTGGAGTTAAGCCAGATCCCAAGTAACAATTCTACAACTTCACTCTGAACCATTAAGTTTTACCATCTCCCTCTTCAGGAGCCTAGGCACTGTGCTGGGTGGTCACCTGACCACTTCTTCGTGCAGGTGAGGATGGAAAGCAGGCCATCATTTTTCTTTAGAGGAGAGAATCAAAGAAGATCCGAGTCCAGACTGACCGCTAGCTACATCAGCCAACTTTCTCACCACTGTTGGAGAAATCTTTATACAAAACAACAGGGAATTTAATAAAAACTGGTGAAAAGAAGAAAGAAATAAAAGAGATAAATATTACAAAGATTGAGTCTAGAACTAAACAACAACAGAGCTCTGAAATGGGCCAGGTGCCCACTCGCCAAAGGACATTTGGTAGTTTCTGGAGATTTGAGGCACTGGCAGAACATGTGGCAGACTGTCTGCTGGCATTGAGTGAGGGATTCTGCTAAGCATCCTACAACGTTCAGGCTAACTCCTACAGCAAAGAATGGTCTGCTCTGATACCCAGCAGTGCCATAGCCAAGAAAGCCTGATTAGGGAGGACAAAGGGATTGAAAAGGTTGCTTCTGCCTTTTGTTTTGGATGACTCCGAGACAACTCTCTTGGGAGCCGAGGAACTGAGGGATGGGGATGGGGTTTTATACATGGGAGGTGATCAAAGCTGGGGAGGGAGGTCCTGTAGCATTTATGAAGTCTTCTGAGGTACGTTCATGGTGGGAAGAGAAATGAATCAAGAAGAAACACAGGGGAATGCCAATATTTAAAGAGACAGATAACCAAACAGCAACCATGAACAAGCCTGGAAAGCAGCAAGGATCTGAAGATAGAAATTGCTACAGTGCAAGCAATGAGGCCATGAGAACTCTGTCTTTATGAATGGGTGAGTACTCATTATGAAAAGACTGGAGGCTCCATGTTCTCTGTGTATAACCCTCACCCTCTCTTTGCCTTTCTGCCAGGGGACGGTGCGTAAAAGTGTTGGCAACATGTCAGAACCGTGGCTTTAGTCCTCCTTAGCCTCCAGCACTCTGAGAACTGTATTTCTTTTCTTTACAAATTACCCAGTGTGTTGTTCTGTTGTAAAACCTAATAGACTAAGCTGGAAATGAAGAGACAATGATGTCATTGGGGATGTTTCAAGGCGGAAGGATGGGAGGCCTTGGTAAAGAAGGACTGCATGCTTGGTACTGCCCTTTATTCAAAACATAGCCAGACCCAGCTTGCTGGGTCATGGCTGATGAAATCCAGGTAGAAGTGATTTATTTTCCACCCCCTCGTCCTCTTCTAACAATCCACAAGCTCTTTATTTGCTTTCAGATGTAGAGATCCAGCTGAGGACCACGAATGCCTAGGGAATGGTGATGCCGAAGGTGGAATTAACCTAAGACTCTCCACGTCCACTAAGTAACTCTATCTGTGAGTCGGGGCCACTGTAAAACATAACTAATTGAGTGACGCTATCAAGACCTTGGCATCACTTTCCAAAGTATATCCTTGACTACTCTAACACTAACCCTACAAATGCCTCCCAGACCATAAAGAGCCACTTAATCCTTAGAGACTTAAGAAAGAACTTTTTCAAGAGGAAGTAAACATTTTGTTGAGGATTTACAGAAGGAAAGAAAGTGATAGAAAGAAAGATAAAGGCAATATTTGGATTAACTTCTTCTGGGGAGTACCACCAAAAAAATAAGGTTCTATCCAAGCATAGTTAGGTGAACCAATGAGATTACCTGGGGTTACTTTCAGGGTCATGAGTGAGGCATGAGCTGTTGAAGACAAGTCTGTTTCCTTGCCAACCACCAGGGAAGACTGGGACTTCATGCTACTTATGAGGCCCTCGGTAGGACCACTTCACGAGCCCTTCATGTCTTGGTTTGTGAGTCCATGGACCGTATGTCCCCTCCATGAGGGAACTGAGTAGGTCCAATCTTGTGAGGCTCTTCTGTGTGTGATCACAGCTGCTGATCTCTGGATGGCAGTGGTCATGCAGGGGCCTGACACAGCGATCTACCACAGGAAGTAGAAAGAAGAGATAAATATCTATGATGAGGGGAAAAGAGAACTGAAGTAAAGCAGAGATGGAATTTGACAGAGTAAGGCCCTTGTCCTTAAAGGCTGAGAGAAAGCAGCATTCATAGTTCAGATGGGACAGTTTAAATAGAATTAAAAGGAGCCATATTGTCCTTGCATGAGAGAAAATGGGGAAGCATGGATGGATATGGGGGTGTTGCTTGTGGCCTATGGGTACTATCTCCTTGGTGAATAAGCTGTGAAGAAGACAGGGCTTTTGCTGAGAGTCATGCTTGAAAACTACCTGTTCCTGGTGTTTCCTCTGTTTAGTGGGTCAGTTTCCTTCATAGTTCAAATTAATGAGGTTTCCTTTTGTTCCGCATGTAATATTCTCCTCTGTTCTGTTTCTGAGCCCAGTAATGTGATTTGTTTTCCTCACCAGATGAGAAGTGACTCTTGAAAAAGCACTTGGGAGCATCTCCTTTGTCTCTTGGATTCCTGTGCTTTCTGTGAGAAGAAACCTGGTAGAAGGGGCTGAGAGAAACGCTGAATTATCTCAAGATCCCAGCTGATGATAGCTGCAGGAGTCAGCACAGCCCAGAGCAAAAGATCCAGCCAATGGACCCAAACTCGTGAAAAATAGTAAATGACCGTGATGTAAAGCCAATAATTTGGAGGTGGGTTGTTATTGAAATTGTACTGAACCCCTAGGATGGTGGTTTCGCCTTTCTTGAGCTCGGTTTCCTTATTGGTAACGATGCAGTTATCTCTGCTCAGAGCTGTTGCACAGCCTTTTGCTTTTAAAACATCTTTTGCAGCAGTTCCACCATTAGTGGGATCCAACTGCAGTCATGGTTGGCATGAAGTTCAAAATGAAGTCATTTGTTGAGGGTGGGGCAAGAGGGTAAAGTCAGTATTAGTGAGGAGGAGAACTGGAAGAAGCCTGGCTAAGGCTTGAGAACATGAGTTGACAGGAGTTTTAGTTCTTCAATGAGCCATTATTGTCTTACTTTCTTCAAAGCCATTATCGTCTCATCTTCTTTAAAAGATGCAGTGACAAACTATCCCTAGTGAGTTCTTCTAGCAAGCTTGTATTCAGAGGGGCCTAGATAACACAGTGTCACTGAAGACAAGGAGCTTACAGTGTAGACTGAGGAGGAGAGATAGGAGAGACTGGACACATCTTGAGAAGGCAGGGGCCAGTGATCTGAGTGAGACACAGGCTTTTGGTATCAGGAACACCATCATAAAAATGATTATTGAATAAATGATCGTGATCACCAAGAACTAAGATTGTCAAAACCTGTGGCTAGAGCCTCATCAACCCAACCAAGGTGGAAGAAGAACCTTCTAATATTGTTTGGCTCCAGGGACATGTCATCTGACTGTCTTTCAAATGTTTGTGTTTTTATCCATAGACTTGCACTTTTCCTAATCTGGGTCAAAGAAGCTTCGTATTGCGGGGCAGAGGTTAATGCAGACACACAACTGGTCTAGATGCTGATACTAAGCAACTGTGACTGCTTCCCCATAGGTAAAGCATCTCTATCAACACTCTCCACCCCCATCCCAAGGCTCAGAGAACGTCATGGACGAGAGGGTATAAAGAACACAAGAGTCAGTGGGTGGGGAGGAGAGCTGTGAAATGGAACCACACAGCTTCTGTGTTTCTCTGCACAAGATCAAGCCAGTTAATGGTCCAGCATGGAGTTGAAAGGTGTTCCCAAGGCTCCACCCCTAGTTGAAGAGCTGTATACAGTTGATAGTTATTATGGGAGAGAGTCATTTTTCTTTAAGGAGTGCTTGCCAATGTCCCATTGAATAACCCCATAGCCATGGGCAAATATACAGCACTGATTAGACACAATGGGTTATTTTTTTAAGAATTCTTGAAGCTGTAAAGGAGTTCTATTGGATAAGAAAGGCATATATAATTAAGATGCATTGTACGCATCTATGAAATTTTCAAAGAAAAAAAAACCCTAAAGAACTACGATTCCAAGGACAAGGTTGTTCAAATTAATGGGACTGTCCAGTATACAGTCAAGGGAGGAAGTGACAGGCTAAGGTTTCAGAAAGTTAGAGACATCTAGGGCCAAGGCATTAGATGAAAGATCCCTGGAGAAACTGAGCCACCAAGGATGCCCAGCTAACTTTCTTTCGCGTGGTAGGAAAAGCAGGGTTGATGACAACTCCAAAGCTTCCATCTCAGTATACTGTTGGCAAGTTAATTTTCCCCATTTGCAGTTCAAATGATGGCAAAAAAAAAAAACACCTCTGATGACATGTCTGCACTTGGATCTAGAGAGGCAAGTTGTTGTGATTGGATATAAATTATTATTGAGAAAAACCATAGTGCAAAGATACGGTAATATTTATTTCCATAGCAATGAAATCAAGCTTGGTTCATTAAAACAAACAGCAACTGTGTGCATCATCCAACACATACACAAGACTATAGTATCATCTCTGCGTGATACCTGTAGTTTAAAATCTCAGCTGGAGCTTCAGGACTCCAGAACACAGAGAGTTGCATGCTTACAAATGTCTGAGTCCACTTCTGTGGCACAGTGGGCTTGGAAGATCTACTCATCTAAGAAAAATTGGGACCTAGGAGCACATGGAAATGGCACAGGGACCAAACTGAAAGATCTCCTACTGGTATAGTGGAATGACTACTGTGTTAAAACAAATATTAACTATGGTAATCTAAAGCCACCAAAGAGTTAAAAGAAAAGTCTGTGAGTTAATGATATTTAATGATAATAATAATAATAAACAATAACAATATCAAAATTTACCACTTCCTTTGCAGTATCAAGTGCTAAGGTACTAAGGCACACACACCAGAACATTATTCTGTACTTCAGCATAATCAAGTAATTGATAATGGAAACGACTCCTTCACAGAAGACCCTATATACACAAAAATAGTGCAGAAGTAATGACAGAATTAGTGTCTCATCATTACAAAAAAGAAAGATGGATCAGGCACGTGACACTTTGAATGTATGAGTCGACTTTATCTTATAAGACAATGCAAAGTTACATGCTTCCTAACTGGCCTTTCTGTCACAGGCCCTTCCATTCTAACTTTAAGTTCAGTTGTGTGACTTATTTTGACCACGCTGAGATCATCCTAGACCAGCCAGATCCCAGCCTCCCCTGAAGTCTTGGTGAAAATTTTAAACAATATTTGGATCTGACCATACCTCTTCAAGTAATGCAAAGAATAGAAAGGTGTGTTCCATTCCTTGGGGAAACAGCCTCCAGAGGCTACAATAGGGGATCTTCTAGGCAACAAATAACCGATTTCTTGATAAATTCTGTGAAAAAGTGAGAGAGAACTGTTAAAGATTAAAGAGCAATCTGAGATCTTTAGATAACATAAAACAGGTGGGCTTGGGTGCTCACTGGAACAATGATTAAAAAGACAACTGAGGACACTTGAACTCTGGTTAAATATTTGATGATATTTAAAACTTACTGTTTGGTTTCAGATGTAATAATGTATTGTTTTTAAGAGTCTGTGGCAAATGAAGTGGTGTGTGTGTGTGTGTGTGTGTGTGTGTGTGTGTGTGTGTGTAGCCAAGACAATTATATTTCAAAATAATCCACAGGGCTAGAGAAGAAATCAACGAAACAGGAAGTTTTATGATTGTTGAAGTGAGACAGTGCTATTGATCCATTAAACCATTTTCTCTGATTTTGTATATTTTAAATTTTACACTATAAAAATGAAAAGGTCTTTTTTCAGCTACCAACTATTACCCCCAGATAGCTGAAGCTAATGTTCCCTGTATGTATTCCCAGATTTTCTCAATCACACATGATTGCAAATCCCACAGAAAAAATATGTAATCATTGTGTACAAGACAAGATTAAATTAAATAAAGTAAATCCTACAGATGTTTATTTGCCTATGAACAAATATTATAATATTACATAAATAAATGTATAATTAAATGGAAGGGATAATTGGTACTTACAATCTAACTTATCTATTTTAACATTCCTCTAAAATATTAAAAGTACATGAAAATATTTTTATTTTAGTAAAAATTGTCTAAAAAATACATACCCATTCATGAATAAAATAAAATACATTTTAGGTCTTAAAGATGTAGTTTTACCCTTTACCAAATGTCTGTTTAGTTAATTGTGTAAAAGAGTCTAATGAAGAACTTGCCATACAAGATCATTTACCCTTAAAATATACCCAGGCAAAATTGTCTTCTGAGCCCACTGCTCTGGCCATGGCCAACTATTCCCTAATGGAACCTTTTCAAGTGTCAGTGGCTGCCCCAGGAAAGGCTCACCACATGTAGCTCTGTCCAATCAAATGTATAAATAATTCCAAATTTTTACAATTAAATGCCAGGCTTGCCACCAATGATTTTGCACAGAGGATTTTCGGTATACATAGGACAATATCTAATTGAGACTTTGAACTGATGACTATCTAAATTCTGACAAGAACATAAGGAAGAGAAACCACATTTGACAGTATGTCTAAGGAAAACAACCGTTTTTATTGTCTGAGTGGTACTGCTTTGGTTGTCCTACATTTTTGCTTTCAGGAGTGTGCTATGGATCTGTACCATGCTGAATTATTAGAAATTCATCAGCCTAAGGAACTGGTCTATACAAGCACATCATTTAGTTCTAGGTCACACAAACCTTAGCATTGGTTATTTGTAATAATCAAGAAGTGGTTTACTACAGAACTTGAGGTGTTATCTTCAATTAATACCAGAAGATTGTTTTTCAGGACCACAATGGACATTATAAGGGATTTTCACTGTTATGAACAGTTAAAGTAGTAGAGAAATCTATTCCCACCTGTATACAAAAGCCTATAGATTCTAGAATGGGGCCTTAGAGCTTAATTCTGAATCAGTCTTATCATCAAAAAGAGCATTTTCCTTTAAAATCCTCAGGTCCAGTCTGCCTTGGGAAACAACCAGTGCTCTTGTCTTGGCTGCTGACTGGTCACTAATACAGTCTGTACACAGATCCATCCCTCCTAAACCTGCCCAGGACAGTATGTAGTCCTGGATCTTCAGCAGCGCCAATGTCCCCAACAGAAAGTTTCTTACGGTGAATAAACAGTGTATCCTGTCTTTGTAACGACTTGCACGTGAATTGTCCAAACATAGCATGGGATTCGGCTTCAGGGCTCTTTTCACAACTGGTGTTAAGTCTATGAGGGTTGCCTCTGTGTGAAGCAGCTTCCCTTATTAGAGGCTACCGACACTTAAGGAAGAGAACGCCATAGTTGAGAATAACTGAATACAGTCAGGCTATTTTGCCTTTTTTAAAAACATATTATTGATGTTGTTGCTGCTGTTGATGTGTGCACATGCGTATTTCACACGTGCCAATCAGAGGACAACTTGGAGAAGTTGGTTCTTTCCATGTGGATCCTGGAATCAGACTCAGGTCCTCAGGAGAACTTCCAGGGGATGTGTTGAAATCTGGCTTCTGTGGTCCAGCCAGGATGCAAGCAAAGGGTAGCACCAGCCAGCTGCCAGGGAAGGGGTGGGGGAACACCTGCCTAGCAAACAGGTTTCTAGGCCATCTCATCTTTGAGCTGTATAAAAGCAGATGGAGCGCTATCACACTGGGGCCTTGTACAAAGCACTCTTCCTGGTTCCATAGAACTGTTTAGGGCCCAAAGATGCTGATGAGAATGTTAAAGGAATCCAGATGGCAGATCCTGATTGCCTGTACGGTGTTTGAAGCCATGACAACAGACAGGGGAGTTTTACAGCTATCTAGGTGGCACATAGTTCACTATTCTCTGAATTCATCCTATGAAAATCTTGTCACTCCCAAGGAATGAGTGTGCTTAATTGCATCAGACCATGAGCACGCTGGCTCCTGATGTGTTTGGCTACTAACTAGTTGAGCTATTCCAGTAACACTCTCGGTCTGTTTCTCTGGTTTCTCTCCTCTCACCATTTGACTATAGGTCTTTTATTTATTTTTATGGTTTTGTGTTATATTTATCAATTTAGCATTTCCTCAACTTCCATAAGCATAAGGAAATATAACAGCACATGTTTCACTAAAGTCAGATGCCAGGAATTGTTCTAGCTTCACTTCTACTGTGATAAAAACACTCTAACAAAAATAAACTTATGGGGAAAGAAGGGGGGTGTGTTTTAGCTGACAATTCCAGGGTTTGGTCCATCATTGCAGGAACTCAAAGCAGCTCGTCACCTCACATCCATGAGCAAGACAACAGCATGCTTCCTTGCTTGCTTTATCCTCTTACACAGCCCAGGAAACCACCCCCCAGCCTAGGAAATGGTACCATCCATAATAAGATGAATCCTCCTACATAAAGTAACATAATTAAGGCAATCCCTCATAGACATGCCCATAAGCTAACACAATGTAGGCAATGTCTCATCGCAACTCTTGCCCAGGTTGTTCTATACTGTGCCAAGTTGACAGAGTAACGAAGTCTGAAGGTGTCCTTTCATGTTCCCCAAATTATCCAAAACTGTGCGTGGAGCAGAGCAAAGCCTTCTCACAGCCTTGTTGGGTGGAATCTGGCCAGAGAACCCTAACAGGGAATTACTGGCCTGTCACTGACAGGCTCAGGGCACCTGCTCCGACAATCAAACATGTTCTTTAAAGAGATAAGGTTATAAGGGCCCTGCTCTCCGCTGGAGGATGACTAAGACAGTCATTTAAGTAGCCTTCCTAGCAGCTCACTAGAAATTTAGCTGATGCACAGGAACCCACTCCCGGAGATATACATCCCAATAACTCCTAGCGATAGATTTTTCACAGCCCAGCACCTACAGCTGAAACCCTTGGGCAGAACAGCCTGAATTCTCAAGTTCATTTCCCTCCAAAGAAGGGAAACCATGCTTCCAACACAAGCGCAGTGGGACATGGAGTCCATTCAGCCGCGTCAGTAGTCCTTCGTTAAATTATCCAGTTCCGTGCTAACTGTGCTCCAGTTCCCCCACCCCACCTCCAAATCGTCTTGTGTCTGGAATAAATCCTAAGCAAGCTGGATCAGCCCTGAAAGGCATTTGTAAATGCTTCCCGATTTGGCCTGGCAGGACTCCTACTCCGATTGTCCTCCTTTTCCTGCACATGTCCTTTCTGGCTGGCCCTGTTTGCCTTTCTGTGCGTCATTTTGCTGTGCCCTTCAAGCTCTCTTTGCAGAGTCTTCTCTGTAACTGGGAGTCTTCCCAGTTTCTTTCCAGGCCATTCAGCTATCTTGGCATCACTTGCTCATTGATCAATTCTAACCATTTTCCGCTCCTGCCTCTTGGCCCAAAGTGGAGTGTGGGAGGTGCCTGAAGGGTTTGGAGGAAGCTGGATGCTGCGAGCAGAAGGCTTTGACTGCTTTTCACTGTCCTGTCCTTGGAGTCACAGGTGCCTCTCATTCAGATGGAAATCTCACCAAATGTTCTAATCTTCCCTGAAAGGAAAGCAGGGATAATGGTTGGATTATGAATTGCATCAGATATGCCAAAGTAGTCCCTTCAGGCGAATGTTGTTTTGTATTTAACTGTCAAAAATACATAAAATATGCAAAAGCTGATACTATATGGAGCAGTTCTAAGGTGGAGGCTCTCCAAATGTATTTGGGTTCCTCTTGCTTTAGAGCAGTGGTTCTCAACCTTCCTAAAGCTGCGACCCTAAAGGGTTCCTCATGTTATGATGACCGCCAATCATAAAACTGTTTACATTGCTACTTCATAGCTGTAATTTTGCTACTGTTATGAATCATAATGTAAATATTTGTATTTTCCGATGGTCTTAGGCCACCCCTGTGAGAGGGCTGTATGACCCACAGGCTGTATGACCCTGCAGCTGTTTCAGGGTGTCATCCTGCTGTTGAGCGTGTGTCACACTGTATAATGGGGGTTGTAGACACATGCATTAGCCTCCCGGTACTCTGCTGAGTTTCTCCGCTTTGATAGGAAACTCCATTCATATGCACACCACAGTATCCTCAAACTTCTGAAGTGAGCATCATGTGACAGTCTTTTAAAGAACAGCAGACATCTAAACGACAGTGACCATCCTTTAATAGTCAAGCACCCCCATGTTTTTCATATTCAGAGATTATTCCACTCGTCCTCCATCATTCCACCCCCTGACCTTCCCCAACCCCACTCCAGTATCTCTCTCTCTCAACTACACATTCTTCCTATAACCAAATGTGTCACTTTTTGACCATGAACTTGCTAAGTGCTTTTCATTTGTCCTGAAATTACGATACTGCATTGTTAAAAATGAGAAAGCATGAGAAGGAAAACGGTGTTTGCGACTGACAAGATAAGTAGGGGTGACAACCGGACCCTGAAATAGGGAGGCAACTCAAATAGAGTGCGGACAAGTGGGAAAGTACAGGCCAGGGCCAGGCTGAGGTGAAGGGACACAAGAGGAGCAGCAAGAGGAAACAGAAGATGATGACTGAACAGCTCCCATGGCATTCTTGCCAGGGTGACCAGCTATCACTTGGTGAGTGTTGATGGCTGAGGACAGACAGACAGGCACACACAGAGAGAGAGAGAGAGAGAGAGAGAGAGAGAGAGAGAGAGAGAGAGAGAGG
>JAQHUG010000053.1:3071586-3088097 GCA_028555095.1 Dicrostonyx torquatus | reverse complement strand
TGTTGTTGTTGCTGTTGGTGGTGGTGGTGATGCTAGTGGTGGCATACATATGTGTGACCTTATTATGGTAGCAATAAGTTCCAGAGAGTACAATGTGAGGGTCTGAGGTGAGGGAATGTGGGGCTAGGTTACTGCATGTGTGGTGACAGTACCAATCCAAGCCATGGAGGCCTTGGTTTTCCTATAATGATTCAAAGAGGGAAGCATTTATGGCACAAGAGAGGTTTGCTGGGGGGCACTGACCCTAGCTCTTCAAATATGATCTCAGTCTAATACCCTGAAGTCCTCTATCCATCCAGTTTAAAAGTCTCCCACCTACCAGATACATTGGTTCCCACAATTTCCTGTTTGCCTTTGACCCAACTGATTCTGTTCCTTACTGTGTTTTCGTTGCCTGTTTTTGCCTCCTCTAGAAGGTCATACACCATTGGAATTTGTCTCCATACATCTCAAAAACTGCCTAGCCCCTGCTTCTGTATGACCTGATCCCTCAACAGATTATGACCTCCTAAATGTCAAATATGAATAACCCATATTCTCTTGGTGCTCATAGCCACTCAAAGGTCAATAGAAATGTATTGTAGATCAAATACTCCTCCATTCACTAGAGGCCTGCAACACAGCACATAAATGGTGGTAAAGATCACATACACACAACCCAAATACAAGTGACTCTACAGCCTCTACCTTATTCTCACCCATCCCAAACTTGCCCGGTCAATGCCTTACAAAAAGCATCAGAAGACTGTGAAGGGTTATTTTTATTTGTTAACTAGGGAAGTGTCTTGCAAAGTGTGGAAATGAAAATATCGCCGAAGTTAATCTAGAAACGAAAAACCTATCATTCTCATGTTAATTCTTTAATAGCAAATATAATGATGAAGCATGGTACCCAAAAAACTGACCCCATAGTAATATCCTCAGACAAGGGTAGCTTGAATGTTAATTATTTTATATGTGCACACATGCTCATGAAAACCAATTTTTGTTTTTAATAATTAAAATATTTAAGAGGGCTGGAGAGATGGCACAGTGGTTAAGAGCATGTCCTGCTTCTGCAGAGGACACAAATTCAATTTCCAGCACCCACATCAGGTGGCTCGCAGCCGCCTATAATTCTAGCTCCATGGAATCTAGCACCCTCTTCTGGCCTCCTCAAGCCCCTGCATACACTCATATACATACACATAAATAAAAATTTTAAAAAATAAACTTAAAAAATTAAGGAGGGCTGGAGAGATGGCTCAGAGATTAAGAGCATTGCCTGCTCTTCCAGAGGTACTGAGTTCAATTCCCAGCAACCACATGGTGGCTCACAACCAACTGTAATGAGGTCTGGTGCCCTCTTCTGGCCTGCAGGCATACAGACAGAATATTGTATATATAATAAATAAATAAATATTTTAAAATAAAAATAATTAAGGAGATTTATTTGGTTAACCATTTCTGCTTTTATTCCAGTGGGTGCCAGACACTGTTATCTTCTGTGATGTAGGTTAGTCGTGTACACATGAGTGTAAGTTTGTGATGGGGTGAAATGCATGAATTTCACAATTTAAAATTTTATCCCCTGCATGAGCATATTTTATGGTTTCGGCTTTGCTGATGAGTTTTATTTTTAGATGTGCCTGTTTTATTTTTAAATGCATCTTTGTGTTTTGTGTTCCCTTTTCAGCTTGCTGGTACTTAATCTTCCTGTTATAAACCTTTTATTTGGTTTGAATGCATATCACTGCTTCTCAAAGCTGACAAGCTGCTCTTGCATTCTTTCAAAGGCTTGATAAAATCAGAATGCTATATATATAAAATCGCTTCTGAAAGTAAGCCAATGATTTTAGCTTATTCAATAGCTTCTCGATTATTGTCAGTTATTGCTGCGAATACTGTCAAGAGCGTGCCAAAGACTGTGGGCAGCACTTCAGAGAGAGTGCACAGCGGTGACCCTTACCCATGGTTTTGATGTCTGTGGTTCCAGACTCTGGGCAACACTGCCAGAGAGTGCACAGTGGTGACCCTTACCTGTGGTTTTGATGTCTGTGGTTACAGGTTCTGGGGTTAGCACTGCCCTAGAGTGCACAGCAGTGATCATTACCCATGGTTTTGATGTCTGTGGTTCCAGACTCTGGGGGCAGCACTGCCAGAGAGTGCACAGCGGACACCCTTACACGTGATTTTGATGTCTGTGCTTATAGACTCTGGGGTTAGCACTACCAGAGAGTGCACAGTGGTGACCTTTACCTATGGTTTTGATGTCTGTGGTTCTAGTTACCCATGGTCAAACATAGTTGCAAAATATTATGTGGAAAATTATAAAAGTTAACATCTACATGTTTGCAGTCATTCTCCCTGGAGTACATTGCTATCGCTCCTCTGTTTATTATTAGTTATTGTTATTCCCCATTGAGCCTGACTTTCTAAATCAAACTTTACCATAGGCTTGAAGACATAGTGCTAAGTATAGGCTATGTAAGTCTCAAGGTTTGAATGGGAAATGCGCACAGCAGTCCCCAGCTGATGTCATGGTGTTGGGGGTTGCGGAGCCTTTAAGAGGTAAAAGCCTAGCTAGAAGTCACTGAGTTTGAACTTCATGGGCTGTGACCCAGCTCCTGCTGGAGCATCCTTTCTGCTCTTTGGCCAACTGAAGTGTGGCCATACTGTCCCACTGTACAAACTCTACATGCCTTGCATGAGCTCGGGACTACCCCTCTCCAACTATGAGCGAAATCCAACCTTTCTCCTTCTATTAGTGTTTGGTCACAAGGACGAAACACACTAGGGGTTGATAATGATCATGACTCCAAGCACTCACTCTCAAAATGCATCCTCTGAAGAAAAGATTATTTAATGGGTTCTGGTAAAAAAAAAAAAGAGAGAGAGAGAGAGAACTGCGTCACACCTTAAGCGCACTATTTTCAAGATTGCATGTGGGGCTGAGTATGTGTTCAGAATATGAAGTTTCAACCCAGGCTGCTTGAGTTGAAATCTCAAGCCCACAGCTTACTGAACTGTGACTAAGTTGAGCTACTCTGGCCGTCTATGTCACCTACTGTCCTCAGGCTTCTTCATTTTTACAAAGCGTTCAAAAGAGCCAAAACTATCAGCTGATTTCCTGACTTCCCTTGAGATTGGGTGTTGGCCAGGAATGTAGCTCAGTCCAGAGCTTTGTTAAGAAAGGCAGCCAGAGACATAAGGGAACAGACAGTCCTCCCTGCTAAGTCAAGGGTAAGAGACAGTGGGATCCCGAATGCTCTATCCAGGCTTCCATCATGAAAAATAAATAATTTTCTTGTTATGCAATTAAATATTTTGACTTATACATTAAAAATATCTTAACAGTCACTCTGGTTCATTGTTGGGTAAGTATAAAGATAAAAGGCACAAGACACCCCTCTCTTGTTTTGTAAATTTTTGGATTTGTTTAAATTGACACATAAAACTGGTACATATTTATAGGATACTAGATCACAGCTAGGTATATATGTATGCTCTAGCTTCTCAAATATATACAAATTTCTTTGGTAAAACATTCAAAATCCCATTGGATCACCTTTTTTTTTTTTTACATATTTAGTAGATTATCACTCTCTAGAGTCACCGTGCGGCATATAAGGAAACTAGAATTTATTTTTTTCTGCTGCCATTTCCACTTTTTATTTCAGAATGTTTTCAACACGCACATCCGCACATCACTGTTGAACACAGTGTTAACTATAGGGTTGTCAAGGCATCAGTTTTAGTTATTTATTCCTAAACTCTACCAGTTTGCCAAAAACAAATTTTTTAAAACCATATAGAGGCTAAATGTTCCTTCATCTATTGAAATACTCTGACTTTCCCCTTGTTTTTGACCTCTTCATTATGGTCCAGTACATGGGTGAATTTTGCAAATCACAAAGTACGTGAGGAAACAAATGTGTCTTCTGGCATTGTTGAGTAGAGTGCAAATTTATCTCCGTGATGTCCTCATGTTCTTCAAGTAAGTTATTGGCCTAGTTGATTTTATGTTTGGTGAGCTTCTTATAATAATAGTACACAGTATATATAGGCTTCGTGCATTTTGGGGGAGTGCCGTCAGTTTTTGTCCTGTACATTCCAGTTCTTCTGGACACTTTTTGTTTTGTTGCTGAGGTGCTGGGTATTGAGGCATGAGCTCTCTCGCTCTTCTGCACCTCTGGCTCCTATACCATCTTGAAATGTTTTAAGGAGATATGGTATTGAGAATGACAGGGGTAGGAGGTAGGATCCCAGGATAGGCTCTTACTGAGGGAATAATGGCGACCACTGAAGAAGAGGAGGTTCGGGTCAACAAGGGAGCTTGGAAGAGAATACAGAAAGCGTTAGTATCAACCAGAGCACAAGGAAGCTCTTCCTAGTCTAGACACATAAGAAAAATTCCAGAAGTTGGATGCAAACAAAAGGGAAAGCATAGGACAGAATATCCCTGCCCAATAGTGGGGTTGGGCAGCTAGACATAAATAAAAAGGAATGAGCAATTAGGTGGCCCCAGGGGGAACAGAAGAAAGGACCTGTATCCCCGGGCTAGTGAGGCTGGCCATTGACACCTATCAGAGAGAGCAAAGCAGAATTAAGTTTTACCAAGAGGAATCAGGAAGTGTGGACCAAGCAGCTCCTGAGAATTTACTAAAAATGTGAGAGACTCACGCAGTACCTGGGCAGTGATCCTGTCTCCTTAATGCTGACATTGACAAAGTTTTGTTGAGGACAAAGGTCTCGGGGTAGAATGAGTCTCCAGTCGCCTGGCCCAGACCGGGAAGATGTGCGTATGGAGGAGAAGCGTGGGAGACTGACCGACCTTGGCAAGGCAAAGAGGGCCAGCCAACCCTCAGATCCCGGCCTGTCCACAGTGTGGGCCAAGTCCTGGCAGCTGGTGAAGTGAAGGACAGTTGTTTGACCAGTGACTGGTGTTACAGCATTGGTAACCACCACAGGTGAAGCCCATCAGTGCCCTGTTCCTCTTTGGACATAGTCCCAGGACTGCTGCTGCCAGCGGCTGGTATTTCTGTCCACCACGGGAAACACATCGAGTTCTTTCCTGCTCCTCCTCTCATCAAAGAACTGAAACGCCATATTCAGCAGATCTCTGTGAGGGATCTGGGACCAAGTCTTTTAAGTTTGTCTCCCCCGCCCCAATCTCGAGCACTGATTGGGCTCTAACTGGGTGTGGATCAGCCTCTGAGAGTCAGGTGAGGAACTCAGCAGGATTTTTATCTGGCCTCTGGTTGAACCCCCCTCGGTTTGTAAAAAGTATGCCCTCTTACGTGAGGCCTTTGAGCCCAGCCAGGAGGCAATGCCCAGGTATTGACCTGGTAATTCCAGCAGGGGTCTGCACAGGGAACAGCCTTTCCCCCAGCTAGATAAGGCTCATCCCTGGGTGGACACCCTCTGCACGGGCCTAGGCAGCGCTGTAGACCCTTCTCTTCTCCTTGGGTGTGAGTAGAGAAGGTGTCAATAAGATAAACTTTAAATTTGAAACTGAAAATGGAGGATGACAGAAATCCACAGAGGCAAGTTATCCTTCCCCACAGGAGGGCCAAATGGGCAGTTTGGTTCAGTTAAAGAAAGAGCCAGATCTTCAGGTTCCAGGCAGTCTCCCCTGGTTCTGACACCAAATGTGAGGTCAGTGAGCCGTGGAATTAGACCACTCTTAGTTTAAAAAAAGCTTACTGGGGGACAAACTACAGAGCTGTCATATGAGACTAGAAAGCAGCAATTTGACTAGAAAACAAGCTGATTTTACAGGACAGCCAGCAGATGGGGTCTTTGAGCCGATTAGTTGTTCGGTTAATCAGGAACTAGGTGGGCTTTGCCCCCATCACGTGACAGTCGGAGACAGAGAAAGGATGTAGTGGCTTTCCTGACAAACAGAACCAGCTGGCCATGAGGAGGTTTCTGAAGAGTACTGGTTTATGTTTCTGCTTACCCAATAAGAACCCTGTTTACCCAGTGAGAATCCAACCAGGATTGAGCCTGGGCTGGCACTGTCAGCAGCACTGCCATTTGGGGCCCACTTTGTGACTTGATAAATAAATGACCCCTCTACCAAAGTGCAGGACATTTCAGCTTGGGCAGATATGCTGGCCCTAAGTATGCCTGGTTCCTGAGAGCCTCCAAACTATTACTACTGCTTTGAATTGCAATACAAAACAAATGGCAGCTCCCTATGGGGGAAAGCACTCCTGCTCCAGTGGCAAGACAGAAAGATGAGCTGGGACAGAAATGAAAGTCCTCTTTTTGTGATGGAAACATCTGAAGTGCCAGAAGAGACCATGCAATCTGCTGGGGTGAAACTGTCACCAATAGTCCTGTCCAGCTATGGAACCTACATACTAACAAAGTGTGCACATCGAAGAAGATGCACCAAGTGTAATAATGGCACAGTGACAAGGGTGCAACTACCTGGGTTTCAGGCTGCTTCACTAGAAGGAATCCATGATGTTTGGGGGTTGAGAAAAACAGTCTTCTTTTAATATGAATTCTTAGAGAATTTGTACAATACTTCTGATTATGTATTATCAAACACTACCATGCCCATCTACAAGAAAGGCTGGTATATGTAGGGTTTGGTTTTGTTTTTACCTATATAGAATGTGCCTAATGGAAATTGGCTTTTACTCACCAAAGGAAATATTAGGCGTTATTAGTCTATGTCCTTGTGAGTCACAGATTAAGAGGACAGTCACTTGTGCAAAAATTACATCTGCTAGTCAATCAAAGGTAGAAAGCCTGGGTTGGAGAAATAAAAACATCTAAAAATAAAAGCTAAGATGTGGGGAAAGGAATAAGGACAGGAGGAATGGCTGTACATTTTGGCAGTTTAGAAAACTTGCTAAATGAAACCCTAAATTCATTTTTATGAAACATAATATTTTTGTACTACATTATTGAATTGTAGAATTAAAATCTGAACACCTCCCAAAGTCACTTTCGCATGAATTCTTTGGGAGGTCACCAAACACTTGTTTTTACCTCTCTTGTTGCATTTTTGCTTCACTGTCATTTGTGTTTGGTTTGTTTTTGTTTTTGTTTTGTTTTTTGGCTTGTTGGAGTCTTGTCCTTTGTGACAGAGTCACAACATGTAGCCCAGGCTGCCCTCAAATGCTCACCAACTCCCCTGACTCAGCTTTCTAAGAGCTGAGATCACAGGCAGGCATCACACTGGCAGCACACTGGCCTCTTCATGGAGCTCGTGTTTCTCCAGCACATGGAACCTGGGCTAACTGGGTTTGTGAGCAAATGTGCAAAGTGCCTATGTTGCTGAATTCCATGAGACTCCAGGGAATTTTGTAAATTGATGTTCAAAATTATACAGTGAAGGACATGGTCAACAAGACAAAACGACAGCCTACAGAATGGGAAAAGATCTTCCCTAAGCCCATGTCAGATAGAGGTCTGATCTCCAAAGTATGCAAAAAACTCAAGAAATTGTTCATCGAAAGAACAAATAATCCAATTTTTAAAAAATGGAGTACAGACCTAAACAGAGAACTCTCAACAGAGGAATCTAAAATGGCTGAAAGACACTTAAGGAAATGTGCAACATCCTTAGTCATCAGAGAAATACAAATCAAAACAACTCTGAGATTCCATCTTACACCTGTAAGAATGGCCAAGATGACAACTTATGCTGGAGAGGGTGTGGGGAAAAGGGAACACTTCTGCATTGCTGGTGGGAGTGCAAGCTGGTACAACCCCTTTGGATATCAGTATGGCGATTTCTCAGAAAATTAGGAAACAACCTTTCTCAAGACCCAGTAATACCACTTTTGGGTATATATCCAAAGGATGCTCAATCGTGCCACAAGGACATGTGCTCAACTATGTTCATAGCAGCTTTGTTTGTCATAGCCAGAACCTGGAAACAACCTAAATGCCCCTAGACCAAAGAATGGATAAAGAAAAATGTGGTACATTTACACAATGGAGTACTACACAGCAGAAAAAAATAATGACAGCTTGAATTTTGCATGAAAATGGATGGAGCTACAAAACATTATTTTGAGTGAGGAAACCCAGACACAGAAAGACAAATATCACATGTACTCACTCATAGGTGGTTTTCAAACATAAAACAAAGGAAGCCAGCCTACAAACCATAATCATAGAAAACTTAAACAACAATGCAGACACTAAGAGAGACTTACATGGATCTAATCTACATGAGAAGTAGAAAGTATAAAAAGACAAGATCTCCTGAGTAAATTTGGAGCATGGGGACCTTGAGGGAGGGCTGAAGAGTGGGGGAGAGGCAGGAGGGAAGCAGAAAAAAATGTAGAGCTCAATGAATATCAATAAAAAAATTTTTAAAAAAAGAACAGGTAAATCATACATTTAAGCTAAAAAGCTGGTTCAAAAAATGTGATTTTTTTTCCCAAGGACATTAGAACGACCTTAATGGTCATTGTCTCTCTCCTCCTAACCAAACTAAAACCATCCACAAGCCTTTTCTCAATTCAAAATTTAAAAAGCAAAGAAAACCAGCCCACAAATCACACAATCCCAGAGAACCTAGACAACAATGAGGGCCTAAGAGAGACATACATAGATCTAATCCACATGGGAAACAGAAAAAGACAAGATCTCCTAAGTAAATTTGGAGCATGGGGCCCTTGGGAGAGGGTTTAAGGGAAGGGGAGAGGCAGGGAGGGGAGCAGAAAAAAAAATGTAGAGCTCAATAAAATTTTTTTTTTTAAAACAAGATGCTATCAAATTCTCACTTCGTTCATTTTTCCAAAAAAAAAAAAAATACAATGTATTTTGAAAGGAAGCTTAATATGGACACTTAATCATTAATCAATATGGGTAATAAGCAATGGGTACCGTTAAGTTATTTTCCTTTAATTCCTATTTTTCCTAAATTATCTCTCTAAGCTTTACAGTGTAATATATATTTAAGATATTAATTTTCTAGTGATACTTCCAGCATATGCCAGTATTGATCACCAGGACAATACTTTAAATGCTAAGTGCCATGTCATGTTTTAGAATCGAAATCCATGTTAAACAATGCCGTTGGCTTTCTTATCCCCTTGTGGCCTTCTCACCACTATCCTGGGAATTAAAACAGTATTTCTTAGTTAAAAATTCTGTGTCTAACACTAGGAACCAAAGTTAATAAAGTCCAATGAATTCAACAACAAAAATATCTAGGAGGAAAAAATGCACTTTTGTAAAGCCATTTAAGAGAAAATCAAAGTTGGCCTTTAAGAGAGACGGAGCCATAGATCATGCCTGCATGTCAGATGATGCTAAGATGTCATTGTCCTTCCTCACTCAGGCACAAAGGCCCCAAACTCCTTTTCTTCCCCTGCTGCTGCCTTACCGTAATACTCCTCTCAGACAGTAAGACACCTGAATGTCTAAACATCTAAACATTTATCTGTCACTAACTCAGACTCACTTCGTGCAACTGCCTGCCAAGCAGGAACTAGGCTGTCAGCTTCATCCCATCAGAAAGACTTTCAGTCCCAGGACTGATGGCAGGTTCCAATTGTTAAGTCATTCTTGCTTGAACTGAATTTAAAAGTCAGGCTCCTACTGTTAGAGGATGGAACTCAAAGAGGTTACTTAGCCAGAGTTGTTGCAACTCGAAATACAACACTCTTGGCTATAGGTTGTGTTCTTGTCACTATTTTTTTAAATCTGTGTACTGGATGAAACCCAAGGCAGCGAATAACGCGCAAGGGTAACCGGTACGGCATAATAGCCCTTGTTTTGGCGCGTTCTCTTTGTAGTGATTTATTAAGGGAGACTGAAAAGGACTGATTAAAATGCATAAACAGTGCTGAACAGTAAACAGCCATGTCTAAGGATGAAAAAATGGGACCCACACGCTGTGCATGGAAATTGCCCTTAACAACATGGCCCATTGTCGAACAGATAGGAAGCCAAAGGTTGCTTGTAATCAAATTTGAAGTTTCCCATCACTTATAAAAGCGACACTTCCTTGTGCAAACGTTTCAATTTGTTGTAGTTAGAAACTGCTTCCTGACTTGAGCCTTACAGAAACCAGGAGATCCTTTGACTGTCAGGTGGATAGAAAAATTCAAACTGGGTGCACACTGGACTGTACAAAGTGAAACCAATCTTGTCTGTTGGAGGAGAACTAAAATCTGCCAAGTAAAGAGGAGCAAATTCAAGGCAGTGCGAGAGCTCAAGATAATTATTCCCTTTCTATTTCGTCTAAATAGGAGGGGGCAACATTCGGTGTGCTTGTTAGATGCTTAAACCTCTTTTTCTCTGTTACTTGAAAAATCAAACAAAATTTAAAGAAATTTTTTATACAAGAAAGCAATAAACCAAAAATTAGCTTTGTACAGCATGAATCAAATGTATGAAAAAATATTCAAAAACCGTTATGTGGGTACAAATGCCAGCATTATCGTATGATAATCATTCTTCAAATTTATGTTTCTAAAGATGATGGGTTGTTAATTCAGCCAACAAAACAATTAATTACTAAACTTCTAACTCATGTTTATTCTTTCACAAAATGGATATAATATAGCAGAGTGCTGATAAAAATAAATTAGTGAAATGTGAGTAGCTACTAAATGTTAATTCTAGGGCCGGAGAGATGGCTCAGTGATAGAGAATGCTTGCTGCTCTTGCAGAGGATCCGAGTTTGGTTCCCAGAATCCACATTTGGGCAGCTCCCAGTCACTTTCAACTACAGTTCCAGGGAATCTGGTGCTCTTTACTTGACTTCCATGTGAACCTGCACTCACATGTCCACACATGTGTGCACAAACACACACACACACACACACACACACACACACAAATGAATATTCTAAAGGTAATAAGTAAACGATACTAATTCCTTGAGCATTTTAAAATGTTTTAATGTGATTTTTTTCCAAGGAAATTAAAAGGGTCTTAATGGTCTCCCTCCTCCTCACCAAACTAAAACCCTCTCTTGTACAATACAAGCAACCGGCTCTTGTATTTCCTGATTACTGCACTGGAAAAGCTTTCACCATAATGTCTAGGAACTTGCGATTTTTCTTTAGGGAAATTTTCTCCCCTTACTCTAAATTATTGGAGAATGAACATTCCATTTTCTGAAAACTCTTCCTCAGGAAGGTCTTCTGAGCCTGGCAGGGAGGCACACACCTATAATCCAAGCATTTGAGAAAATGAGACACCAGGGTCATGAGTTTAAGTTCAACCTGGGCGTTTACAGCAAGGCTGTCTCAAAGCCAAGCAAACAAAATCCAGAAAGTCTTCTCAATGTCCATTCTACCAGAGGGAAGCCAGCATTTGATCCACACCAAATTAGTTAGCACTTAACTGATGTCTTTTAATTATATGAGTATGTCCTTGGTACACTTTTTATGATCAATAATGTTATGATTCTTTGATTTTTTTCTTATATAAATTTTTAATCACATTTCAAATCCTTCCTTAGGGTTGTTGAAAAATTAAGTGAGGGAACTCATATGAATTGCTCAAAACAGTCTCTAGGAAAGTCTTAGTTGATTAGCAATTAGTGATGAGTATGGATATTAATCTGTTCTATTCCTCTGTGTTACACATATAAACATCTATAAAGAAACTCAATTTAAACCAAATGTGGTGGCTCTCATCTCTAATCCCAACATTCCAGAGGCTGAGGCAGGAAGATTGAAAGTTCAAGGCTAGCTTAGGCTATACAGTGAGGCCCTTTCTTAAAAAGAAAAGCACAAAAACAAAAGCAAAATCTCATTGTCACTAAAGACAGAGCTCTCACAGCTCTAGGGTTGCCCTCAGAATGCTAAGATGAAATGGCCCTTTCTAGAAACAGGAAATCACTAATCTGGGGATGTGCGAAGTTGATTTTATTCACGCCTACTCAAGTCCCTGTCACACCCACAGCACTCAGAGCTCCACTTCCCTCTCCTTTGGGTACAGAGGAATGAGTCCAAGTTTCAGTCTGCACAGGAATATGGACATTTGCCAGCCCTGCGTGCTTCGTAGACATTTGGGGAACATTGCCACCTGCAGTCCAGACAACCGCCAGCCGCAGAGTGAGAAAGGCAGGTCTGGGCCAAATATGACATCAAAAAGATAAGGCAAGTGTCATCAAAGGGCTCCTCTTCCTCTTCAGTTAGTAAAATGGAGTTTCAGTGTCTTAGACAGAAGGTAATTCGCCAAGTGTGAGGGCACATGCTTGTGGGTCCAGCACTCAGGAGTTTGACACAATTGTGAGGCCAGCCTAGATGACAGAGTGAACTAAAAGCTAACCTGGGATGACCAAGAAAGAGGAGGAAAAAGAGGAGCAAAAGGAGCTGGGGGAGGAGGGGGAATGATTGAAGGAGGAGAGAGTGGAACTTTTCATTAAAACCCTGAGTAAACGCCTCATTTGGCAGTAACTGAGGTCATCCTAAACTGGCTCCTGCCTCATCCTTACATCTCTGCAGGGGTCATGTGCTTCCCTTGCTACAATAGTTTAGGTTCCTCTTAGGCCTTTCTTACTTAGTCAATAAAGTTTTTACTTATACTTTGGTAATTTCATACATGAATACAATAAATTTAGAGCCCTCCTTATTCCTGCTCCATCTCCTCCCTGACTTTCCCCACCATCTCCCTCCCAACTTCTTGGTTTTCCCCTCTTGCTTTCTCCCCACACTGAGTCCAAATACTGTTGTCTTTATGTGCAGGGGTGTAGGGCACTGTCCGCTGGAGAATGGACAACCTACCATGAGCCACCACTGAAGAAACCTGACTCCCCCTTCTAGCCATCCACTGTCAATAGCTCTTCAGGGGTTGGAGGCTCGTGGGCTCCTTCCTCCTCCCTATATTGAGTGGCTTGGTCTTGTGCATGTCTTATACAGGCAGCCATGTGTGCGGTGAGTCCAATGGCCCTGCTGTGTCCAGGAGACACTATTGGACAGCAGTCCTCTCCAACTTCTCTCTCAGAATCTCTCTGTTCCAACTTCTACGATGTCTCCCAACGCCTTTTTGATACAAGTGCCCTTGTTATCTACACTCTAAGATCTGCATGTCTCTGTATTACTTACCACGGCTTCTCAGGGGAGGTCTGAGAGCTTCACTGGTCTGTGGGGATAAGGTTAAGTTTTAAGAAGGCAGCTTAATATGGTGTCCTTTTTAGCCAAATAATAGTAATGACTATGAGATTCCCCAGTCATGGGTTCTTGGCCAGACTTACAGTACTAGGCCTAAGTTTCCTCCTGTGAGGCAAGCATTAAGTCCAATTAGAAAGCTGTTGAAAATGCTACTATTACACCAATGGGCATATCTTGCCAGGCTGCTCATTATTTTAGCTTGTAGGATTCATAGCTGGATAAAGCTACTGTTGGGTTTTCTCTCCAAACAGCCAGTAAAACACCACCCAACACCATGAAAGCCAGAAAACAGGGAAGAAGTTTCAAGGTCAATATCCGCTTTGTTTTGCCATGTCCCAGGATCCAAGTGTGTGATGCCTTCAGCAACAAAGTCTTACCTTCAAGTTCTGGGGGCAACGGAGAGCAGTGGCCAGAGCCTGTGCTACTCATAGCCCTTGTCAACCAAGCTACTGCTATCAACGTCAACTCCACCTCGTCTCTTTATGCATTCTCTGCTTCAAATCCCAATCTACTCACCACATCTCAAACGTGGATCATAAACACTCACCGTTCCTCTGAGTGTCTGCTTGTACTTACCATTCTCTGAGCCTAGCATGTTCTTCCTCTCCTCTGTTGATAGAAAGCCCTTTCCAAATCCTGCCCATAAAATTTAATCAAGGCTTCCTCTGTGGAATTAATATGCAATCTACTTAGCACATGTCTTTTTGCTTCATGTTACTGAGAGATGTCTCTACCAATGTCTTTCTCATTAGATAATAATACTATTATGAGAAAGAATGAATATATTTCAATTGTTTGACTTTCCTACACCCTAACACAATACACCATAGGAAAAAAAATCCCCAAGGGCTGTATATTCTTCTGTGTGTGAGTATATGTATATGACTGTGTATGTGTATACACACATGTGCACTCGTGTGTGTGTTAATACAAATGGGGGTGGTGCATGTGCACATGTGTATTCATATGTGTAGAGGCCAGAGGGCAACCTCAGATGTTCTTCATTGGCACCAAATACCTTTTTTAAAATTCTTTCTTTGAGATAGGATCTTACATTGGCCTAGAATTGTCAAGGACATTAAGCTGGTTGTCCAGTGAAACTCAGAGGTCCCCCAGTGCCCACCTCCCTAGAGCTGGGATTACATGCATGTGTCACCACATCTGATTTTTACATAGATTTACATGGATTTAAGGCTCAAAACTGTTCCATAGATGTATTCCAATCTGCAGTAATTGGTGCTCATCATTTTATATAAATGACAAGTTTCTTCTGTAAGAAAAAGATGCCCCTATTGATTCCCAAATGGCATCCAAGGACATGTCAGTTGCCTACTGTTAACTTCTGGGAAAGAATTCATGTGAGCCCAAGCTGTTCCCTTCAGAGTTGGCTGCAACCAAGTGTGTGCAGCCATTCTAAGTCGCCTTCCAGCAAAGGGAACCAAAGTGGTTACTTACAACTTCATTTTTAAATTCTCAAGGTCACAAAACAAATATTGAGGAACTTGGACGCTGCAATTGTAGATGCTAACACAAATTCTGCAGATATAGGTGAATCTGATGAGCCAGACATTCAATGTAAGCCTTTGGTGTCGTTCACACACTTCATACCGTCCATGCCTTCTCTCCTCTCCAGCATCGCACTGCAGTGCAGTCGGTGTATGTTCTGGTTGTGTCTGAGGATCCATGTGCACCCCAAGTCGTATGGTGAAATCTTCTAGCTTCATTTCCCACCCACATCTACCACTCACCCTCAGCTTCTTACCAGTTTCCTATGCAACATTTTGCTAATGTAATAATAAACCGACAATTGTCAATGGCAGGACTAACTCATGGAGCTCTGGATTCATCTTAGTTCTCAGCTGACACTGACGGTTTACCATTGGCTTCCTGGAGTGGTGCCTGCAGCTTCTTTAGATGTCTGAGCAAGCAAGGTACAATTTCCTGCAGGAATGGGATATGCACATTTTTGAGAGGATTATTTTTTGGAGAAAGAAACACTTCAGTATCCTTCCAATCAGATTATGAGAGCATCTTTCCACTGATGAGTCAGCAAAAATCCCTTGTTTTCTGATGTGTGTGGTAAGCCTTAGCATTCTGGCTACAAAGTAAAATTTGTGTTTATCCAAATTCCACAACTGAGCCCACAGTCATACATAGGGATGCACTGTTCCTTGGATGGCTGCTCTGAACGTCGTCCCACAGGCCCACTCTTGCTCTTGCAGATTTTCCGCAACAGGAGGAAAACTATGACAAAGACATAAAAGACAAAAAATTACTTTCAAAGCTCAAACGGGCTGGCACAACTGGGCTTTTGACAATTCGGATACACTTGGGCAGTCCACTCTGGTGGTCAATAAGAAACTCAACAAGAGAACAGGGGAAACAAATTGGATAGAGGTCTCTGCCATGATCACATTCCTTCTAGTTCTCCATACGTCTGTTCTCTGACTTCCCACAGACAGGTTCTGAAGTGATGCTGATCATATCAGGATCTTAGAGCTGAGAAAATCATGCAGTACAGTGGCAGAAACCAGTAATTGTATCCTTTACAACTTATTTTATGTATATGGGTGTTTTTCCATGTATATGGGTACCACTCGCATGCCTGGTGCCCATGGAAACCAGAGAGAGCAACAGATCTCCCAGAACTAGAGTTAGAGACAGTTGTTAGTGGCAATGTGAGTACTGGGAATTGGACCCAGGTTTCCTGGAAAAGCAGCCAATGCTCCTAACCACTGAGTCATCTCTCCAGTGCTTAATAATTTTATCCTTTAATAAATCTCTCTAACAAAAGGCATGACAAAACTTAAATGACAAAAACGTTATCAATGAATGTCAGACTTACATGATCTATAAATGTCTAAAAATTAATGAGAAGAGTAAGGCCTTCTACTGGCAAATCAGAAGTTGATCATGAGAGAATAAAAAGTCTCACTAGTAATTCTATAAGTGTCATGAGTTAAAACATTAAGATACTATTTTCCTTATATTATATTAGCAGAGACTGTAAATTATTAAATATTAATATCCAGAGTATGGTGTAATAAACATTTAAATTTGTCATGAGAAAACATGTCTAATACTAGACTGATACTTTGGCAATTAATTTTGCAATATCATAAGAAATAAATTTCCTTTGAGTTAGTAAATCTTTGTTGCTAATTTATCTTATAGAAATATATTTTAAAAGGATTTGAGATAGTGCTATATTTTTTTATATACTGCATACAGCATTGAAGAATCTTAAACCAGCTAGTTTGACAGTCAAGCAAATTAATACGTCCACAGAACACAATATTATTCCAATTTCCATTGGTGTTTTTGGGAGACTCTGATAATATGACAAATCGTAACATTAAAGTCATTTGGAAAAATGATGTGTGGATGTCCTGCAGTAATAAAAACCAACCAAGAAGGCAAGAAGGG
>JAQHUG010000053.1:3066586-3069086 GCA_028555095.1 Dicrostonyx torquatus | reverse complement strand
TGCTTCAGAATTTTCTTGCAAAAACAAAGCAGGAGGTGAAAGGTTAATCCAAACTTTGTAAAACAAAGTTGTCCCTTCCTCTTTTTGTTTTAAAAACAAAACCCAAACCGATCAAATCTTGATTGACACAAGCAGGGAAAATCCTCTTTTGTCTTGTATAATCCAGTGTTTTCCTTAAGTCATTTGCCGAGTAAGAGGGAGGAAAGGGCTCTTTGTAAGGGACTCCTGAGGCATCTAGCCAAGAAAATCTGATTACTTTGAACAGTAAACCTGGAGTCTCAGAAATCTCCTCATGAAAACCCTTCCTAGTGGAAGGATTCCCGGCAGCAAGCTGCCTCTGCTCCTGCGTGAAAGTCCCACTTCATCCCACCTGATACCATCAGCCTCAAGCATCTTTAAAGAAGAAAACTTAGTTGCACTAGTGGCTTGCCAGTCAAACATAATCAGCACTCCCTTGCCATCTGTAATGGCATAGCTCCGTCCTGTGAAGCATAAATATAACAGAAGGCATACCAGAGGGATAATACACATTAGCCTTTAAAATTAAAGCTAAACAAGTCCCACGGGTAGCTCCCCCATAAAGCAACCCCACAGAATTTACCTGCACTATTAGACCCGTGTATGTTAATGCGAATTGGATTGAAGAACTGTAGTGTCGTTTATGACAAAATAAAAGCCCTCCTGTCCAGACTCCGCAGTTCATGGCTCTCGCTGGGATTTTTCACAAACTGTGGAGATTGATTTAAATGACACAGTCTAACATTTAAGTAGAAGCTTTAAGAAATGGGTTAAGACATAGAAAGATTAGGGGGGAAACCCACAAAGCTAAAATACCAGTAAATGAATCCTGCCTCCAAAGGTTGAAAAAAAAAAAAGTCGATTATAATTGAGTGTCCCTTTTAGTGAGCAGACTGAATCAGTGTGCAGGCCTGGATAAAGGGAACAATGGGTACCTCCTGACACCAGGCTGTGCGTCTGCTGAGCATCCCTCGGCGCAAATGTTAGCACTGTGTGGGTATTTATCGCGCTCCTATAAAGTCCTAATGAGCTCCTTGGTGAGAGTGAGCCCCTGTGCTGTTTCACACTGTGCTCAAGACCTCCAAGCTTCGTGGGGTCAAATCTAAAGAAAGGGTAATGGACCATGAGGTCCAGCTTAATAGACCCGATATTAACACAGCAGCAAGAATGTCACCAAATGCAAAGTTTAGGGCAAGCAATGAATGAGGTATTTGTTACACTTAAATAATATACAAAGGTTATAACAGAGTAGTGGCACTATATCAATGTCATCATTGCAAGACTTTGAAAGTCTGCCATGTATGAAATAACCCTGTAATGCATCTTTTGGTGACAATAAATGAATTTGCTTTCCAACAGCAAATAATAAATTAGAACAGAATGTTCTGCAGCTGCTGTGACTATCTGCAATTACTTTTAGATATTGAAAATCCCTTGCCTGTATAAATTATGTGGTGACTATCAACATCTAGCACTCATATGATACCAATGCATTGTCCGCTGCATGCCATTCATGCGGTTTTTAAAGTTTAAATGCATGCTATCTCAAAATGAGGCAGAGGGGTTGTAACAGGGCTCAGACTCCTTTGGAGAGCAAAGAGGACCTTGCTTTGAACTGAATAGCACACAGCCACTGGGAGCCTGCGATCATAAGGAGAAGCACTTGTGTAAATAGAGGACTGCTCATCTTCATCCTTTTTCCATGCCTTCTTGACCATCACAATAACCCTGCTCTATTACACAGCAAATTAGCTTCAGATGCTGTGGTGTAAACCATGGACTTGGGTCCAGAGAGTCCCGTATCCCGTGATTTTTTTTTGTGTGTGTGAGGTAACGGTAAGGATAGTCTCATTCTTCCACATAGGTAAAACTGGGGGAACCTAGCGGCAAGGCAGGTAAAAAAATTTGTACTCAAGTTTACCCATCGTGTTTCTGTTTTCTGTGGGCTTATTAAACAGTTTCCTGTGGGCTAACAAAAACAGGCTGTAAATTATTTGAGATCAAGGACTATATCTCCCCTTCTGTTTTATTTGTATTCCCAACATCAAAGACATCACCAGCAGTAAGCACCCTCAGTGCACTCCTACCTGACAGATAAATAATACACATGACTTACCAGCTCCCCGTTTCTCCCGTGACTTTAATGTCAAAAAAAGAAGCTGGACATTATCCAAGAAATGTGGAAAGTATATCATCAAACTACTAAGCTAACATGAACTGTCAAATGGATTTCTAACTGATGTTTCTACTTTGTTTTGCATTGTAGATGTGAAGTTTCAGGAGGTAACTGTATCCACTAATTGCTTGAGGTACTAGACCATCACTTTGTTATTTTTAGAAAGTATTCACAGGGATCTCCCAGCTAGGTACTTGGGCAGCAGAGGAGTGGGTGCCTGAACTGAACTTGTCCCATAGTTACTTTGTTGAATATCTTAATCGTCACCATAGAAATTTCGCATGATGGATGGAGATAGAGCCAGAG
>JAQHUG010000053.1:3014989-3047536 GCA_028555095.1 Dicrostonyx torquatus | reverse complement strand
CTAAGTAACAAGGTGAACCCTATGAAAACATATATAGATTCCCCCAGGGAAGGGGAAATAGACAAGATCTCCTGAAATAATGGGAAGCATGGGGGTGGAGGGAGTAGAGAGGGCAGAAGGGGAAGATGAAGGGAGACGGGATGGGGAGGATAACTTGAGGGAATGGGATAGTCGAGATGGAGAAAGGACAGAGATGAGAGCAAGGAAAGAGATATTTTGATTGAGGGAGCCATTATGGGGTCAACAAGAAACCTGGCACTAGAGAAATTCCCAGGAAGCCACAAGAATGACCCCAGCAAGACCCTAAGCAATAGAGGAGAGGGTGTCCAAACTGGCCTTGCCCTGTAGTCAGACTGATGAATATCTTAAATATCACCATGGAACCTTCATCCAGCAACTGATGGAAACAGAGGCAGAGATCTGCATCAGAGCACTGGACTGAGCTCCCAAAGTCCAATTGAAGAGTGGGAGGAATGAGAATATGAGCAAAGAAGTCAAGGCCATGATTGGACACCCACTGAAACAGTCTATGTGAGCTAATGCAAGCTCACCAACTCCAGATGGACAGGGAAGGAACCAGCATAGATTTAAACTAGTCCCTCTGAATGTGGGTGACAGTTGTATGGTTGGGGCAGACTATAGGACCACTGGCAGTGGCAGCAGGATTCACTCCTACTGCTTGTCCTGGCTTTTTGGAACCCATTCTCTTTGGATGGACACCTTGCTCAGCCTAGATATAGTAGGGAGGGCCTTGGACCTTCCCCAAAGCAATGTGCCTTATGCTCTCTGAGGAGTGAATGGGGACTGGGGTGGTGGAGTAGGTGGAGGGAATGGGAGAGGGGAGGGAGTGAAAACTTGGATTGGTATGTAAAATTTTAAAAAGATAGTTTGTTTTTCTTTTTAATAAAGAAATCAAAAAAGAAAGCAATTATTACTAGACAGATGCACTGGGTAGTAAATGGGAAATTAGCTGCAGAGCACCCCCACTCAATCAGCTGTTTCCAACACCAATTGACCTGGGCAAAGCTTGGCACAGCAGCATCAAGCAAAGTGCTGGTTGAGCAAAGTGTTTGCAGAGCAGACTGTGTCAGCTCCCTGCTACCTATGCCCAGGGCTCTCCCACAACCTTACCTTTTTTCTTGTACAGACTGAAATTACATTCTGCCACTCTTATTAAATCAAAGTGGTGACACTGATCATAAATTTTCCATTCACCCTGCATCTGTGTTATGTGCATTTCTTTAGACCTTTTGATCAAAGCATGCTTATAGTATTTCCTCAGAAGAAACCAATGAGTCTGCCACAGACTGTCATGAGTGAATAGATTTCATTACTGGGAAGAGTAATGTCAAATTATTCCAGAATGTAGGATGAAATATCAGTCAAATATTCATTACCTTGTTACAAAGATTGGCATTTATCCTAAATTTACCATATGTGGTATAATAGCTTTTCTTGAAACATCTTCAAATAGAAAGGTTAATTTGAAAATGTGGTGATAAAACGTTATTTGAGACTGTGACATGAAATACTCATTATCTATGAGTTTAAAGGTATACCTCTAGACTCTACACTAAATGCCACAGTGTTTGAATACACCCGCATGTTGAAACAACTTGTGGTAGGCGCCTGCACCCATTAAACTAAACAAATAGGCAGCAACCATAAGATAAAGTTCTGTAAAAATATCACTAGGAGAGAAGAGGAGTCTTTTGACAGGATTGTGACAATGACATTCACTGTGCCTTTTAACCTTTTGCTGGGGATAACACACAGAGCTGTTAGAAAATGAAAATGAGATGAGTAATAGCTTGTGAGAAATGCAGAGACTACCGATACAAAGGCTGGAGAGATGGCTCACTGGTAAGGGCACTAGATGTTCTCGTAAAGGACCTGGGTTCCGTTCCCAGCACCCACATGGCAGCTCTCTGAGTACTCTCTGCCCAAAGCCTTCTCGTCCTGGATGTGGAGTCAAAGGCAGCACTGTCACCAGCAGGAACATGCAAATCCCTGTGACTCCATTCAAACCCTTTCTCCTTCCTTACGATTCTACCTAAACAGAAACAAGCAGGAGAGCTCTTTGGATGCATGAAATTTAGATTTAAAACTAAATAGGATTACATCCTCTATAGAAGCAAAGAATGGGAACATGCGAAATACTAGGTTCAGAGACAAATATCTAGCAAAGCTTGATGCAGCCATTGTTTGTGGTCACTGGTTTCTATTAAATGTCTCCATGAAGATGACTTTCCCCACCCACAACACTCTCATACTACAATATGAAGAAAAACAGGTGGTAGCTGGAGATATGTCTCAGAGGTTAAGAGCACTGCTCTTCCAGAGATTCTGAGTTCAATTCCTAGCAACCACTTGGTGGCTCACAACCACCTATAACGAGATCTAGTGCCCTCTTCTTACATGCAGGCAAATATGCAGACAGAACACTGTGTAAATAATAAATTAATAATTTAAATTTTAAAAATGTAGATAAGCAGGATTGATGAGATGGCTCAGCAGGTAAAGATGCTTGCTGCTGAGGCTGATAACCTGAGTTCAATCCCCAGGACACACACACACTGCCTCCCCGCAAAAATGTAATAATATTTTTTTTAAAAAGAAAAGAAAAATAGCCAAAGAACATGGTAATGTGCTTAGCAGGGATTCAGTTGGTGTACCACCTTGCCATACCTACTGCTCTCTAGACAATAAATGCATCACTTCTTCGCTATTCTGTTTGCTGCAGTGTTTTGGAACTGTTGCAAAAAATGAAGATTTTATGTCGCAAAAGCATCCACTCAAAATGCTGGGAAAAGTGAAAGACTAGGGATTAGAGAGATCATCAGTGATTAAGAGCACATATTACTGTCCCAGAGAACCCGTGTTTGATTCCCTACACTCATGTTTGGCATCTCAAAACTAGCACTGTTCCAGCTCCAGGGAGCCCAACATTCTCTTCTGACCACCACAGGTACCTGTACTCACATGCACACAACCACACAGAGACACACATATTTATTATTAAGTATTTTAAATGAAATACTAACGCCTAAAATTATAGAATATAATTTTTTTAAAACTAACTTTTATCTAATTAAGATTTTATATACATTAGAATTATGCCTTACTATATAAATGCTTTAGATGGTTAAGTATATTTAGAATTCTTATATTCAAGACCAATGTCTTAGTTAGGGTTTCTATTGCTATGAAGAGACACCAGGACCATAGCAACCGTTATTAAAAAAATTTAATTAGGTGGCTCATTTATAGTTTCAGAGGTTCAGTCCATTATCATCATGGCAGGAACGTGGCGGCATGCAGGCAGACATGGTGCTGGAGAAGCAGCTGAGAGTTCTACATCTTACAGGCAACAGGAAATGGTCTCTGTAGTTTGAGTGTAGAAGACCTCAAAGCCCATTCCCTGACAGACTTCCTCCAATAAGACAAGACAACACCTCCTTCAACAAAGCCACACCTCCTAACAGTGACACTCCCTTTGGGGGCCATTTTCTTTCAAACCACCACAGCCAACATGGTTGTTGGTCTTGAGTCATCTTTTAGGACTTTAGAGAAGTGTTGTTTTTTTTTAACTTTTCTATAGTCTCTACCATTAGAAAACTGTGAGACACCATTAATTCCAGTTTCTCCTATTCATTTTTAATTTGTTCAACCCCTCTCAATTCAAATAGTTCAGAGTTACAGAACAGCAAAACCCTCATTCAGGTACACCTACATAATTTCCAGTGATTTTTCTCTACCCATTGTATGAACATCTATATTGTTAAGCTATAATGAAATACCCATGATAATCACTTTATAAAGGAAAATGGCTAATTTTGTCTCACAGTGTTGGAGATTCTACTCCATGGTTGGAGATTACTACAGAGAAATGCATACTCATTTACTGTGACATTGTTCATAGTAACAGATTATAGAATGGTGTAGGAGGTTCTTCTGCTCATGTGTTGCTTTCATTGGTTAATGAATAAAGAAACTGCCTTGGCCTTTTGATAAGGCAAAACTTAAGTAGGCGGGGAAAACAGAACTAAATGCTAGGAGGAAGATGGGCAGAGTCAGAGAAGCCATGGATCCTCTGCCGGAAATGGACGCTGGTTAGAATCTTGCTGGTAATCCACTACCACATAGAGCTACATAGATTAATAGAAATGGGCTAAATCAAGATGTAAGAGTTAGCCAATAAGAAGTTAGAGCTAATGGGCCAGGCAGTGTTTAAATTAATACAGTTTCTGTGTGGTTATTTTGGGTGTAAGCTAGCTGGGTGGCCGGAAAGAACAAGCAGCCCTCTTCTTGCAACAATAGAAACATCCACAATGTCCAACAACAGATAAACAAATAAAGTGCAAGAGATAGATGGATGAATAGATGGGTGGGTAGATAGATGATAGATAGATAGATAGATGAGTATCACTTAACCATAAAAGAGAATGAAATCCTGCCATTTTCATGAAACTTTAAGAACTGTGTATCATTGTGCTAACTGAAGTGTCAACTCCACAAAGACAAATAATGCATTGTTTTCTTATCTGCAGACTCTAGGCAGAAAAATGAGATGAAACTAAATATGGGACAACTAAGGTAAAGGATGGGAAAGGGAAGGAGTATAAGAAATATCAATAGTGGGAATGAACATGATCAGAGTAAAACATACATATGTATGGAATGGTCATAATGAAATACCTTCTATGAACAATTTATACAGACAGATGAAAATTTAAAAATAAAGAGGCTAAATAGAGAAATTCTCCCACAGAAACCTCTATCTTTGAGCATATCATGTTTTATGTCTGCATGAATATCCACCTAATTAACTGTCTCCTCAGCTATAAAAAACAGGAATTCAGTCTGACCCATCGCTAAATCTTCTATTCATAATGCTTGGGAAGTGCTCAGAAAAAGTATGATGGATGAAGTAGCATAAATCTGACCTCTCTTAAAAGAAGCCCATGGGCTTGTCTGCCCACATTAAATGAGTTTTTAATTTTACAAATGAAACATCCATGGAGGGTGAATAACTAACATGATACTCTTGCTATTAATTATACAAATGGGAAACTGTAAGGATAATTGCTTAAAATATTTTATTTCCTGCAAATATTATGACTCAACCTGCCTCCCACTTTTACTGGTACTTAAGAAATACAACAGGCTAAGGAAGCGACAGAGGGCTGGAAACAGGTTGAGAAAACCATACACCATATCTGTCACATGGGCTTAGTTGTATGGAATTTAACTGACAAGCAACAGTAGGTTGGTCGAATCACCTTTCAGGTCTCATTTGTCCTGATGTCTTCCAAGAGTGACATCTTTGTCATCTGATATCTCCCCAGTGTAAAACATCTCTGCATGCGAGTGTCCAGAATTGGAATTTTCTTGGTTATTTTTGTATTGCTATGACAAAACATCATGACCAGGGCAACTTAAAGAAAGAGAGGTTTATTTGGGGCTTACAGTTTTAGAGGAACAGGAGTCTGTCTCCATCATGTCAGGAAGCACTGAAGCATTTGGGCATATCCCAGCAACAGCAGCAGTGTCGTACACTCATATCACAACCCACAAGCAATAAGCAGAGAGTACACTTCCGATGGCAGGGAGGTTTTTGAAGCCTCAAAGCCCACTCCAGACACACCTCCTCCAAGGCCACACCTCCTCCAACAAGACCTCACCTCCTTAACCCTTCCCCAACAATTCCTCCAACTGGGGACCAAGTATTCAAACAAACAAGCCTATAGGTACCCTTCTCATTCAAACCACTACATGAAGCAAAATGTCTATATAGAATGATTGTGCATTATTAGTTTAAATGGTATCATCTATAAAAGGAATATCACAAGGTGATTTGCATTTCCAAGATTTCTTTAACATTTTTTAACATTTATTTCATTATTAGTTTTGGGGAATTTCAAAAATGAGTACTCTATTTACATCATTTCCACTACATACTCCCCTTCAATTTCTCCCATATTCCCTACTTTCTCTCAATTTCACGATCTTTTCTTAATTATGACTAAGTTATATATAACCAAATATTATATAACTATATTATTTTCACAAGCTTCAGGGTGATGGGCCTACATACAGTACTATGTAAGATTATGCGGCTGCTATGGAAATCAGTGTGGCAATTTTTCAGGAAGCTGGGAACAGATAAACCTCAAGATCCAGCTATGCCACTCCTGAACATATACGCAAAGGACTCTTCATCCTACTACGAGACACTTTTCCATTCATGTTTATTGCTGCTCTATTCATAATAGCCAGGAATTAGAAACAGCCTGGGTGTTTATCAACAGATAAATGAATACAGAAAGACATGATTTATTTGCAAAATGGAATATTCTTCAACTGTGAAAAAATGAAATTGTGAAATTCACAGGTATATAGATGCAGCTTTAAAAAAAATAGCCTAAGTGAGATAACCAGACCCAAAAAGAAAAACATTGTGTGTTTTCTCTTATCACATATATTATCCACAGATTTAGCTTTTAGCCTTTGATATGCATGGTACAATCCATATAGCCACAGAGGTTAAGTTAAGGTACTAGTAAGAGGGGAAGATCTCCCAAGGAAGGGAATATAGAATAGCTATCAAGACACAGGGAAGAGACTAGAGTGAGAAAATTAAATAGGGAGGGGTAAAGAAGAGAGGACGAAAGGGGGTGTAAAGAGAGACAATTAGCACTATGGGCCATTTGAGGGCCATTATATAAACCTAATATTATAGAAGCCTCCATATATATATATGAAGCCTCCATATATATATATATTATATATATTTTATATATATATATATATATAATAAATCTCAATGGAATTGCCAGATAATGGAAGACAATACCCCAACTAGACAATTTTCATCGCCAAGTGAAATCTCCAGTGCCAGAAATTGGTTACATCTAGTTGGTTTGTTGGCCAAAGGGGTCCTGTGGAAGTCTCCCAACAACAAGGCTATTGACAGCTCTCCACCCTCCCTTCTCCTCCCCTCACACTCCAAATTTTCTCAGGAGATCTTGTCTGTTTCTCCTTCCCAGGAGGATCCATGTATGTGAGTGGGAACAGGGATAGCTATGTAAAATGAGAAAAACCGTATTAAAAATCTTAATAAAAAATGGAAAAAATTAAAAAATAAAATGATGCTATCTTAATGGGAATTAAATAAAGTTAAGTATGTGAAATACTCTCTAAGCAGTTAAGTGCTATGCAGATATGAAATGTTATTTAGAATAACTTTAAATTCTAGAATGTTTAAAGTGCAATCCAAACATTTATTTATTTTTATATTTGTTTTAATTTTTTACAAATTGTATCTGAAAATAAATTCAAACTTGCAAACATAAATAGTCCAGAGTAAGCCTTTTGCTCTGGCTTGTCCATTTATATGATTTTTATACCATTTTCTCCCTTTCCTTCTCCCTTCTCTCTCAGTACCCTCTCATTCCCCACCCCACACCCAAGCAATTGGAAGATGAACTCCATGAATTGTGCCTATCATTCTGGGTGCCTCTGTATCATTCTGTAACACTGCCACAGCTCTCTGATCTAACTCCTTGTTCCTGTTCTGATGTGGACAATCTCTGATCAGTCCTCTACAGCATTTTATTTCTCGTTTGCTACAGAACTGAGTAGAAGAGGGTTGTACTCATCCATCTCACTGGCCTTCTTAAACCTGAAACACTTTCGTGGTCTTTCTGCATCTTTTGTATTAACTTTCTTTATAAATTCTTCTCTGATACAGTACATCTCAACCACAGTTTCCCTCCCTCCATTCTTCCTAATCTGCCCTCCCCACCTTTCCTCTTTCCCAGGTCCTCTCCTCCTTCGTTTCCCTTCAGCAAAGGGAAGGCCTCCCAGGGATATTAACCAACCATGGCATAGCAAGATACAGTAAGACTAGGTACAAACCCTCATATCAAGGCTAGAGGCAACCCAGTAAGAGTAATGTGGGCTCTGATATCCGCCAGCCTGAGGATGCCATGCAACTCGGTAGCTGAAGGCTAACAATTTAGAAAGACAATAGATAAGAATTTGGCTCCAGCCTTCCTTTTCACTTGTAGACTGCTCGATGAGAAGTCGCTAACTCAAAAGCTGGTGAAGGAATGCAGGTGTGTGTGTGCTGGGGGAGGTGCCCCGCAAAAGGAATATGAATAGAAAATTCCTCAAGAGTTGGGGGAGCATTCAGAGCATGAATGGATTGGGAGAGGCACAATAAACGCAAGGTCATGCTGATGGTGTGAAAGCCTGTTTCTTCCTTGCGCCTCTGGGAACACATTTGGGGAAAAACACCAGTTTCTATGTTGGGGCGATGGTCCCTGACAGAGGAAAAGGTCCAAAGAAAGGCAAAAGAGTCAGAGACAACCACTACTCCCATTGTTAGCAGCCCTACAAGCTGTACATGTATGGCCAAGGTACACAACCATAACATATATCCTTTATCCAACCTCAGTTCCGTGCAGGCTCCCTGGTTGTCAGTTAGCCTCTGTGGGCTTCTATGAGCCCTGCTTAGTTGACTCTATAGGTCATGTTCTCATGGTATTCTTGACCCCCCCCCCCGGTTCCTACAATCCTTCTGTACCTTCCATGGCGTTCCCTGGGCTACACCTAATGTTTGGTTGTGGGTCTTTGCATCTACTCCTGTCAGTTGCTGGATGAAGCTTTTCTGACGATGATTGGTCATGGCTATAGCAGTATATCATTAGTAATAATTTCATTGATTTTTTTGACAGTAGTGTTTGGTTCTATCCTAGGTCTCTGGGTTATCCAGCTTCTGGCTCCTGGTCATTAGGGCATGTCAGGCATGAGCTCTCTCTTGTGGTGGGGGCCTCTAGTTGGACCACTCCCACATGTTCTGTGACACCAGTAGTCCAACACACCTTGAAGGCAGGGAAAACTGTAGGTTGAAGGTTTGGGGCTGTGTTGGGGTCCTAATCCCTCCACTGGGAAGCCTTGCCTTGCCACAGAAGATGGCTCGTTCAGGCTCCAAATCCCACATTACTAGGAGTCTTTGCTAGAGTCACCCTTGTAGATTCCAGGGAGTTTCCATTGCATTAGGTTTCAACATTGCCCCCATTACTCCCCAGTCCCAGTCATCTCTCGCAGTGCTCTCTTCCTCTACCCTTCCTCCCCATGCCCATCTGATCCCTCCTGTTCTTATTCCCACCTGCCCCCCAATCCACCTGAAACAAATCTATTCTATTTCTCCTTCCCAGAGAGATCCACGCAATCCCCTCCACACATGAACCCTCCCTGTTACTTAGCCTCCCTGGGTCTGTGGGGTGTAGCATGATTATCCTTTAATTTTCAGCTAATATCCACTTGTGAGTGAGTACATACCATGTTTGTCTTCTGAATCTGGGTTACCTCACTCAGGATGACTTTTTTTTTTCCTAATACCATCTATCTGCCTGCAAATTTCATGGTGTCATTTTTTTAACAGCTAAGTAATACTTCATTGTGTAAATGTATACATTTTTTTTGTCCATTCTTCAGTTGAGGGACATCTAGGTTGTTTACAATTCCTGGCCATTATGAATAAAGCTGCTCTGAATATAAGAGAGTAAGTGTCCTTGTGATGGGATGGAGCATTCTTTGGTAAGTATGCAGTTTCCTCGTGGTAGGACGGAGCACCCAGGAATGATAGAGTTGGGGCTTGAGGTAGATCAACTCCCAGTTTTGCGAGGAACTATCACATTGATTTGCACAGTGGCTGTACGAGTTTGCACTTGCACCAGCAATGGAGGAGTGTTCCCCTTGCTCCACATCCTAAGTGGCCACTTGTGTTTTTGAGCTTAGCCATTCTGACAGGAGTAAGACAGAGTCTCGAATTAGTTTTGATTTACATTTCCCTGATGGCTAAAGATGTCGAACCTTTCTTTAACTGCTTCCCTGCCCTTTAAGAGTCCTCAAGTCAAGAATTCTCTTGATATTTGCATTCCATTTTTAATTGTATTTGGCTTGCTGATGTCTAATTTCTTGAGTTCTTTATATATTTTGGAAATCAACACTCTGTCATTGTGGGGATGGTAAAGATTTTTTCCTATTCTGTAGGCTGTCACTTTGTCTGATTGACAGTGTCCTTTGCCTTGCATATCTTTTCAGTTTGAGGAGGTCCCATTTGATAAACGTTGATCTTACTGCCTGTGCTATCAGCATTCTGTTCAAGAGATTTTCTCCTATGACAGTGCATTCAAGGCTGTTCTCCATTTTCTCTTCTATCAGGTTAAACGTTACTAGGTTTATGTTGAGGTCTTTGATCTGCTTGGGCTTGAGTATTGTACAGGGTGATAAATATGGATCTATTTGCATTCTTCTACATTCAGATATCCCATTAGACCAGCACCATTTGTTGAAAATTTGTTTCCTTTTTCTATTGTGCATTTCTGGCTTCTTTGTCAAAAATTGGATGTTCATGGGTGTGTTGATTTATGTGTGGGTCTTCATTTCAATTCCATTGATCAATCTGTCTGTTTTTATGTTAATACCATGGAGTTTATTACTATACCTCTGAATTACTTTTTTATTAATTAAATTTTTATTAGTATACCTCTATACAGCTTGAAATCAGAGATTGTGATACTTCTGGAGATCTTTTATTATAAAGGATTGTTTTAGCTATCCTGGGTGTTTTGCTTTTCCATATCAAGTTGAGTATTGTCCTTTCAAGGTCTTTAAAAAATTGTGTTGGAATTTTGATAGAGATTATGTTGAATCTGCAGATTGCTTTTGGTAATATGGCCATTTTTACTATGTTGATCCTATTGATCCATGGGCATGGGGGATCTTTCTATCTTCTGATATGTTCTTCATTTTCTTTCTTCAAAGACTTGAAGTTTTTGTCATACAAATCTTTCAGTTGCTTCAGTCAGAGTTAACCCCACCCAAGATATTTTACATTGCTTGTGGCTATTGTGAAAGATGTTGGATTTTGTTTGTTTTGTTTTGTTTGAGACAGGCTCTTTCTATGCAGTCTTGTCTGTCCTGGAACTCCCTATATAAACTGCACAAGCCTTGACCTCATAGTGCTCCTCCTGAATTTATCTCTGGGGTGCTGGAGTTAAGGCACCGGCCACCATGCCCGGCAATATACTAACCTTTTGTTAAAGAATATAATCTAATGTTTAAAAACAATTCAGTGTTCATTCTTTAATTATTTCACATTTTACTAATAGCTTTGTTCTCATCAATTGTTTCTATTCCTGAGATTTGCATTGATGATGATGAAATGTTAATTTTTCTCTCCCTCTTCCCTGCCCTTCCTTTTCTTTGTTCTTTTCTATTGAACATGTAATCTATAATTATGATTGTAATGTAATGCCCAATTTACTTTTCCTTCCTGCTAGCTGAGATGAATGGATCAGACAGAAGGCCATATGCATGGCTCTCAAATCCCAGCAGAGGGTGACATCAGTTATTGTTTCTGGTTTTCACCAGTATTCTTCCTCACTATACACACACACACACACACACACACACACACACACACACACACACACACCATATTACAGATTCCCATCATGGTTACCCTTCAGAGCTTTCAATGTGGCCTCTCTGAGCTTTTTTTTTTCTTCTCAACTTAAGCCTTACTACAACCAAATGTGGCAGGTATGATTTTGCCATGGCCACTTTGCCCTAGGAAGGTTAGGTGGTTTCCATGATAGGTGCATAGAGGGTAAGAGATTTAGGCTGAAATCCAAGGCTCCTCTCCCCCACCCCCATTATTCTCCCTGTACAGTAATTATGTCTTCAGACCCAGGAGAGGGTTATGAGCTCCTTGGCAGGAAATTCGGGGTACAGGGCACTGAGGTCCATTTGTGTCTATCCTTTAATGAAAGATAATAAGAGCATTTGGAAGTGGCATGTCTAGGTCACACAGTTCTGATCATATTGTTTAAACTATGACAAAAATACAAAAATATATTCAATGCAATATGCATTTAGCAAATTTAGAAGAAATTCTTCTGAAAACTTACCCATAAGTATTCATCAAAATTCTCTGGAGTCTCAAGAATAACAGTTTTCAGTGTTGGGGAGATTGATTCCCAGTTGGTAAGTGCACTTGCTGTGAATGCAAGAAGACCTGAGTTTAAAGTCCCAGTGCCCACATTTAAAAAATTCAGCATGACCGCTAATGCCTGCAACCCCAAAGATGGGAGGAGGCAAGTGGACCCTGGGACCTGGCTGGCTCAACAGCCTTGACGAAACGGTGGATTTAAGTTCCGTGAAAGATTCTCCCTTTAAAACTAAAGTGAAGATAGAGAATTGCTAGGCTTCCATAGCCTCCTTATTCCCCAGGGAAAAAATGAGTGTGCTATCCTGCTATCTGCCCGTTCTGCAGCCCCATCACGCAGGACAATCAGACGTAATAGGGATTCAAGTCAAAGCAAGAACTCAGTTTATTACTGTGAGTGTCAGCTTATATAGGTTAAGTGACATGGTGTGATGTGGGGGTACCTCCAGCCAATGAGAGACAGCCAAGCCCTCCTTCTGGCTGGAGAGGCGTCTACCTAGATTTTGCTGTCTCGTCCTCATTCAGTTCCCTCAAACTCAAGCCAGGCTTTTCTCTGTCCTACAGGCCTTGAGGTACAAACACTGAGATAATTTTGGCCCAACGGGGAATGACACCCACCAACCCACCATTTCCTCTCACCTCCACGTGCACATACAAGTATACACACTATCACACCACACACACACACACACACACACACACACACACAAAGATAAAAGAATAACAGTTTTCTTGGTAGTTTACATTCATTGTACATGGTAAAGAGTTTCATAAAGACAATTTCTTTTAAGAACTTAATGTAGTTTAATCATGTCCACCATCACTCCACCCTGAATTCTCTCATCACCTCTCATTAGGCTCCTTCTTACCCCCAGTCTCTCCTCTGTTTCTATGCTATATGCATGCATGTGTGATTTTACATATCTAATAAGGCATGGGATCCACAAATGAGAGAAAATATGAATATTTGCCTTTCTGGCATATTTTGCTCAATATAATAATGATATCAAATTGCATCCATTTTATCGAAAATGACATAATTTTATTCTTCTTTAAGGCTAAATAAAATACCATTATGTTTATGTACCATGTTGTTTCCTTTATCCATTCATCTGTACCTATATTGATTCCATAACTTGATTCTTATGGACAGTGCTGCATGGCTATTGTGGTAGTCTGTTGACTTAGAATAGGTGGCTCATAGGGCGGTTCAATTTCTATTCCTTTGAGAAACCTCCATACTGTTTTCCACAGCAGTGAAGGGATAGCAGCCTTTAAATGAGGACTCATATTGTAAGGATAGTAAGTTGTTGATATGTAGTCTTGAAACAGCATCACACGTGAAGGAGAAGTAGCTCAGTGGTAAAATGCTTGCCTGTGATACAAGACCTTGGGTCTGATCCTTGGCACAAGAAGAGGAGAAGGAAAAGAAGAAAGAGGAGAAAAGAGAGAACCTAAGAGATCATGCCAGGCTTTCTCATTAGCAGTATACATACATTTATTGAAGAAAGGCACAAAATTCTGAAAATCCTAACTATTTCATATCATAAATACAGAAACTGAAAGAGAATCCCCAGCATCTTGTGCATGGTCACACTGATTGCCAGTTGAGGTCAGATCTTGGATTGCCACATCTGTGCATACCTGTAATGAGCCAGTTTCATGGCCTAAAATCTTCTAATCCTGTCACAGAGTACAAAAATGCACACTGATGTAGCTACACTGTGCTGAGATGGATCTTCCAAGAACTGATATTTTCAAACAAGCAAACAGGCCCAGGCAGCATCATAGAAGAGGGGGCAGAAAACATGCAAGAGCCAGAGGAGGGGAGTGCTGTCTTCTGGGGTGACCAGGCTGTCACCACTACTGTGCCCATGAACTCATAGCAGCTGTGGTCACTTACACAAGAACTGCGCAAGATTGAGCCTCTGGACAGTCCAGAACAGATGGGGGAGGAGCTAAGAAGCCTCCAATCCATCAATGGCTGTTGAGGGAGTGGGAGCCAATTACTCTAGTGGTGGGACCACCGGTAAGTTGCCCTTGTCCCAGCAAACAGTCACACCCATGCTCATGGAAAGTCTAACTAAACTTGGTGGATCATAAGACTATAGAATTAAAATAAGCAAATGTAGTGTATGAAGCCTCTGCCGTTTGAAATATCTCCTGCTCCAGGTGAAGTGTCCATGGCTCCAACGACAGAAAACTGTAAATGCCCCAGAGACACTTCGTCATGGGTTGGAGAGCATTGGCAAAACTGTTGGGCTTGGGGTGTTTGTGACGCCCAGATCCATTTCACGTTCATGTGCACATATGATTTGAGGTAAGAGATTAGATTCATGTTTTATATGGTTTCTGAATGTTCCAATAGCATTTGTCTCATGAGCTGAGAGATAAAGGGTTAGCTACAGAGATTTTCAAACACCAATCTGCGCAGAGCGAATGTGTGTATCACCTAAGCCAGCTTCATTTCCCTCTAAGTACAGAATAGAGCTGAGCTTTTCCCTTAAGGTAGATTTAATCTTTGTTTTGACTTCAAGTTTTATTCCATTATGTTCAGAAAGAATACACAGAGTGAGAGGCTGGAGAAATGGCTCGGTAATTTAAAGTGTGCCCTGCTCTTTCCGAGGACAAAAGCTTGGTTCCTAGTGCCCTGTCAGGTGTCACATACCTGCCTGTCACCCCAGCTTGAGGAGAGCCAACGCCTCTGGCCTCTGCAGGCACCTGAACACATTTTCACACACACACCCTACCACATACACACAAGCACATAACTTAAAATAATATAAATATTTTTTAAGGATGCATAGAGTTAAGTCAATTCTATTCAATTTGTTGTGATTTGTTTTGTGTTCCAATATGAAGTCTATTTTAAAGAGAGTCCCATGTGTTGTTGAATCTTTTAAAAATTCATCCAGATATAACAAGGAACTTGTTTTCTCTCAAAATAAACTACAGCCTAATGCCCATGTGGCTATCTATCGTAAAAGGTTTTGTTAAGAAGAAATCACAATTCGGAGCTGAGGGAAATGAACTTGAAAATGCACTCACAAAGCAATGGTTAGAGCCCATCATGAATATAAAGTCAAAAAACGCAAATCTGCAACTCCCTAAAGGAGCCAGCCAAAGCCGCATTCCAAAACGACTCACACTGCATCGACTTGTTCAAAAACTGTCCACTTGGTGGCACCCTGGCGCTGCCACAGGAGTGAGCCTCTCCTGTGGGTGGCTGCCTGTGACGTCTTAGGGGTTTCATGATACTTCAGCATGTGTGGTTAGCCCACGGGGCATGCCAACAGCTGACAATCGCCCTAGTCATTTGCACAGATAGGGGATAAAAGTATTTATGGGTTGCTCAAGCAAGACAGCCCAGGCAGGTCCCAGAGGACTTGCAGGGCAGGTTGAACAACTGAACGATGAGTAGGTGGTTGGGAGCTAACACAAGCCTTCCTTTATCCACAGCCATAGACACCAGTGCCCCTGCCTATTTGGTTCTTAGTTTCATAGTCTTAGGGCAGGATTCTGAGAAGAAAAACAGACATCAACAACATCAGGCCAGATGAAAATTGAAGGGCAATTGCTCCTTAATAAACAAACATCTATTAGATGTCTGATATAACATTATTGGGCACCTTACGTTTTATTGGGGAAGAATGAACACAGTTCATACTTGGGTGTCTTGCAGTCTACCCACAAAGGAAATGTGTGCACAGGCGTGTGCGAAGCAGTTATTGCCAAACTGTGCGCTAAAGAGAAAGCTAATGAAGCTACAGACAAGAACGGCTGCAGCAAGTGAGCGAGACTGGTCCTAAAGAATGGCTTCATTGTGGTCTACCGCATGCTTCTGCCAGCTGAACAGAGTGCAGAGAGGCAAAGCTCCAGCTGTCGCTGTGCAGCATGGGAAAGGGGAGCACTTCAGCTCAGCACCGTTTCCACATGATGGACTTCCCTTCCGTCAGTCAGTCCTTCACTGAAAGGATCCGCTGACTCACTGGCCCATCTTTGTAAGTCATATAGACTATTCCAGACATTGGAGGGAATATATCTGATGAGTCATTTACATAGTTGACTTAGAAATTTGGATCCATGCTGGGCATGGTGGTGTACGTCTATAATCCCAGTAATACCAGCACTCCCTAGACTGAGGCAGGAGGATAAAGAGTTAGAAGTCAGCCTGTGCTACATAGGCCCTGTTTCTCTCTCTCTCTCTCTCTGTGTGTGTGTGTGTGTGTGTGTTGTATGTGTGTGTAGAGAGAGAGAGACAAGTATATGTAAACAAATATGAAATAATTTAGTGAGTCAAAAATGTAAAAAACAAATTCCATATTTTTTGTAAGGCAGAATCTTTCTATGTAACCTAGAATGGCCTTCATTTCTCAATCCTCCTGCCTCACCCTCATGAGTGCTGGCATCACAGATGTGTGACACCATGACCAGCTCCCAAATCCTATACTTTTCGAAGTGTTTATTAATTATACTTAATAATTTAACCTTCACTTGTACTGAAGTGTATGTGGAGGGGGGTGGGTGTGTAAAGTTTTATGAAGAATGGATATGCTTTAAGGTATTTTAAAAAGACAAGCGAGGTGCATTGCGTTGTAACTTTGGTAATTGTTGGTATAGATGTCAACTACATTGAGATTTATTGTATCATTCTGGTCTTGTATGTCTCAAAAATTTTAATACCTGTTCCTCAAATTTAATGATTTGCAAAAGGAATCCCAGAATGGGCAAGCCCAAGCCCAAGGGATGTGGGTAAAGGTGGGAGAGAGGATGTGGGTGATGTGGAAATGAAGCAGAAGTTAGTTCTAGAAGTTTCACATACACCATGCTCCTCCACACCTGGAAAAAAAAACATTATTTACCCAAAGAAAGAAAAGAAATATGAATTCTCCCAGAGGCATTTGCTAATTTAAACCAGATCTAACATAATTAGCTGCTTTTCTGGGCAAGTACAGGTTATCAAGACTGAGCTGAAAGATAATGTCATACTAACAGGATAAACTTCTTTAGCGATGAGTACTTTTGTGCAGAATCACAAACATGTGAGAAAAGTCATGCTGGTCGCTGGCAGTCTTCCCTTCTCTCATCTGTGGGCTAAAGGAAGAGGATAGCAAACCAAGAGCACTGGGAGAGACTTCAAAGGAAAAGTGGGAAGGGAGGAGGATGGTGAGGAGAGGGGAGAGGAAGAGCGAGAGCTGATTTAATGTGGGCTGAGCATATGACCCAAAATAAGAAAACAGGAACTCGAGTTCTTTCACTTTTAGCTTATGGGATGGAGGACAAGTCATTTAAATTTTCCAATAACCAATTCCTCTGTAACAAAACAGACATGCTAAGAATTACACAGACATTCTATACAGAATGGATAGCGCAGGCATAACTTGCAATATGGATTCTCTCTTCACCAACTACCCTTCTAGGCACAAGCCCTGGAGCCCAGCACAGATGAAAACAAATACACAAAATGACAAGTCCTCAGTAGAGCTGAGACCTCACGTGTGTGACATGAAAGCCATCTGAGAATGATGCAAAAAGGACAAGAGTTGGCTGTTCTTTATCAGGTAGAAGACAAACCATAAACCCAGAAGACTGGTGTGTGAAGTGTGAGAGGGGGACGATGGGATGAAAGACATTTCCCATTCCCAGTGGTTTGTTTTTTCTCGGTGGAAAAGGTTTTGCTAATGTGACCTCTCTTTGCCCTGGTGCTTCACTCCTTCACTAAGGAATGGGGAGCTGGTAAGCACAGCGAGGCCAGAACAAACATAACCCAGCCCTTACCTCCTCCTTCTCCTCCTGGCGTCTGTTTGCTGAGACACGAATTCTGAGCTGCTTTATTACTGGTAGCACCCTGGTGGATACAGCACAGGCCTATGGACAACTGGGCTTTCTAGCCCTGAAATCCAGAATTAGACACCATGTATTCCAAGATTCCAACTGTAAGCCTTCCCTGCAGAGGGCAAAGCCTCATCCACAGCCAAGCTCACCACATGGTCCGCTCAGCTCTACCTGAAGTGTATGTAAACAGTGTGATACAGTAAATGATGCTGCTTGAGTCAGAGTTTCCAAGTCAGCATGTAGGCACTGAATGATTTGTAAAACCAACTAACAAAACATAGGTGATGAATCTAGTTTAAGATTCTGAACCCAGCCCAGTGATAGTGACGTACACCTTCAATTCCAGCACTCAGAAGGCAGAAACAAGTGGATCTCTGTGAGTTCGAGGCCAGCCTGGTCTACAGAGTGAGTTCCAGGACAGCCAGGTCTACACAGAGAAACTCTGACTTGAAAAACAAGAAAAGATTATGAACCCAAGTACTAGAGTCGTGATGCTGTCATAGTCATAGCATTTCATACATTCCCACACACATGGAAGTTACAAAAGATGGCCTCCTAGGTATAGACATCAGGTTGCCAGAGGCTTAGAAGGAGAAGGGGGAGAATGAGCTAGAACAAGGTTAGTTAATGTGTATGAAAAGACAACATTCCATTATGGTGTTCTATAACCTACTTATGACTATAGATAACACTTCAAAATTGTAAGAAGACAGTATCTTGTATTTTTCCAACTCAAAGAAAAGATAATGTTCTGAGTGGTAGGGATACCATTTCCAACCATCTGAGTATAAAGTAATAAATATGAGTTCCTCTCCCACCTCAACTGCATACAGCCCAACCTCTTTTACATGTCTTAACATGCCTCCAAAGCCTTATAGGATGCATCTTTGCCATTCTCTTGTCTCCTCTGGCTCACACACGTGGCCTCATGACACTAATCATTCTGCACCTAAGATGACATCTAACACATGGGCAGTTTCCCACTACAGTCTTCCCTCTCTGGCAAACGTGTCTCAAATTCCTAAGCTAGATTTTTACATAGCTGCCTATAACCTTCAACTTACCATCAGCTGTTCAGAAAGCCTTTACTCAACCCTTAAATATTTCTTTAACTAAAGTTCATTTATTTTTTTGGTGGGGGGATATACAGATGCCACCTAGAGGTCAGAGGACAATTGGCAGAAGACAGGTTTTTTTCTTCCACTATGCAGGTGCCATGGAATGAACTCAGATCATCAGGCTTGACCACAGGTGCCTTGTCCACTGAGCATCTCACTGGCCCTCATCTTGTAGTGGCCTTTCACTTGTATTTTAATAAATAAAGTTTGCCTGAGGATCAGAAAAGTAAAATAACCACACTGGTCAGCCTTATAGACCAGGCAGCAATAACACACACCTTTAATCCCAGTAACCACACTAGCTTCCCATAGAAACCAGTAGTGGTGTATGTCCTTAATCCCAGAACTAGAGAGGATTATAAAACAGGAAGAGACAACTCTCAGTCTCATTCTGAGGCTTCCTGGAGGCAGGAACACCATTTTTGGACTGAGGCTGAGGTAAGTGCCAGTGGCTTGGCTGCTTTACTTTTCTGGTCTTCAGATTGAACCCCAATATCTGCCTCTGAGTTTGTATTAACCGTGTTTCATCATCTACAGAATTTGTAAACACAGCATCCTATTTGCTCCCCCCAGAGTCCTGACGATACATAGGAATTATTCTAGGTAGTAATGTGCCTGCTTGATGGTTTTTCGTTCCTTCTCAACGGAATTCAAACTGTGCAGACAGGGATCCTCTCATCTTTTCTGTGTGTATGTGTGCAGTGAATCCCTAATTCAATGAATATTTGTCTATGCATGAAAGGAATGCATTATTATTGAGCCTGGGTTTGTCTAAACTAAAAGAGACTTCATACTTAAGGGGACTTGTGAAGTTCACTAAAAGCAAGAGAATAGTGCCCTCAAGGGATAGGAGATGGGGCCATGCTTGGTGACCACAGCCAGGAGAATGGCTACCCTCACTCATGTAGTGGGGGGCTATTAACACATTAAATTTTATTTTTATCTATTAGAATATATACACTATATTACTATAATGGTATATGTATACAATTTTAAATATATAAGCCTGAATATAGAAAAATAAGACCCCAGATTATTTTATTTATGGGGTTACATGGTCAAGAAACATCTGGGGAGATCGCCCCATAAAAAGAAGGATTTTCCATGGGAACTGAGGTACAGATGACCCTGCTCATCAGTATTGCATTAAGCAGGTGAGGCAGTGTTGAGGGGAGTGCCATTTGTTTGTGATGTGGTCACACTATGCATCCCTGGATGGCCTAGAACCCACTATGTAGGCCTGGCTGGCCTTGAACTCACACACTTCCTCCTGCCTCTGCCTTCCAAGTTTGGCACTAAAGATGTGTGCCACCATGCCCAGCTTAGGCAGTGTTTTAAAGCCAAAAAAGCTGTTAAGATGGGCCCTTATCCCTTTCTTGAGAGAATGTCTATTCTTACTTACCTGGAAAACTGTTCTTTTTCAGTTTCTTTCTTTAAGAAATTATAGTCAAAATATTTTAGAGTAATATAAAAATAACTATCCAGCATTAATACATGTTAACATATTGTCATATTCAAGGCTGTTTATAAAGAAACTAAACACGATGATAAATGCAGAGTCTATATGTGACCAATTCCAACTCAATCTATTAATATTGTTCTCTCAACATCACACACAACACATTACCTTTTCACTCACGTTTTCGAGAGATGTCTTTGTTCATAAATCTAGAACTAGTTAATTCTGCTGAATACCAGTAGAGTGTTGCACTGTGTGCATTAATCTTTCAGGAGTTCTTTTGGGGATGGGCATTTGGATTGTGTCAGATTCTGGCTGTTAAAAGTGAGTTCCAGATAAAAATCCTTTTATCAAGGTGAAGAAAAACCTATGTGTAGTTTGTCAAGATATTTGATAATAAAGAAATCAAATATAATTAAATAGTTTGAATCTACTAGGGTGTGCATTTTATATTATTCTACTTTTTCAATACATACATTAAATCATTTTAATTGAAATATGAATATAAATAGGAAAAAAGAAGTCAAAGTAGTGTTACTTGCAGATTATATGAGTCTATATATAAACAATCTGAAATGCTCCATTGGAAACTTCTAGAACAAAGCAGCAAGATACAAAATTACACACACATCTGGAGCCAGACCAACCCAAGACTTTCTCAGAGGTCCTGATGAGAGGACAAAGGGGACTTTAGTTCTGTATCCTTGTCCAGGAGTGGATTCGGCGAGGCTGGTCTAGGGCTGGAGCCAGTGCCTCCTCAGAAGAATCAAGGTTACAACTTCTAGGGACCCAGCTCATCCCCCTGGGCAGTGGTTATCAGCCCTTAGGCAGCTGTTTCCAGGGTATCCTGTATCTCTTTGCCAACATTGCTTGTCTTAGCCCTCTGCTGGCCTTGGCTGTTTTTCCTCCTTGCAAATAGTGTATATGATGTTGCAGTTCTTAATAAGCTTGTATGGTGTAAGTCATCAGCTTATGCAAGACCTCAGGTCCCAGCCATTGCTTTTGTCTTCTTTATTTCTCATCATTTTTAGTTCTCATTCCTGGTCCTTCCACTTGACACCTTGACACTCAGAACCCTTATCCCTGCTGGTTTGAGACACACACAAAAATCAGAGACCTTCATTTTACCAACAACAAACATACTGAGAAAGAAATTATGTAAGCTGTCCCACCCACAATAGCTCCAAAATATACCTTGAAATAAATTTAAACAAGGGAAGTAAAAGGTTTCTAGAGGATGCTAGGAAGTGGAAAGACTTCCTATGCTCGTGCATTTGAAGATTTAATGTTTGAAAGTGACCCTACTGCAAAAGTATTGTCGTGATTATTGTAATATTCATCAAATCTCAATGTGATTCTTAACAGAAATTAAAAATAAAATAATCTTCAAATCCGTATGTAACTGCAAAGGATCCTGGGTAGCCCAACTATTTGGTAAGCAACACTTACCAAAATGAGCAACGGTGATAGTAATTCCATACTTGTTTTCAGGTACACCACAAGGTTAAACTAACAAACATGTGGGGCTGGCCCAAAATGGACATTGGCCAATGCAACAGAACAGAAGAGAAGACTCAGACATAACCCACACAACTCAGCTACATGGATTTTTATAAAGATGCCAAAAACATACATTGCAGAGAAAGATAGCATCAATAAATGATCTGAGGGGGAATACGTTGACTAGTAAAACTAGATCCCTGTTCCTCACCCTTTCCAAAAGTCAAAGCCAAATGGACCTTAATGTAAGACCTGAAACTCTGAAACTATAAAAAGGAAAAGTAGGGCACACACTGAAAGATTCAAGCATAGACAAGGACCTTCTGGATGGGACTCCAGTCATTCAGGAAACAGTGTTAACGACTCACAGCTGGAATTTTTTGAAATTGAAAACCTCTGTGCAGCAAAAGAAACAGTGAATTGAGTCAAGAAACACCCTACAGATTGTAAGAAAATCTCTGCTAGCTGCTGGCTATACATCTGACAGAGGATTGATATCTAGATGCACAAAGAACTCAAAACCACACTGAGATTCTATAGCCCTCCACTGGTCAGAATGCAGTTGATAATAAAATAATGACATATATGTATGGAAATAACACATTGAAACCCATTACCTTGCATGCTGACCTTTAAAATTATTTCTGATTGCCTAATACATCACAGACACTCAGCAAATATTTGTGTCTAATGAGTGAGTAGATAAATGGAGAAACACATAACAAAATTAAGAAATACAGTTCACCAAAATGGCAGAGGTTAAACTTAAATAACAAGCCAAAATTTCTCAGATCAGGGTAAGTTAAAATAAAGCAAAGGGGCAAAATAAATCGTGTAAAAGTAAACCCAGGTCAAAGACAAATGAACAAGATAAAAGGCACAAGTCCACAATAAAGACAGACAATTGACCTTTGATTATGAAATAAAAGCTTTGAAACATTGAAAGTTACCATCCCTGAATATACCCTTTCAGTATATATAATGCTAACTGTATGTGTATCTACAGGGTAGACTGGCACTGGTGTGTTCTCTCTGGGAGAGCCAGCTCTTCCATTGCTAGCACTCCTCAGTTTTCTGTAGTTCTTTGTGTAGGGTTGAGGCCTCAGGGGCTTTTTCCTGGACACGTCTATTGGTGTCCTCCTTGTTCAGCTCATGTTCAGGTGTCATGTTGGTAAGACTTCATGGGTGCAGCTTCTGACATTGTGACATTGCTGGGAGACACCTCTCACAGCAAACTCCCTGATCTTCTGACCCTTGCGATCTTCCCAGCTCTCTTCTGCAATATTCCCTGAGCCTTAGGTATGGGACTGTCTTACCCATGTAGCCACTGGGGTTGGACTCCATAACTCCAGATGTTCATTGGTTGTAGCTTCATGTGGTATTTTCCATCTGTTGCAAAGAGAAGTTTCCTAAGACTACACTCATCTGTGGGTGTAAGGGCAAATGTTTCTAGATTGTTGTTAGGGGTTATGCTGGTCTAGTGAACCAAATGATTGATTGTGTATTCTCCTCGAACCACCATGACTTCACCAGCACTGTGTAGCTTCTTTCACACCCGGAGAAGACGCGTCCTCTGACCACACTTCAACTACGCTAAACAGCATGCTTTAAAAATCAACTTAGAAAAGCCTTTTCATTAACTGCCAGTAGCAGAGAATAAGAAAAGTACAATGCTTTAGACCAAAACTAAATTAAGGTTTTAAATCAAGTTATAAATGCCACTCTCCAGAACTCCTGTGTCACCTTCCTGTTGACATTTTTCTTAGCGTTTATCCCTTTCTGTTGACTACGTCTCGGACTTAACTCCAACTTCCTAGAAGGCAAACTCCAGGAAGCCAGAGATTCCTGTGTCCTGGGCTTCCTGCTACATCTCAAGCACCTGAAGAAGTAGTGCCTGGCTCACACAGATATTCAGTAAAATCGATGAATGAAGCACCAATTTTACTGAAAGGCAAATACATAATTCTAAAATTTTTTTTTGAAAAATTAAAGAAATCATCCAGGCTGGAGAGATGGCTCAGAGGTTAGAGCACTGACTGTTCTTCCAGAGGTTCTGAGTTCAATTCCCAGCAACCACATGGTGGCTCACAACCATCCGTAATAAGATCTGGTGCCCTCTTCTGGCCTGCAGGAACACATGCAAGCAGAATGCTGTATACATAATTAATAAATAAATCTTAAAAAGAAAGAAAGAAATCATCCAACTCAAGTTGAAAAATAGCAGTCAGACAAACAAAATCCCCGAATAAGCTAGAGAGAAAGGCAGTAAAGGTTAAAAGAAATTATTCTATTTTTAAGTAAGTCAAAAATAAATTAATAACTTTAATGAAAAATCTATAATGCATGAATCTCATGGATGAAAGTGAGAAGTCACAAACAAACCAAAATGGGGACTAAAAGGTAGCTATTATAAAAGCTAAAAAGAGACAAACAAATGGTTATGGAGACAGACTATATATAATTCTATGTTTGTGGATTTTGTTCTTAAAAATAAAAAGTTTTTTTCTAAAAAGATATATTAATAAGATTGACTGATAAGCAAAATCTGAGTAGATCAATAGCTGTCCTTTTTCTTTACCAAGAAACAAGAATTTACCAAATCTTTATCTTAAAGATAAAAGACTGTTAAGGATTTTTTCTGTCTTTTCTATACAATTTCAAAAAAAAAAAAAAAGATGAAGCTCTGTGCTCTAGGAGATGACTGAGGAACACTGGGACAGATGAAACTGTGTCTGCATTTTATCAAGTGACTTTTTCTTGTTCACCGCTGTTCTCTTTCTCGGGGCCTAGTGTTCCGACTCATAGCGTTAATAAAAACCCCAGGAATTGAGCATTGCTGTGGTGTGGTGGGAGAGTCCTTTTCCTCTACTGTTGACTCATTGCGCTGATCCAGCTGCACCAGAGAGTATGGTCCTCAAGAACAGTTTATGATGTGAACAAATGCTTATGTTTTCCCGTCCAATGTTTTCAGCTTTGTAGTTGGAAGTTGTGTGTATTTATTCAGTCACTGCAGCATCTTAACCCGATGTTCACCTTGATTTGTGTTGTCTCTTGTTCACTGACAGCAGGTGGTCCCCAAGAATCACGGTCTAAAGTGCCAGAGGAAAGGCAAATGAAACCGTTTTGGTCACAAGAGTGCCCCAATTTGAAATGTTAGTCATGATTTGCGATGCTTTGGCCATGCTTCCTCCCTGGATCATATGTTGAAACTAGCATTGGGAGGAGGGGCTATTTAGCAGGTGGTGAGATGTGTGAACTGGTAAGAGAGGTGGCAAGGATATACATGCTCCTTCCGCCATGGGAGGACACCTGATATCCTATATGAAGATGCCATCCAAGAAGAAGGGTCCCCAAAACACACAGAAGCTCCTTGATTTAGCTTTCCAAGCCTCCAGAATACGATGGATAATTTTCTGTTGTTTATAAACATTTCTTATAAGGCATTGCTTTGGTAGCACAAAAGGAATGATATATTTTTAGAAAATCCCATCACATCCTGATTACCACATTTTAAAGAGTTGTACAGAGAGCTGAAAAGATGTAATTAGTTCATCTCAGACATGCTTAAGTTAACATGAAGTTCTCAGTTAACCCTGGTCTTATTTGTGTTTTGTCTTCAGTTAAATAATTGTATCAGAAAGAACATGACTCTTTCTCCTCACTCATATTAAGCAGCGGGCAACAAGTCCTTCTGCTTCTAGATTAGCACTGTGGCTCCTTCCTGTGTCCTCCCTGTGAAATTTTGCATATTTCCCATATTTGCACACCATTCCAGTTTACATAACATTTGCCTGTTACAGTTTGTTCTCCACTATGTTTGCATTTGCTATTTGTGTCCAAGTTAAATAAAGCCGGCTAGTGGCAAGGGGGTGCTCTATTAAATAGAAACATTGTAACTGAGAAGTTGATTATATGGAAAGGCAGGGGATCTGGAAGAATGAAACTTACCTTGAATAACTGATGGTGTGTATTTAATGGGTTTATAAACAATTGCCAGCCTTATTCTTTATGGTGTCCATAAAGAATAAGGTTTCCTCTTGATTGAAACAGTTCTAAATGAAGTCAGGCTCCCAAAGACTCAGGTTAAAAGGAAAGCTGAACAAGGCTCGGGAAATAAACAACTGAGAAGTCCCGGGAAGTTTCTGAAACTTACAAGGACACAAAACCCTTCTCCAATGCTTTGGAACATAGTAACAGTTGCTGAAGTGTGGAGACTCTGACCTGTCCTGCTGTCTGTGAGTCGTCTGGTTTTGATTTCATTTACTGTCCCCGAGGCTGCAATGGACTTTTGGATGAGGCTGCAATGGACTTTTGGATGATACAGCCGTCTTTGAGTCACACACAGTCCCTTAAGTAGCTCCTTGTTCATACTCTTGTAAATAATCCCAATAAACAGACGGGTGCACTGAAGTTAGACCATGGTGGAATCGTTACTTTGGTCTGCCACTGCATCTCCTTCTGGGGAGAGTAGATATTAGATCCTGTCTCCCCTGGAAAAGTCATAAAACACACTGTAGCAATTCACCACTAAGCTGTCACTTTAGGACTTGGGAGGTTATATTTTTTAACATAGGAAAATAGAAAATAGCACCAGAATTTTTACTATGACCAAGAGAGCAGCACAAGAGAGGAACATTTGACTCTTTTCCTTTGCCTGACCAGTGTCTTAGTCAGGCTGTCTGTGGTGTAAACAACTGTGGAAGATGGAAGTCCAGGAACTCAGGACTCACCCAGTGGTGAGCAAAACATTCCTGTTGTCTACACATGCTGTCTATAGCACAAACACTCAGGCAATAACGACAATTCTTTCTTTCACTTGTCAGAGAAAAAAGAAGGAAGTAAGGAGGAAAGGAAAAAAGGAGACAGGGATGGAAGGAGGGAGGGAGGGAAGGAGGGAGGGAGGGGAGAGGGAAGGAAGGAAGGAAGGAAGGAAGGAAGGAAGGAAGGAAGGAAGGAAGGAAGGAAGGAAGGAAGGAAGGAAGGAAGGAAGGAGAGAATACGCTGGATCTGTTTTTTAAACTTGCACCTAAATGACCCAATTCTCCACTTCTGTTTGGTGGAAGGACCCAGCTTTCCACCTGTCCTCTGGGAATAGATGTCCCATCTTTATTTGAGTCTGGCAGCCCCTGTTTCAGAATGCTACTAAACTCTAGTGGGCTTTTGTGCTAGGAAAATGGGCTCAACTGTCTGCTTTTCCCTCCTCCTTCTAATCCCTGCCCGTTCCAGAGAATTCCGACTTTCAGTTCGTAGGCCAGCACTGCAGTCTCATTGCCTTTAGGAAGAAGTTGTCACCACGTTAGTCTGGAAGGGACAAGCTTATACTAGCTGCTCTGTGTGGGAGACTGGGAGAGGACCCAGGTTTGCACAGCCTTCTTTAAATACACTGTCATTATCCTGGTAATTAGCTCAGACTCTTTTCCCTCTGCCTGCCTGCTAGGAGGTAGCAAAGCCCTCGGGAAGGAGCTGCTCTTCAGTGTGCAGGTGCTCCAGTTAGTATTTCAGGTTATTTGTTCTCGGCCCCAACAGAGGCAGATCTGGCAGAAATGAGATGACAGCAAAAGAGGAAAGAAGTCACTGATGGAGCAGTGGGTTTCTAGAAAGGGCAAAAACAGCCATTGTATTTATTCTGTTGAATGAAAAGAAGAGCAAGCACAGAGCAGAGATGGGTCCAGAGAAACCATCCCAGTGACTGACAGAACAGAGCTCAACCGCTTATTGCATTCAATGGATGTGAACTAGTAACACGATCAGCTCCTAGTGAGAGAAGTTGTCATCGAAATGCCCCACACGAAGCCACAGGTCGTGTAGAAATTTAAGGTAGATATTTAGAGCCGAGCCCTGGGATGAACAGAGCAAGCAGGTGACCGGAAGGGACACGTAAGCACCTCGTGTCCTCTCTCCCTCCATCGTGATTATCAGATGCGCTTCCTAGTCCATAAAACAGGAGCACGCTGCACCAGCAGCCCAAATCCCCACTCATCTTTCCACCTTCCTAGGAGATTAAAGAAGGAAATGAACAAAGACCAAGCCGTGTCAGGCACTGCGCCAAGTACTATAGAGCATTGTCTAGTGAAATTGCCCATGGCACGGATGAAGAAATTGACTCAGTGGAAGTAAGTGTCCTGGCAATGTGTTAGGGCTGAGATTCAAACTCAGACCCACCTTACACATGTCACCATGCAAAAAGGAAAGGGGAAAATGCTTGCTATCCAGCAATTAATTTCATGCCAGAGACCACTGAGCATAATACAATGTCAACATACAAACAATCGCCTCGCCCCGCTCTTCTCCTGAGCTTCTTTAGTGTCATAGATTTGTAGGGACTTTCTAAAACCTGACAACTTGTGGATGTAACTCTTTGTCCACCTCTAGGCATCCTCTATTCTGGTACGAGAACGATTTTAAAAGCCTGCTATTTCTCTCGCTCTGAGTTTGAGTGAGGTCCTCTATTATTTTCTGCTGTCGAAACTCAGACAAACTTTATTATTTCATTAGGTCATTTGGCTAGGATTTATTTGTCTCCGAGGTGGGGTGACTGCAGAATGGGTGGGCGAGAGGACGCATCCACCCCAGACAGGACTGAGCTCACCCATTAATGCTGGCCTGTGTGTCCTGTATTTGACAGTTACTAATGCGGTCTGCCTCCCGAGGAGTCCAGTGCGCGTTCCGGAGAGCCAGTTTCCAGGCTATGGCAGCAGCTCCTGTCCAGACATGCTGATATTTTCCATATTCGGGGTGCAGAGTGCTATAAAGATTCCCTCTTTGGAACTGGAGTTAAGAGTGGTTGTGCAGCATCATATGAATGCTGAGAATTGGACTCAGGTCCTCTGAAAGACCAACAGATGCTCTTAACCCCTGAACTATCATCACAGTCCCAAGTTTCTGGTAATGTGAGTGTATGGTCTTGCTCATGCTTTTTGTTAAAAACTAGCACTTTCATTTATGTAAGCTAAGATTTCTATTGACTTTTAAAGTTAGTGTCAAAAGTAATGGGTTTCATTGTGGCACTTTCTTTTTTTTTCTTTTATTTTTTTAAGAAAAGAAAACAAGCCCGGTGGTGGTGGCACACACCTTTAACCCCAGCACTCGGGAGGCAGAGGAAGGCGGATCTCTGTGAGTTCGAGACCAGCCTGCTCTACAAGAGCTAGTTCCAGGACAGGCTCCAAAGCTACAGAAAAACCCTGTCTTGGAAAAAAAAAATTCCCTCATTGGCCATCTTTCAAGGCACCACTCAGGAAACCCAAGTGGCCAGTGTGAGCCTGACATAGTTTAGGCAGCAGTCGGCATAATCCAGCTCCCACCACACTCAGGTTCAACCTGTTGCCAGGCAGGCAGTGATTGCCTCTTAGTGATGCCCCGCACATCTAACAGCGCCTGCCTCTCTTCATCAGCCTTCCTTGTGTTATAACCCTACGGGATCAGTGAGCTCTGCATTCTGACCTCTCGCTCTCCATCACTGACATCTCCAGCTCTTCAGTGCACCAATTCGGATGCTAAGATATATAGTAATTTCTTTGTATTAATCAGGGTAAGAGAAGTCATATTGTAGTAAGAAGCGACCACCAAATAGAAATGTCTTACAAAAAAAAAAAAACCTGCTTTTTCTCCATTCATATTAAGTTGTGACCTGCATATTGGATTGGCACCTTGTGTTCATTATAAGATCCAGACTTGTATCCCCACACACAAACCCCGAAGTCAAGACACATGAATCAGGGCAAAGCAGTTTATTCTTAGAGCATCCTCCGCATTTTATCAACAGGGCACACTGTATGGCCTATCTGGAAAGCAACAAATGGAAGGAGAAATCTTCCTCCAAGGTTCAACAACCTGTGAAAGGAAAGTCTACAGCAATGAAACGGTCTAGAATAACACAGTCTGCCCCGGTAACTGGTGGGGACTCATCTCCAAGACGACTTAGAGACAGAGATAGCCTTTGGTGGGAGACGCATCTCAGAGCTCTCCGAGCGATTATGGCAGGGTCACAGAGACTGTGTCCCCTCTGCAGTGCCTGCTATGTCGCAGGCAGCTCCTCTGAAACCGACAGAGGCTGTTGTTCCCTAGAGACTTCCTGAGGTAAGTCAAGGTGTTGCTCCTGGTCTTTGTGATTTTCAAATTATGTAACCCCATTGTCTAAAGAAACAGAGCTCAACCCTAGGCCAGCCCCTGGGTTGAGGAGGATCCCAGCCCCGCCCAGCTCCTGGGGCAGTGCAGGTAGTGATAACATCTGCTGGTGCCTCACATCTGCCAGTGAAGGACACTGTACTCAGTCACTTTTCTTACAGCACGTCAGAGACCAAATGAGATCACTCTTGCTTTGCTTTGCATGAGTTTGGTTGTTTTGTTTTGTTGCACCGGAAGGTACTCAAAACAGTAGTGGCTGTTAAATCTTTATCAGGTTCGTAGTATAAACGTCATTGACATTTAATACTACTATGACTACTGTATGAAATTATATGGGACTTGGAGGCTAGAGGGATGGCTCAGTGGTTAGGAGCACTGACTGCTCTTCCAAGGGTCCCACATTCAATTCCTGGCACCCATGTAGTGGCCCACAACCAACTGTAACTTCAGAGTTAGAGGGTACCCTGACTGAGGCCCTCTTCTGGCCTCTGTGGGTATTATACATACATGGTGCACCAAAACACATGCAGACAAAACACCCACCTATGGGAAATAAAACAAATTTCAAAACAAAAATAAAACGTATGGGGCTTAAGATGCTAATTCTGCTTCTGATAACATAAGATACACATAAAGATGATTTGAATATTTGAATTATGCTAATATATAGACAATGCCTGTGCATAGATTCTTTGGATTATGGTTAACCAAAATCTAGTGGAAGACCATTTCAAAAGAGTCAATATGGTCATTTTAAATATATTATCTGGGGGTGTACACACATATGCTCACACACAGTTTGTATATGTATTATATTGTACATATTTTGAGTATTACACATCTATTATTCATATAAGCCAAGAAGACAAAGAAACCAACTTTGAAAGTATCTCCTCTGGTGACATGTCACAAATCATCCCTAATTAATTGTGCCATTATTATAGTAACTTTTAAACTCATTTTGTATCACTGATCACAGTTCCAGCCCTCTGCTGCAACTCCCACTTGGTTAAAGGGGGAAAGACAGAGGACACAGTGGGTGAAGTTGCTTGAGTGTGCACCATCTGCTCACTTGTCAGCTTCCAGCCTTGTCCACCCGACCTGCTCCCAGAAGACCTATCTGTAGGGGCAGAGGGCAGCGCCCACTTCCCTCCAGCTCCAGTTTTAGCATGTGTGAGTTCAGAGAATGAGAACACTGTTGAAACATTTGCTCATAGAGAGACAAAGGTGACCCCTTCTCCCTAAGTAGCCTATCCTCTAGATACCCTTCACTCTAGAAACTACTAGGGCCAGGCGTGGCACTAGGTCCCCATTCGCCATTGCCACCACAGGGGCCTTCTCCAAGGTGCCGCACCAACCTGCAGTGGTGACAGTAACTCCCACCCACGCCTTTGTTAATACTTGTTACCGTGTCCTCACATCATCCCGTTCAAGGATGCTATTCCCAAATATCACCCATGATATACACCTGAAGGTATTGTAAATTATATGTAATATATGGTAAGTTAGATATTGAGAGTCCTGTTGAGAAAAACACACCAGGGAAAGCAGGTTATGAATGCTGGGTCTGGGCAAAAGGATCCGTTTCCAGTTAGGATGGTCAGGGAAGGTGTTACAATTTGAATATGAGATGTTCCCTGAGCTCAGGGTTTGAACACTCAATCCTCAGTCGGTAGCACTATTAGAGAAAATCCTAATAACTTTAAGGTGAGACTTCACTGGAGGAAGTATCTTGACTCTGGCCTCTTCTTGCCCATCTCTCTCTCTCTCTGCCTCATGTCTATCATGAGATGAGGAGCCTCTGTCATGAGCTCCAGCTATTCCCATGATGCTCTGCCTCAGCAAAGACCCGGAAACAATGGAGCTTGGCTGTGGTGGATGGAATCCTCTGAACCATGAGCCTAAGTAAGTCATTCCTTTCCTAAGTGGTTCTGTCAGATTCTTTGTTCACAGTAAATCAAAAGTTACTACAGCAGAAGGCTTCATCAGTGAGCACACAAAGCTACAAGCTGCACTTCTCTAAACAGAATGCTCCTCCAAGAGAATATCTTACAATAACCCCAAACTGCAAAGCCAAGAAAGGAGGGAAGGACTTCATGGGCTAAGGCAGAAACAAGAGTGTGGCAAAGGTTTCCCCCAAGATCTGACCTTTCCCATCACCCTGCAGGCCTTTCCAACTCACCCCCCACCTCACTCCTGCCTTCATATTTCCTTCTTGGTGTGAGCCAATAGGATACTCAGAGCTGAGTATAGTGATAAATTGCTATGCCTTTTCGCAAATGCTTTCTTAATGTCCTTTTCTTCTCCAGTGTCTCTTCTATGTTTTTTTTTTATTTTATCATGTTCCTTTGTTGTTGCATTTATTATTGACTCTCTTATGAACATAGGTAAGTCATGAATGTGTATTATACTATGATCTAATTGTTTTCATTTGATTGTGGCTGACTTTTTCTAGCTGTTTTGAAAATATCAAAATAACCTATAAAAAA
>JAQHUG010000053.1:2979970-3010715 GCA_028555095.1 Dicrostonyx torquatus | reverse complement strand
CCTTGACCTTGAAGGATTTTTTTGATCCCTCCAAAACCTTCCTGCTCACTGTTCATTTTACTCCTCCTGTCTGCTTACTTTATAATGTTCAGTCTGTGAGGATTCTTTAAAAAAATCCAATCCCAGCACTTGGGAAGACAAGACAGGAAGGTTGCCATGAGTTCAAGACCAGCCTAGGCTACACAGGACACATTGTCTCAAAAAGAAGAGGAAGGCTAAAGAGACAGCTCACTTGTAGAGTGTTTATGTAACATGTTCAAGTCCCCAATAACACGCACACATGCATGTGTGCACACACGCACACTCCCACACTCCTCCTGCAAACCCTGCTTCCTCCTTGGAGAAAATACATCGTTATCTCTGCAATGTTTTTCTTTATTCTTTGCACTCTGTAAGAAATAAGCCACATCTCACTTATAACACATCAGCAGGCCCATACCTATGTTCCAACCTTTCTTTCTTCTCTATGCTCACATAATCCTGGAAGTCTGAAGAGATCAGTGGAGATACCTATGCCTCAGGAATCCAGAAGCCATTGATGTTCTGAGAACAGCCAGGAAGCGTTCACTGTCTTCTGCTGTTGGCTGTTCCCTCATTCCAGACTGCTGCTCTCCAAAGTTCCCCCATCCCTTCTGGTGGTTAAGAGCCAGCAGGTATGCTTTCTCCCAGCACTCTCCTCTCGCATTCCCCGGAGGACAGTGGATAACCTAAGAGCACAGAAGCCATGGGGACTTCAGAGTCTCTCTTTTCTCATTCCATCACCCAGAGCCCCTGCAGGGTGTTCTGAAATCAGTTCCCTCCATAGCCCCCACATGGGTCCGATGTTTCTGGAAACATTGTCCATTCACATGAGACTCTGGCTTTTGCCCACAATGTCCTATCACAATCTACAAGAACTGACAACTTATATAGAGTATCAACTGCCTACACTATGAGGAGAGACCCACACGCATTCCACCTCCGACCCACACAGAATACCAGTGTGGGCACTCTGAGGAGAGACTCTCCCCTTTACCTCCAGTCTCTTAAGACTTGCTCAACTTTGCAAACCAAAAGGTTCACCAAAAGCACTTCTTTTCAGACTAAAAACCAATCTCACTTTGAAAAACAATTATCTTACCCACCCCCAAACAGAGACATAAGGAGAACTCCAGAAATAGCATGTGTTACCCAGTACAAACACGTTGAATGATACATAGACTCGCAGTGTTTCTCAACATTTTCAGCCTAATTACTCTGAACAAGTGAGATTCCAGGAGGAATCTGGCATGCTACCTCAAAGTGACGCTTCACAGAATGCTCTTTCTTTGGACTTATATTTTACCTCCTTCTAAAACCATGTAAACTTTTGCATTTCAGAAGGTCACATGCCCACTTATTTTAATATATTACAATTTGAATGAAATACATTTAAAATTGTCCATGGTACTATAAGTGCGATCCACAAAGTTCTATCTTTATTTTTTTATGTGAGTGGGTATTCTGCCTACATGTATATTTGTACACCACTTTTATGTCTGATGATTGCAGAGGCCAGAAGAGGGCATCAGACGCCCTGGAGCCGGAGTTACAGTTGGTGGTGAGCTGTCATGTGGGTGCTGGGGATTGCATGTAGGTCCTCTGGAAGAGCAGACAGTGTCTTTTATTTTATTTTATTTTTTGAGATTATAGTGTAATTAAATCATTTCCCTCTTTCTTTTTCTCCCTCTAACCCTTCCCATGTACTCACTCCACCCCCTTTGCCCTCTCTCAAATTCATAGCTACTTTTTCTTTCATTATTCTTATGTGTATGTGAGTGTGTGTGTGTATGTAAGAGGGAGAGAAAGAGCTGCTCAGTCCATATAATGTTACTTGTGTACCAATTTTCTCAGAGCTGACCATTTAGTATTAGATTACCAATTGATGTACTCTTCCCTGGGCAAGACTATTTCTCCACCTAACCATTCCTTAGTTACCTTCAGTTCTTTGTCTAGAGCTGAGACCTCCTGAGCTTTCCATGTCCATGTTAGCGTGTCTATTGGTATCATCCTTATTGGGGTCTTGATTAAGCATGTTGGTGAGTTTTCATGGGTATGGGTAAACTTCCTGTTCCCCTTGATCTTACTACAATTTTTCCTTCCCACTTCCACAATGATCCCTGAGCCTTAGGTGTAGGAGTTGTGCTGTAGATACATTAACTAGAGCTGGACATCTCACAATTACTTGCTTTCTGCATTTTAACCAGCGGAGGTATTCTGTAATGGTCTATGTCTGCTGCAGAGAGATGTTCTCTTGATGAGGCATGAGAACTGTGCTGTTCTGTGGGTTTAAGTTCATAAACCTTTAGAAGCTTATAGATGATGCTGGGTTAGTAGATTGGCAGTCGTAGGTTGTCCTCTAACAGCCGTGACCTCATTAGTCCCAATTATTAGGTTAGGTTTCCAGTACCAGACATGATTTCCCTCTTGTTGTACAAACCAAGTCCAATGAGAGGGCTTTTGGTTACCCCCAAGGTATTCATGTCCCTGTTGCACCCTCAGGGTTAACGTGCCATGCTGACCATCGTTGCAGTTCACAGGCATTATAGCTGGGTAGGATTACTGGTTGCTTCCTTCATTTGGAAATTTGCAACAGCAAGGGCTCTTAACTGATGAGTCATCTCTCCAGCCCCACAGATCTGCTATATAAAATTACATTAGTCAAAGATTATTGAAATAGGCAGGACAAGTTTATTGAATGAGAGTTCTGTGGGTTCTAAAACCAATCACCAATCAATTTATATACACACTTATACTCTTTTAGGTATTATTGATAGCCCAATACCATTTGGGGATATTTGCAATTGATACTGGAAAATGCAGTCAGAATGGAGTGTGAATTCACCCAGCTTCACAGTGGCATGGAACCTGGTACTTTCCAAAGTTCATTCAAGTAGGGGGCTGATCTATATGGTGAGCCCAACCAAGGCTGCATAGTGAAATCCTATCTTGAAAAACTACAAGGCAAAAAAAAAAAAAAAACAAAGTAAAATATATTAGGTGATACAAAAAATGCACTGTGCAATGTCTGCACTTAACATTTAAAATTTTTTTTTTTGGTTTTTCGAGACAGGGTTTCTCTGTGGAACATTTAAAATTTTTAAATAATTATTTAAGCATTCCTTACCATGAAGTATAAAATGTATCATATGTGTTCAAAAAAAAATGTGTATGTGAATTGGTCAGTATAGGACTGTTTCCCGCCCATCCATCTCATCCTGTACATGTTCTTCATAGCGTTCTTAAGAATTGCAATTTGTTGACTTGGAGAAATATTTATTGACCATCTCTTGCACTAAGCAGTGAACACCATCATATCAGGGACAAGGTCAGTCTCATTTGCTTCTACATCATGATGACTAGCACGTGTCTGACACAAAAATACTGAAGAAAAGAAAACAGCTTGAGTCGTTTGTTATTTTCTTGGTTGTGGCAGAACAAAATCGTGTTTGCACTCTTTATATCAAATGATGTCAATAAAGCCATTACATTTAAGAGCCCTGCAATGGTGGGTTGTTTTGTCGACAATTTTCTTGTCTTTCTAAAACCCAGTCTACTTCTGATATTCTTGCCATTGTGATACAGCTAAATGCGCTGCTAGCCTGCAGTGACAGCCAATGAATCCATCTCTTTCTTGTTACGTCTCCAGCAATAACATTTGACAAATTGAATCGTGGTCCCCCAGTGTAAACAAAACTATTAAAAGAAATTATGGCATGCCAGAATTTAGTTTTTCACATTAAGGGGATTCTGAAAATGAAATATTGCTAAGGGAAGAGTGACGTGAAAACTGCAGACTCCAGAGCCAGAGACGGAACAGGCGATGCCACCTAAAATCTAAACATGAAATTGGCGTTCTATCTCACATGTGCAAAAATCTATGATTCAGGAAGGCAAGTCGGAGTCAGCAGCCTCAGTGGCTGAGAGTGTCCAGAACTGGAGCTTTCCACTATAAACAGGCATTTATCTCTCTTCAGGCTTCTAAGGCACCTGCTAGGGATTAACAAACAGCTTGGGGGCTAGAGCAGTGCCTGAGGGCTCTCTGTTCCCACAGCTGTGTGAGCAACTGCCTCTGTTACCTTTTGAGCCCTCTTCTTCCATCAGTAGCAACCAGGCTAGGATACTCGATGTAATCACATTTCTGTCATGGATGGCCTATACTGATGAACCCAAAATATATTGTGTTTTTAAACCTGGAACTAAACAATTTATGATTAACCAGGCTGAGTTTGAAGTGTTTTTTGCACAGCGTCACTAGATTCTTTTAACAAACATGTGTAAGTACTTGACATTATGTATACTCTTGTAGCAAATGTGTGGTCCCAATGTGTCACCTGTTCCTGAAATGTGTCTTCCTCCATTCAGACCCAGGCTTATAAAATAAATAATGATTGAATTATGGTTTTTAAAAAATGAAAGAAATAATTAAAATAAATTGTCTTTTGATTAAAAGTACTTGAAAGGAGCCGAAGAAATGGCTCAGTGGTTAAGAACTCTGGCTGCTCTTTCAGAGTACTGGGGTTCAATTTCTAATACCTGCATGGTGGCTTCGAACAGACTATAACTCTAGACTGAGTATTGCAGTGCCCTCTTCTGGCCTCCTTGAGCACTGCACACAGATGGTGAGCATGCATACATGCAAGCAAAATACCTAAAATATTACCTTATATTAAAAAATGTAAAAAAAAAAAAAAAACTTAGTTATCACCACAAATTAGCTCAGGGATGCTCACCTGGGAAAAATCAGATTGCCAAGAGTATTGTACATACTGGACTCGATTTCTTGTGTGCTGACGTCTGTTGAGGCACTGTAAACACATCCTTGGGCAACACTTTTTGTTTTCTTGTTAACCTGAGGCTCGAGAAAGTGTGTGTTTAGGTGCATGAAGAGGACTAAGAAGAAATGCTGCTAACATCCATGTTCTCTGTGCGGTGAAAGTTCTATGATATGTGAAGATGATAACATAGCACAGAGAGAAGGATACATACCAGTCTGGCACCAAGTCATGTCTCATTCACTCTAGAACCAGGCGAGGTTCTTGGTGGTACCTCTTGCAAACAGGCCCTTGTGCCTAATACAGTTCAGTAAGGGAAGAGAATCGGAAACCATCACCAAGTCTGTTGATTGTATTTCAGAGCCCACCCAATGAGAACTTATAGTCTAAAAAGGTTTCTCCGATTAGTGATTCAGACATCAAATTATTACAAGTGTGTGAGCTTCCATTGATATTTTATCAATGACATCTGATATCAAAGATATTTAAGAAATCTTCTTTTTTAAAAAATAAATTATATGATGGCAGGAAAGTCCAGTAAGTATGGGTGTGTCTGAGACAGTAAAGACATCAGACAGTACCAAAGAAGACACACAACTACGTGATACCACAACAGACCACAGTTCTGAACTGAAAACACAAGCTGTGCCATGGTCCCCGATATACGCTAATACTGTTATTACACTCCTAAAGGAGCCAGATCAAATTCATATGCATTCTATCAGACTATTCTGTGGAGAATTCCATATGCAATAACACCTGTGGATATAGAATATATGCACATATGTATGCATGTACATGTGAACATATAGATGATAGATAGTATATCACATATACCATGCCAAAATGTGAGACAGTAAGTATCTGAGTTTAAGCCATTTCATTTATGCCATCCTTAGAAAACTAATATACATTTTTGGAGATAGTTGAGTAAACACTGTATGTAGTAAAGTAAATGTCTTGGTTAGGGTTTCTATGCTGTGAAGAGACACCATAACCACAGACATTCTTATAAAGGAAAACATTTAACTGGGGCTGGCTTATAGTTTCAGAGGTTTAGCCCATGATCATCATGAAGGGGAAGCACGGCAGCAGGAAGGCAGACATGGCGCTGGAAGAGGAGTTGAGAGTTCTTACATCTTGACTCACAGGCAACAAGAAGTGGTCTGTCTCACTGGGTGTAACTTGAGCATAGCAGACCTCAAAGTTCACCCCCACAGTGACATACTTCCTCCAACGAGGCCATACCTCCCAAAGGTGCCACTCCCTTTGGAGGGCATTTATTTTCAAAGCACCACAGTGGATAATAACTGGGCGAGTCAGGGCATTGCATGGCAGCCTGTGAGTTGGTCTGCTTCTACAGCAGCACCCATGTCTCACTCCCCCAGAAAGGACAGGGGCAGCCATATGTTTGCTCTTTGGTCTGCACCCTTTCTCCCTTCCTGTGGGAATGCAGACATTACGGCTGTGCTTAAGCCACAAATGACATTAGAGATGGAAGCTGAAAGGAGGAAGGACGGCACTAGGAGGAGCTTAAGCAGCTAACATGCTTTGTGAAGCACAGTTGTGATATTAGCATTGATCTGTCTACATCTGGAATCATTCTTTTTCTTGTTTAAATCATTGTTTGGAGAGACTTTAGCATCACTCACTGCTAAATCTAATCTTAAGTAACACAGGCATGCAGAATGACCAAACAGAGCATTTTAGCTGTAGACCAGGAGAAACCTGATGCAGAAGGAACAGTCAAAGGATGAGAGAGAACCAGGCGTAAATGATATTTGAAAGTACACGTTGTTGCTCATAAAGTATTCAGCTGGATATTTTGTTATAGAAACACAAATAGACTAAAACAACAGACATTGGCAACAACAAGCAATAGCAATGATTACCACAGGCATTTGCTCAATGGGCACGGTCAGATCTATTCCAAAGCAAGATGATCACAGTTAACAATTTACTGTATATTTCAAAATGGTTAGAAGAGGAGATAGTCAAATTTTTTACTGCAATGAGATGATAAATATTTGAGGTGAGGGAATGCTAATTAGCCTGACTCGTTATTCTCCAGTGTATATGGGTATCAAAACATCAAATCGCATCATAATAATAGCAAGTATCATACAGCAGGGAAGGCCAGACTTCAAAATGTGTTCTTATCATTTGTCCTCACAATGACTCGTGTTGCCAATGAGGAAGCCAACACTGAGAAAATGGAAACACACCGCTAAGACCATACAGCTGCCAGAGGTGGATCAAAGCAGATCTACATCTGTTGGCCCCATGTCTACTCTCAAACCCTTCTGCCAGTTTACCAGCAAGGACCCAGGTGACAGAAGGAATTTCAGCAGACCAGTTTGTAAGGTCTGGGAGAGGAGAGAGTAGGAAAAGATAAGAATAATTTTCTAATTGACTTCAGTTGAAAAGAAGATGAAGATGAGAGGGTAAGATGGAAGGGGTTGCTTTACGAGATAAAATCTACAGAGGGACAGAATACATGTGTTTTAGAGTCATGTAAAATGTTAGGAATGTCCAAGGACAGACATGTCCAATAGGAAATTGTAGTAATATTTCATTTGTATTTAAATATGAAGATCAGAATGCGGAACAGCCACACTAGTTAGCCATAGAGGCCGGGCGGTGGTGGTGCGCATCTTTAATCCCAGCACTAGAGAGGAAGATAGAGTGGGATGAGACAGGACCTCACTCTCTTTCAGTCTGGAGATTTCATAGAGGTCAGAGCTCTCTAGTGACTGGCTGCTTTACTTTTCTGATCTTCTGAACCCAATATCTGTCTTTGGGTTTTTATTATTCATGCTACGGGAAACTATGCTGTGAGTGCAGAAATCCAGGAAAGGGCAGAGAGGGTTGGGATACAGGCGTGACCGTGTATCCCAAGTGGGGGTCTAACATAGACCAAGGATGACTCTTATGTTTAAAGCTCCACATAGGAGAAGGACTGGTACTTACAGACTGAGTTCACCTTCAGGTGGGAAAGGACACCTAACTCTTACTCCTGCAAGCACTTGGAGAGATGCTCTTTGACCTTTGAGGGAGGGGTTTTAACTAATACTAAAATGTCATGAATGCCACTATCATTCTGCCTATCAGAAGACTCTCTTGGAGCATCCCAGCTCTGACTTACAAGCAATAAAAGTGGAGAACAGATGATGGCCTTCATTGGCATCATCAAAGCTGTCCAGGTATTAAAGTAACTCCAGTCATTGGTTAGATTCATAGTCAGGGACCCCAACAGCCCACAGTTCACCTGTAAGTTCATCAGTAAAGCATCCAAACACACTTCCTTCATGGTTTTGACAATATAAAAGAAAGTGACTACATTTTCATACTGTGCTGAGTTGGTGTCCTCCCATTACATATCTTTAGTGTCACTCAGCACAACCTGTAGATTTGGCAAATAGAGTCCTATCTCCCATTTCATAGGTATCTTTACTTCCAAAGTAGAGGGATCAGGTTTCAGTGGGTTAATGAAAGAGAGGTGGGGAGGAAGGAAAGAAGGAAGGAGGGAGGAGGGAGGGGAAAAGAGAGGAAAGAAAGGAGGGAGGGAGTGAGGAAGGGAGGGCGGGAAGAAGGAAGGAAGGAAGGAAGGAAGGAAGGAAGGAAGGAAGGAAGGAAGGAAGGAAGGAAGGAAGGAAGGACCCACAGGATCTGGATCCCAGATTAGCCCCACAGAGGCTCTATTCTTTCTTCTCTCACCGGAGGACAGCACAAATACCTAAAAATTCACCAACCTCTCCAGCAGACATTGGGAAAGGAAGCCAGAATTAAGCCCTCTGGCCTCTAAGAAGAAAAACACATTCACCAAAGCTCTAATTTTTTTGTCTCTTGGCAAAGAAGAAAGGGCTGGCGGAGGCGGGGGCAAAGCTCAGCCTGGGTGAGCTCAGGAGAATATTGCCATCTGCTCCACCTGTTGTGGGAACAGTTGACCCAGAGATTGTAGACTGCAATCGGGAGTCGGCCTTTCCAGAACTGCTCTTTTCTCCTGCAGTTCGCTAGGGAAGCAAATGCCCCCATGAAAATTAACTCAAGCTAAGGTTTCAGAAAGCCACGAGGGACCAGAACCTTCCACTTCTTATGGCAAACGGAAGGAATAGATTGCTGGCCTTGCCTCCTTGGCTTGTAGAATTTAGAAAGATGGTTTCTAAGGTTGCTTTCACCTTTAGGCTGAATTGTGATGTAGCCCTCATTATCTGTGGGTGGGTCTACAGGAAGGATGGATTCAACCTGAAAGATGCTTACAGAAAGACACGACTTTATCCACATAACTGCCGTGATATTATATTCTTATACTAAACTGTTTTGTTGTTAAATGTTGCTGTTAGTTGATTACTGTGCTTAATTTACAAATCAGAGCTATACATGTTTATTTAGAATATTTTTGGTACCCATGGGTTTGGTAATCTCCACCACATCAGGCGACATCTGTAGGTCTTATATGTATCTCACACAAATAAAATAGGCTATTATAAGGAAGTTGCTTTAGTCAAAATCTTCCCCCCTTTCATGCCTATAAAAGTTAGTATTACATAGCAATTAAGGGACAATATTCTATGCATGTGTAGGACAGGTGCATATGTGTGCCCATGCATATGAAATTTGGACATTCCTATCTGAAAGTTCAGATCAAGAGTAGCCAACCCCCTCGGCATCACATGAGCCTTGAATCGTCATAAGGAGCCTGTCATGGGAAAACGGGAAGAACGTGTTCAGGTCTAGTGCATGTCTTTGAAATGCTTTAAAACTGTGGTTCTCAACCTATGGATTGCAAACCTCTTTTCATGACCTCTTTAGGGGTTGAATGACCCTTTCACAGGGGTCACCTAAGAGCATCTGCATATCAGATACTGCCATTACAATTCATAACAGTAGAAAAAAATTATAGTTATGAAGTAGTATTGAAATAATTTTATGGTTGTGGGCCCCACAACACGAGGGACTACAGGGATCACAGCTTTAGAAAGGGTGAGAACCACTGCTAAAGAGAAACAACAGCTTCACATGGCAGAGTTTATTGTCAGTATTTGTGCTTTTTCAAAAGCATGAGAGTTAATAAAAAGGTATTAGCAAGATAACCTAGAAAGGCAGAATTCTAAGATTTTTATGGTGCCCCTATAAATAATGAGTTGCTGTATATAAAGAAATGTCTACCTGCCTGGTGGTGGTGGCGCANGATCTCAGATGCAGTTCCAGTGTCTGAAAGAACAGAGGGGGCCAAGCTTGCTGACGCTTCTTCCAGGGATGCAAATACCTTACAGAAGAATACAAGCAACCTTGACACAGAAAACTGATTTTTAAAACGGTTTTTACCTCTTTCAAAAGCACTTTCTGTCACTTGATGCTTCTATAAACTTATCTTAAATGACAGAACTAAAGTCTTGCTTCTGTCCAGGAAACAACAATAAAGTAGCTACAAGGGCCCAGGCCGGAGAGCCCAACCCATGCTATGCACAGCTGTGGTTACATGGAAGGGAAGGGCGAATATTGAGAAACCAATAGGACAACTACAGGAAAGACCAACCCCAGGAAACATCTGTAAATGGGGATGGAAGGAGGGAGCAGCTGGAAGCGCCAGTTCAAAGTCTAGTCATTCCATTCTTGGGTTTTGTATGAAGGACTTCATGTGCGTTGCAAGAAAGATCCCTAGAAAGATCCCTAATGGTAGAGGCAGAGGCAGGCGGATCTCTGTGAGTTCGAGACCAGCCTGGTCTACAAGAGCTAGTTCCAGGACAGGCTCCAAAGCCACAGAGAAACCCTGTCTCGAAAAACAAAAAAAAAATTAAAAATAAAAAAGAAATGTCTACCTTTCTTCCTCTTGCCAATACCAAGTAGGTATGTGTAATGTAACCGACGTTTACTTTAGAAGGTTTCTAAGGCTAGGCGTATTCAAGATGTTTAGAAGCACTAGGATGGAAAGCAGACTAAACAGGATCAAGACCTAACTACTAGCTTGTTTTGGAAATCAGAATATCATTTTATTCCTTCTTGGGTAGAAGTGAAAGGGAGGACATTGTTGTCATGGGGGTTTGGTACTAGAGTTGTTGACGGTCCACCACCAGGGAGCAGCACGGAGCCAGGAATCAAAAGGTTAGTTTTGGGCCTGCTCCGGAGTCTCTTGGTTATCTGAAGTCCTTCCGCCTATTTGCTCCCTCAGGGTTTTTAAAAAAAAACAATTGCGATTGTTTTAAGACTTGTTTGTTTTTTAACAACTTGGAGTCTTGCAAACTCTCCATCCCAAGGTGCAGTGGCTTGCTCCAAGCGCAGGCAGCCGCTGGGGAGAGGGGGAAGCTCTGAGTGAGTGGTGGAGAGGAGGTTAATGCTTTGACTTCCTCTTTAGAGAAGCAGGGATGGTTAGGGGTGTGTCGGGTGAGGCTGGCACTGGGCCAAGACATGTACAACTAAGTTCCGGAAATTCTGCTAATTTATTGGAAGATGTTTCTGTCTCCAAGATCAGAACACTCGGAGCATTTGGGCAGAGTAAAATGAAAAACTAACCAATCAGAAGGATGCTGGATGATGAATATTTAATAGCATCCCACAGGCCCTGTCTGATTGGTAATAGCAAACATTTAAGGACTGACACCTAAAGTCCCCTCTCCTGTGGTATAATACTACCTTGCAACATTAATTTTATCAGTATACTTAAGAGCTGCCTAGTGGTTCTTAAAGAGTACTAGAATAAATACCCCTGGGTTATTTACTACTATTATTATTATTTTTAACAATTGCTCCTGGGCATGGTTTAGTGGTACACACCTGGCTCTGGAGTTAGAGTGCTTGGGTTTTAATCTTGTTATTATTGGTTTGCCCATCAACTTGGCAAATTTGATTCCCCTCATCCCTACCCCCACTGCCTCTCTCTAAGATAGATGTATGTATCCTGGATGACATGGAATTCTCCATATAGACTAGGCTAGCCTTGAACTCACAGAGATCCTCCTGCCTCTGTCTCCCAAGTTCTGTCATCATACCCAGCCTACCCTCTTTATCTCTTAAATTGGACCTGACATGCTAGGCATTGGAAGCTCAGCTGTTTCTAGAATATTCTCACCCATTTCCTTTGCAATGAGTCTAATGTAAGTAATGGCATTCATGTTCTATAATAATATGGTATTAAAACACAGTCAAGTATTTTAGCAGACACCTGATGCCCCAACATTATCATTACTGTCACGTGGTGAACCACCGTGTTAAAATGAAGTTTTAAAAATTCATGCACATGTATTCTGTAAGCACAAAGAAAATAAATATCTGTTCCTGGCTAAAGTGTTTTTAAAGTAGGACTGTGGCCTTCAAACAGACAACCTGCTGTACGTCCATAACTGTGCTCTGGGGAGAGAGAAGGAGAGCAAGAGAGCACAGTGCTGCAGGGAGGATGGAGAGGAGATTGAAAGGGAAAGAGGAGGAGGAGATGAAGAAGAGGGAGGTGGGAGAAAGAGGAAAAGGGAAAAAACAGCTGAAACAAGACAGGCAAGGAAGGAAGGGAAAGGGGGGAGAGGAGAGGAAGAAAAAAGTCCAGACTTTAAAGCCTTGGGACACGTTTGTCAATCATTAGCAAAGTTCGCTGTGAAATTCTGTACGTGTTCTGTATGCTGTGCTTTTCCATTCCTGTTCTCACTTTATTACATGAGTGACTATGGCAAACATGGTTCTGAAGTACAGTCAGAAGTTGTGAAGTGGCCCAGTGATGAGTTGTCCCAGTGGATAAAGAGAATAGCCTGACAACCTGAGTTCAAGTCCCAGGACCCTAAGGGTGGATGGAGAAAACTGACTCCCGAAAGTTAGCCTCACACTTCCATGCTTTGGCTATGGCATGGTCCCCATCTAAGTAAATAAATAAATGTATTTATTTTAAGTTGTGAAGTAATAATAGGGGACAGTTTTGAACCACGTCAATGGAACTCACTGGAAATTCTACGTGGATTCAGTTGGATTTGCATTTTTGTAGTGGTGTTTGAACCACTAGATTCATATGAAACACATTACCTCAAGCAAGTTTTTAGCCTCATTTTAAGTGTTTAAGAATATACTGCAAGCTAAAAATAGAGTTCAATGTGTAAAGTATTAATAAGAATAATCGATAAAAGGATAGATAAAAGGTTATAACAGCATATATAACAATTTAAACAAATGAATAATTTGAAAGGACTTCATGACTTTTCAGGAAATTTATAATCACATGGTCAATGCTTTGGATGATTTCAGGATGTAAAACAGTAACAATATAAAAGAATGAATCCTTGACATTTGGAATATAGAGAGCACGATGGGTGCTGAATAAATCATAGCTTATTTCCATTGTCTTTAATTGTTGGGCGGTGTCCCTGCCTTGTAATGCTAGTGTGCCCAATTTGAAGAACCCTCATCTCTGTTCCTGGCACCTCTTCTTCCTGCTTTACCTTCCCACCCACATCTAGGAATTCCAGGCACAGATAATAGACACTGCTACAGTTTAATAAAAATAAATAAATACAGGATGAAAGGCCAGCTTGGAATCCCAGGCCAGGTCTTGCAGGCCAAACAAACAAAAGCTCATGCTCATTATTCATATTTTCTCAGAGGATGTCTGTATGGTGGTAGGAATTAGTGTAGAGATAATAGAGTTAATAGCTTTGAGATCAATGACAATAGGCTAACATTCCCATAGGCGATACCCACCAAGCACAAGTGTGTTGGTGCTTTAGCTATGTATCTGAACACTGTAATTTGGCTCCAGATTAGCTGAAATAGAATTCAGTTTGGCCCATGTGTTTAGATAAGGCTTGTATTACTTAAGTCATTTTTGATTGGCTCACAAAGTCAAAATCTAAATAAAAATAATTATACTGACAACCATGCACCCTTCCTATCACCATCTCCAAGCTCCTCAGAGCTCCATGTGGCTGGGCCAGGATCCAGTTTTGTTCCCCATTGTGTCAAAGTGCTTCATGGTTTAGAAATAAAATGGCCCCAGAAGAACTCATGTGTTGAAGCCTTGATCCCTAGTGCAATATTCAGAGGTTAGGAAGTGACTGGATGGTGATGGCTTTAATCTAGTCAAAGTCTACTGAAAGGGTCATAATTCAGCAGTGCTTTGGAAGGACTGCAACTGCGGAGATGGGATCTGACTGGAGGCATGGCTTCCTGAGAATGCCTCTGAAGGGTGTGTGCTTCCTGCTAACAAGGTGCTCTGATTGTTCCTGGTTCCTGAGCACCATGGGATGAGCATCTTGACACCATCACATGCCCCCAGAATGCATCTCTGCCTCACCAGAGTCTAAAGCAGATGGAATCAACTGACCATGGATTGAATCCCAAACCTGTCCTGCTTTGAGTTGGTTTTCTCAGGAATACTTTCATGAGTATGAAAGTAACTAACATAGCAGCCATTCTGCAGGGATAATCCAATGTTTTGTTTTTTTTTTTAAAAAAAGAAAGACAGAAGAAAACCAAGGAAGATAATAACTTTTGAAGGAAGAGTTGTCCCTATCTTAAAAGCTTTCCTTGCTGTCCCAATTTTCAGAAAATTTGCCTGCCTCCTGTTAGTTGTCTACAGCACAACACCGTCACCTAAGGCTCAGAAAACATTTTGGAAGGACAAGAGGACCAGGATGCTTGCTATGAGACGGTATTTTCTAGACACAGAATGGAAGCTACACATATGAAACACCAACAAGATAATTGCCTTAAACAAGACCTTCGTAATGACCATAGCAGCTAGGATGTGGGAAATTTCACTAGGCCACCCTCCTAGATGAAGAACTTCAAGTGGTCAATGAGTGCTGAAGGGGGAGAATCAAGAATCAATTTTCTCCAACCTCTGAGTCTCTCGATAGGCTATCCAACCCCAAGTGGTCAATGTGATGAGGCAGACTCCTCTGTCTTGTCTCAGATGGAGCCATCTTTGGTTTAACCTAAAATGACACCCTCCCTTTCCTTATCCCCATGAGAAAATACCCAATCCGGTTCTAGAAACTTAAGGTCTCAGCTAACTGTATGTGTTTGGCTTCTGTTAGACTGTTTGCTTGCTTTACTTCCCCTGCAACTGCCAACCAGGAAGTAGTTATGCTGTGTACTTCCCCTTTAAAAGGCTCCCTGTAAAATGTATTTGGGGCTTCTGTGTGAGAAGTTATCTCACTCAAGGTAGTCACTGGACTCAAACAGACTCTCATTTTGGACTCTGGTCCTGCTGAGTGGTGTTTAGGTCTCTACCTCACAACAGTCGGCTCCAAAACCGTGTATATATGGGTAGCACTAAATTATGTCAGTAGTGTGTGTGACAGAGAGGAGAAGAGAGAGAGACAAGGGAGGTCATGAATCCAAGATGGAGTTGGGGAGGGCAGGGAGGAGTAGAAATGATGCAAATATAGTGTACTCATGATTTAGGAAATTCAAATATATATCAATAACTGGCACTAGCTTTTCAGGTTCTATGCCTTTTGTTCTTATGAAATACATAAATGAAATACAGAATTCTAGGATTCTTGCTTGTCAGCCTTCTCAATCAATTCTCTTTATAATTCAGCCTCTCAGATGATGTATCTCTGCATGATGTATGAACACAGCAAGGATTTTTACAGAGACACAGAAAATATAAGCACACATGCTTTGCTGTGCCAATCTGACATCCAAGAGAAACAGAGCTGAAGAACACAGAAACTAAACTGAACACTCGCTTCACATCAGACTGGAGCAGGCAGAAGAAAGGATAAGTGAGCATAAGGTCTGGTGTCAGTCCAAGAAGCAAAGGAAAGGAAGGTAAGAAAGCTTAGTGGGATTCCAAGGTTCTAGCAACCAACACACACATTAAAAAAAAAAAAAAAACAACTTTCAGAAGAAAAAGAAGGCATACTCATAGAAATTATGCCTGAGCACTTCTCAAACATAGGTGGGTGGTGTGGGAAGTCCTTCTGTCTATGTGTTTTTATAGGTTAATGAATAAATCTGTTTCGATTAGTGGCTTAGCAGAATAGAGCTAAGCGGGAAAACTAAACTGAATGCTGGGAGAAAGAAGACGGAGTTGCTAGATGCCATGTAGCCGCCAGAGGGGAAAGATGCAAGTTGCTAGCTGGAACCTTGCCAATAGGCCATAAACCTCATGGTAAAATATAAAATAATGGAAATGGGTTAATTTAATATGTAAGAGCTAGCCATTGAGAAGCTAGAACTAATAGGCCAAGCAGTGATTTAATTAATACAATTTCTGCGTGGTTATTGCAGGGCTGAGCAGCCAGGAACAAACAATCCCTCCTTACTACAGGTGGGATTATTTAGAACAGGAATATCCCCGTTACAGTTCAAATGTGAAGTGTTTCCCACAGGCTGTGGGACTTGAATACTAAGTCCCCTGCTGGGAATGCTGTTTTGGCAAGTGATAAAATATACTAGGACCTGAAACCTAGCTTGGGGAAGTATATCCCTGAGGTATGCCTTTAAAGGTTACTCATGGTCCCTTCTTTCTCTGTTACCTGTCAACTACAGGCTATGTACCCTCTGTCACATTCTTCTGCTGCTGTTGTGACTTGCCTTAGGTCCAGAATCAGTGGGACAAAAGCCAATGGACTGAAATCATGAGCCAAAATGTACCCTTCCAACCTCAAGTTATTTTGTCATAGCAGTGACAGTCCAACGCATCCCCAAAGTCTATGTGTCAAAGGCTTTGTGTCCAGCATGATACTATCTTGAAGTGTGCAATCATGAGGTAAGGTGAAGTGGAATTATTTAGGACATCAAGTGCATGCCAGGAAGGAGATCTGGGGTCTCTGGTCTCTTCTCTCTTTTACTTCCCTCTCAGATCGTGACTGGGATCTTCATCCAGAATAGCCATGATATATATATATATCATGTGTATATATATATACACAGAGGACACATAGGTCATACACTGAACCCTTTATTTGAGAGAGAAAAAAACCTTTTCTGTCTTTAAGATAATTATTTCCGATATTTGCCACAGTAATAGAAAGTCGAGCTACTCACTGGGGAAAGAATATACAGCTAGATGGAATGGTACATCTAGATTTATGAAATCATGAGATTTGGTCTATGAATCCCAAGTCCTTAGCACTATAAGCAAGTTGTAAAATATCAAAAGCAGAGAATTTTTCACATACAGAAGATCCTTCACTAGGCTATTGACATGTTTCTTAGGAGAAAGCTTTCAGATCAGAATGGAATGAGTTATTGTGTTCAGAGTACTGTAAGTGAAAAGCAGAGTTATATTGCAACCTATGTCTTGGATCCCCAGTGAAGAGGGCTTGCCCAGCTTAGGAGATGTGTTGGGTCTGATTGTCCCCTAGGTTTTGAGTGGAGGCACCTGTGTCTTTCAAGGTTTTACTTTGCCAGGCTTATGTGGCAATGGCATAGCCAGTGTCCTTCATGCTTAGGTGTGGTATGTGTAGCTTCCAGTCCTGAACCGGAGCCCCAGGGGTCTGAAGCTTGACTCTGTACTTCACAGCACTGGCCAGACTTTAAATTCCCTGCAAAGACAGCACATGCTGCAAAGCATCTTATACAGCAGCTAGAAATGAGGAAGTCACAATAAAATGCCTATCAGTCGGAGAAGGATCTTGGCCCTTGTATTAGGCTTCCCAACAGAATGGATATTTATACAAAAAGGAGGGTTTACACGCTCCACTCTGGTTAGTCTGGAAATAGCTGTCTGTATGTTGGAGTGGCTAAGAATCACTCAGCAGCCCAAACCTGGTGAAGAAGGCCTGGAGGACTCCAGAAAGGCTACAGTCTTCAGTTCCCATTGCAAGCCAGAAGCCTGGAGAAACTGGGTCCTGATGGCAGTGCAGGAATTTAGCAATGGTGACAGAAGCAGCAGAATAAGGGAAAAAACAAGATAGTGAACTCCCCAGTGAGATAGGAAATACAAGAGCTTTCCCCCAGGTTCCTTTTATCTTGGCTGTCACCGGAAGGTGACATTATTCTTAGGGTAGTAGGTCTTCTCACTTCAAAATAACCTAATCAAGAATACACCTCGGAGTTGTGCCCAGCACCTTATCTCTTAGATGATTCCAGATAGAGTCGATTTGACAGCCAAGATTAACCACAACAGCCCTGTCCTGATTTGGGCATCTTAGAAAGACACGTGATACAGGGACTCGGTAGAGAGTGAGAGGCAAACTGCTTGTGTGTCTCTTTGGCTATCTGAATGAGTCCATCAGCAGAGGATGAGAGAGGCCAGCCTTGGAGAAGAGAAGCGTCTGCTATAGGGTCCGTGATGAGCCTCTGCTCACACGCTCACTGAACGCATCTGTCTACTGTACTTGTCCTTCCGCATCATCCAGGCATTCCTGGGTATTAACCAACAGAGTCAAGTTGGTCTATCACGCTTGCATGTCAATCCTTACCATAACCCTTCTCTCAACAGTTAGGTTATTGAGGCAACCTAGGTGTCAGTCTCAAGTGGAGGAGTAAGGAAAATATGGTATATAAGCACACCAGGATTCTTTTCTCTCTTTCTTCTTTCCTTTTTATCTTTTACCTTCTCTCTCTCTCTTTTTTTTCCTATAAGGAACAGAGCTATGTCATACAGGAAAATGGATGGTAATCACATTAACTGTGATGGTCACATTATATTGAATTAAGTCAATCTCAGAAAGATGACTTAGGCCTCCGAAAGTTCCCTTGCTGCTCAATTACCTGAATAGCCCCACCATAGCGAGCTAAGAAAGTGAAGAGCAGGCCCAGGATCAGAGTGGCACTGTGTGGTAAATACCGAGGAATGCTACCTGCCCTTTACTGCTGTGGCCCACAGAATCATACGGTTACGGTGTCGGAGTAGAATACAGAGATGGGAAGAGCTTGCGCATTCAGCTTTCTTTCCCAGAAACAGCCTAGGTAAACCATTAGACGGTCACTATTACAGTTACTATTAAAATAGGATGATATTTTGAGTGCTGAGAATTAGAGTCATGGGGAGAAGGCTAGTAACGACTCCTTAATCAGCAGTCTATTCTGGCCATTTTCTTTCCCCACATTCACAGAGACTGCTTCATTTAATGTTCCTATAAAGCTGTTTTGTTTTTTTTTTTCTCATTGGATGATGAGGAAGTCGGGGTCTAGAAAGCTTTCCCTCTATCGCAGTTTGCATTCTATCACTGATAAACAGCATGACCAAAAGCAACTTGGGACAGGAAAAACCTTATTTGGTTGCACTTCCACGTCACAGACCATCGCTGAAGGAAGTCAGGGCAGGAACCTGGAGGCAGGAACTAATGCAGAGGCCATGGAGAAATGCTTCTTGCTCCCATTGCTTGCTGAGCCTGCTTTCTTCGACAGCTCAGTTCCACCTGTCCAGGGGTGGCACCAACCACAACAGGCTGAACACTCCTGTGGCAATCATCAATTAAGAAAATGCCACACAGACTCGCCTTCAGGCCAATCTGACAGAGACATTTACTCAGTTGAGGCTCCTCCTACCAGATGACCCTAGCTTGTGCAAAGTTGACCAAGACAAAACAAACAAACAAAAAACAGTATAAACACTGATTATTGAACTTCAGGTAACTCCTTTCCTAACTTACACCTGGACATCTCAGATCTCAAGTCCCAGAGAGGAAATTGGTTGCATGATGCATGCCAAGAAACCCCTAGGTCCTGGGAGTTCTGCACCCCACTTTGCCTGTTTGTTCATACCCACCGGGCAGTCTTGCCTAACCAGCTCTCTTGGGTCACTGACATTTGTTCCTGGCTAAACTTTGTAGCCTTTTAAGAGTCCTGCCACAGCCTACCAGAAGGGAAGGAGAGAGGCTAGAAGAGGCAGAAGGTGGACCAGTCAATGGTGTTTCACAGTAGCTTTGAGTTCAGCTGAGAGACATAGGCCTTCACTCATCTGGATATGATGCAATAGTTGGCCGGCAGCCAAATTCCACTGACACCTGTGAGCATCAGAAGGGGAAACCTCAGACATTACCCTTCCTTCGGTTGCTTTAGGTTTCCCTCTATAGCTAAATGCTTTATGAACAGCAGATAGTTGATAGGAAACTATGGTTTTCCAGCCTCTGTTCACCCCTTTAAAATCTTTTTATGAAGTTGAACTAACATGGTTTTCATGTCAGTTTTTTTAGTCATTCGTACAATTTTTTTCACCGTGCTTTATTTTTTAGACTTGTTTGTTTTATATTACGCATATGAACATTTTGCATGTGTATATGCACACAACATGCCTGCAGTGCTTGTGGAGGCCAGAGGAGGGCGCCAGATTCCCCTGAAACTGGAGGGACAAATGGCTGTGAGCTGCCATATGGGTGCTGGAAATTGAACCCAGGTCCTTTGTCAGAGTAACAAGTGTTCTTAATTGCTGAGTCATCTCTCCAGCCCCTAGAATACTTAACTATAATTTACAAAGTACTGGAAATATTAACCACAAAATGTCATACAAACAAATGAGAGTTTATCCTATTTTTTAAGGATTTGTAGAAAAGACAATTCATAATTTCCCTTAGTGTTCATTCCCGAGGTTAGCAGCATTCACTGAAGGAATCTTTCTCTATTCCCTATGTCCTAGTTCTCTGAGTGCCTGGCATTCCTTCCCCTCAGCCCAGTGGAATGAAGAGGAATGTGTCACGGCAACTGAGAAGGAAGAGTTAATGTGTACACCATGAAACGCTCTGCGTTTCAGAGCAAGAAAAAGAAGACCTAGAAATTAAACTTTAATAGGCCACTAGATTTGGGCAGCAATCAGCGGTTTTCTCTACAGTAACAATTACACACACCGCTGATCTAAGATCAAATATTTATATCTTCCTCTCCCTGCAAGAGAAAATGGTGGCAGTTCCCTGGTTACGGTTATTACCGGGGTAATTCAGTAGAGGGTCAACGAGACTGAAGATGTCTTCCACGGGGCAACCAGTAACAGAAAGCAGCAAACGCCTGGAAACGAGGAAGCACGGCTGGAAGCGAGGCAAACGGAATAAAATACTGTCTTTGAGTAGATATTTTCGGCAATAATTCTAACTTCTACCCGAGGACTGTCATTTGGTCTCTCAGTGAAACACATACAAAAGAAGACAAAGAAACCTGGTGCCAACAGGAAACAAAAGCCCTTCCTACTTCCTTCAAGAACTTTCCAGGAGTGAGCAGTTTGGATAAGACTCTTCCATTATGCCTAAGGGGATATGCAATCATTTTTTAAGATGAAATATCGAATCTATTTCTCCATGGAAGAAAATGTCTCCTTGTGTGCTTCTCATATAGGGAGCAGTAACAGAATAATTCTGCTCACACGGGATGGCATCAAACAATGATAATGTCTCATCCACCTTAAAGGACCGGGGCTTGCTTCCCCGGCCCGTCAATAGCAGCATCAGCATCACATTGTCAACTGCCATTGACTGTGTCTTTGATTGTATAATCTTGCAATAAATTCTGTGTTCCATATCCTCTCAGAAATAATTATAGAGCTGCCCTTGGAGATTTTTTAGACTTAATAACTCACAGTAAATTATTTTGCCTATCCTATATGACTTTCTTTTCTGTTTTTTTGTGATTTTTATTTGATTTCAAAGAGTGTATAAAATTCTGTTATTTTTTTTCCTCAGTGAGTTCAAAATATACAGCCCAACTGACCTTAGAAGGGCATCTTCAGTCCCCACTGGGCCTCTACAGTGGGACTGGCTCCCAAGAGGACACATCTTTCCTATGAGGACACTCCTACGGGGACACATTCCATGAGGATACACCATAGAGTACTTGAAAATAGACTAGGAGCAAGAGAGAACTGGTCAGAGGAGGGTGTTCTAAAAGAATGGCCTTCCTCGATCAAATTTAAAAAAGAATACTAGGTCTGCTCGGGTTTGGGGAGGTTTCGTACAGAAAGGTCTCAAAGAGGGATCAGGACTCACAATCAACACGAGAGGAAAGCTGGTCTTTACTACTAAGAAGGCATTTTGGAGTGACGAAATCAAAGATCAGGAGACAGTATTTCAGGGAGTAAGGTAGTTGCAAGAGAAAGGGAAAAATGTTGGTGGCACTTGGAGTCCAGACACCTGCACTTCATGAATTAGGAGAGAAGGGAAAGTTTCTCATTTCCAGTGAGAAGACCAGCTGTACAGCGGCATGGCCTGGAGCTGGCCTCACTATGGTTAAGAACTTAATTCACTCTTATTGACAAACAAATAGAGTACGGTAGCACACACTTGTAACACCAGTGCTCAGGAGGTTGAGGCAGGAGGATTGCAGGTCTAAAGGTAGTTTGAGCTTCGTAAAGAGACTTTGCCTTAAAAAACCATTTAGAGAATGGACAGCAAACAAAGATTGGCAGATAGTTTACAATGAACGTATCTTCTCTACCCAGAACTAGAAATCTTGTCCCCCCTTTTGTGGCAAGAGTATAAAAACCGTGTAGGGGGACACAGGAGCCTCTTTCTGACCACCCGTGGTGTTAGCTGCTGACCTAACTATCTGCAGCTCTATGCTAACCACTAGGCCTGGTTGGCATTGCCACTCCTCACCTTGCAAATGTGTTGCTGGCTGTTAAACGAGGCTCTCTTAGCTATCACACACTTGTGGCAAGCTTATAGTTTTCACTATGGCCCTTTTTTCTTGCTACCTATTAAAAGCTCTCCTGTCTCAGAAGTATCAGACCAAAGAAAGTCGAAACTTAGGAGGACAAATGCCAAAGCCTTTAGCACCATGTCCAGGATCACAGACCTGCTCCACAATCTTCTGGGTGACAATAGCCTCCTCACTGCCACCTCTAATGTGCTCAGTCTTTCTCTTGAGCCTGCTTCAATCCACACCTGCGCTTTTTCCCTCATGGATGTCCCATAGACTTAGCATTTCCAACATCCTGGCATCTCCATTGCAGCTTAGACCTGCTTATAGAAAGAAGCAGGCCCTGCTGCATGCTGTATAGCTTTGGTGGCTTTCTGGAAACTCAGTGCTCCCCTGTGTGGCCCTGTAGCTCTTGCATCATTCATGGTTGCAAACCCAGCACCACGTGAATGATGCTACCAAGTACTGCTGCCAGTCTGACGTGTAACCTGACCTCTTCGGATTACAGCTGCAGCCTGTGTGTGCCTCCGAGATTGACCCCAGGGAAGCATTTCCTTAGGCGGTTATTTTTCATTGTGGAATATTGGTTTTGATGTTTTCCACTTTAAGCACCCTCCTTTAAAATGAATATCTAAGCTCTCTAACTTGGAGCCTTTGAAAGAAAGGGGTCTTAACATTTGGGCACCCTTCCCAGTGATCCTGTGCAAAGCACTGAGGTTTTTCCTCAAAGGTGTTAACCCCTGTAACAGTTACAGCATTTGCCCATCTACCCTGTCTGCATCCTCAATGGTGTTAACCCCTGTAACAGTTACAGCGTTTGCCCATCTACCCTGTCTGCATCCTCAATGGTGTTAACAGTTACAGCATTTGCCCATCTGCCCTGTCTGCATCCTCAATGGTGCTAACAGTTACAGTGTTTGCCCATCTACCTTGTCTGCAACTTTAAAGGCACACTCTGTTCCTTGGCAAACTGCCTATTTCAGTATTTCTGCTCCACTTACTTCTCTCGATGCTGCTGCCACTATATCTTGATAAGAGCAGTGGATAACAACCACTACGCAGCTTGGATGCTATCTGCCTTGACATCTCCACCACCATGTTCCTTAGTCCACAACTTTTTAATTCAGCTCCACTGCAGAAAGCAGCCAGTGTCCTGAGATTCTACCCCCCATAATATAATAACATGAGTGACCTCTAACCCAGTCCCTAAATAGAGTCTTGCTTCCCTCTGACACTGCATATGAAGTCTCCAATGTCTGCATTTCTATTGCCGTTCTGGTCTTTCAAGCTTCTACCAGAATGGTCCATTAGATTCTGCTTTGACATTCATCCCAGAAACAAGTTCAAGAGGCCTTAGAACATCAGTTGCCAGACGTTTGGAAAACACAGATATTTACATTATAGTACACGACAATATCAAAATCATAGTTATTTATAAGAAAGCAACAAATTTAATTTTATGACTGGGGGAGTCACACAGTTTGAGGAACTATATTACAGGGTAACAGCGTTAGGAAGGCTGAGAGCCACTGCCTTAGAACAATGTGGTTATCTTTATCATAGCAGTGGCCCCATTATTCACTACCATTTTTCTGTATAACTTTGTTTGTCATTGCTATGACAAAGTCCCTGATTTTGAAGTATTTGAAGAAGAGAATGAGAAGTTTTTCTGACTGACAGTTCTGATGGATGCAGTCCATCATGGTACAGCAGGCACAATAGCAGGAGCAGGAGGCAGCTGGTCACATTCCATCCGCCCCACCCTCAGGAAGCAGGGAGTGATGGACACTGGTGCTCAGCTCACTTCCTCCATTGTATTCAGCCCGGAACTCTGGTCCACGGATGCTGCTGCCCAGAATTCTAGCTGATTCTTAAGTGCAAGGGGGTTCAGGAAAACAAACCAAAATAGCTGCTCTGTGGGTGGAAAAGAGAAAGTTGATTCCCAAATGCCAAGGCTATCTCTCTGGGAAAGCAGAGGGAAGTGATGGTGCGGTGTGGTGGCTTGGTTGGAAACTTCTGCATTATAAAGGAATGGGTACCTGGGACAAAGGGAGCCTGTGAGTTGGGGGTGGGGGTACTTCCAGTCCTTGTGAGTAGGGACTAAGGGAGCATGCAAGCTGGTATGGACCTTGAAATGTTGATGGGCACTGCAGGCATATTTTAACAAAAGAGCCATTTGTCCCTTTTGATCCAAGCAAAGAGAATGAGTCCTTTTGGCAAGTGTGAACTAGTTCCCCAAGTCCCAGGGGAATGCTGGCTTCTGTCTGTCTGCCAAGGTGTGAGAAAAGGAGTTTCTTTCAGACCTGACAATTCTAAATTCAGATAAGATGTCAACGAAGGTGAACCGTCATACTGGGTATGAAGATTGAATGAGAAAATGTGCACATTAGGCAGAGTCTGACACCACAGAGGTGTATGATGAATCTTTGTTGTCTGTCCTTCTGCTATTTAGAAATAATTCCTTTGTGTATGTTGTCAACGAGCCTAGAAAATACAGAGGCGAAATGTCAAACAGCTAAATGCTATGATTTTTCACTGGGTGGAGACATTACATTCCCAAGCAAACCAAATATGTTGTGAATGAAATCAGGAACTACCATATTTATCAGATGAAGTCCAGTTGTCCCAGCATGCACCTCTCCTCTCATCCCAGCACAATTCTGGGCACATCATGGCACTTCTCCCTTTACTGAGACTGCTCCACCAGAGGCCATCCGAAGTAGAGGCAGTGAGTGGCCAGAAATTCTGAGGGATGACACTCCTGTTGTAATGATTTCTGGCATATGGAAGTCCTTACCAAATGCATGATACATAATACACATATCAAAGGTACTTGAATAAAAATTAGCATCAGAACCAGGCAGTGGTGGTGCATGCCTTTAATCCCAGCACTCAGGTGGTGTAGGAGGTCCTTCTGTTTGTGTGTTGCTTTCATTGGTTAATCAATAAAGAAACTGCCTTGGCCTAGTTGATAGGGCGGAACTTAGATAGGTGAAGAAAACAGAACTGAATGCTGGGAGGAAGAAGGGCAGAGTAAGAGAAGCCATGGATCCTCCACCTGAGATGGATGCCGGTTAGAATCTCCGGTAAGCCACTGCCATGTGGTGATACACAGATTAATGGAGATTAGTTAAACTAATATGTTTAATAAGAAGTTAGAGCTAATGGCCAAGCAGTGTTTTAATTAATACAGTTTCTGTATGGTTATTTCAGGTGTAAGCTAGCTGGGCGGCCGGGACAAACAAGTGGCCCCTCATTACAACACTCAGGTGGCAGAGGCAGGCGGAGTTCTGTGAGTTCGAGGCCAGTCTGGTCTACAGGAGTTAGTTCCAGGACAACTAGGTCTGATACACAGGGAAACCCTGTCTCAAAAAAAAAAATGTTAGCATCAGAATCTAAGCTCCTTGAGGACCAATTGGTATCCTGATCACCTCTGTGTCCCGGGGAGACCAAGTAGCATCTCTTGCATGTGAGCGTTGGTATAAATTGTGTCAGTTATTTCATTTCTAGTACATCTTTTCTCATCTCAAGAAAGACATGGCAAAGTGAACAGTTTGCCTAGATTGGCTTGGTTTATGAGCAACATAGTCAAGACTTTTAGTGAGTTCACATCTTCAGGCCTTCGTTTCCAACTTAGGTGCTCCATGGGCACAGCCACCTGTGTGCGTGGGGGGGGGGACGCTGGCCCAAGAGATGCAACTTGAAGGAGAAATGGGAAGTTGAGGACAGAAACATTGTCCTCTAGTTATGAACTTGCCTACATCCTGAAACCTAATAGCAATGGCCATTCTCTCTTTGATTATCTCTAGACAAACCATTTAAAGATTCCCCTCCCACTTCCTCCCCTAATGTACAAGATAGCTGGAACTTCAGATACTTGTGAGGGAAATTAAGTTATCCATTCAAAAAGCCTCTCTGACGAATGGCTAGGTTGGCAAATCTTCAGCCTTCAGTCCTGGGGGCAGGGTGGTGATATAGAGGAGAAACAGAGAGAGCCATAACCGGGCCTTGTGTTTTCCCTCTGATTTGCAAGGCTCTTTGCATGCTCGTCCTAAATATCAGAGACAGAGGAGTGGCTGGTCCTCAGCCAGATAAGGCAGTGTTCCACAAGAGAGCCTGCCTGCCCCACCCCTGCTGCGATGGCCAGGTTCATGTACACAGGGTGTCCAGGACTGGCCTCTGAAGGAGGAAGGTTTCCTGCTATTTCTTTCTTCTCCCAGGATCCACTATTGTTTTAGCAACTATATGAGTATGAAGCCACTGCCTAGGTTTTAAAGTCCCCCTTTCTTGGGGATTTGTACCAAGCTTTAACTTTTAGTCCACCAACCAGCTCCCAAATCGTGACTTATTATTAATTTTTGAATATTCGGCCTAGCATAGGCATGTTTCAGGCTAGTTCTTTTATCTTAAATGAACCTGCTTCTCTTTATCTACCTTGTACCTTGTGGCTTATTACCTTTCTTACTTCTGTACACCTTACTTTCTCAGCTTCTCTACATCTGCCTGACTTCTTGCCCTGGGCATATCCTTTGTTTTCTCCTTCCTTCTCCATTTCAAGCCTAGATTTCTTCTCCTGTTTGTTTTCTTTTGCCCCACCCATCTTTTCTCCTGTCTAGCTATTGGCCATTCAGCTCTTTATTAGACCAATCAGGTGTCTTAGGCAGGCAAGGAGAAACAGCAACACATCTTTTTATAATTAAATAGATGCAGCATAAACAAATGTAACACATCTTATCCTAGTTAAAATAATATTCCTCAATGGGGATATCTGTATATTTTTTAAAAAGAAGGTAAGGAGGGGTTGACAGTCATCTGTAACTCCAGCTAGTCCAATAATGGCTGTTCTCTGACAGAAAGGACAAGAATATGTTAGTTGGTCTTCATAATTCACTGGGATTCCCAAGAAGTAGGCTCCAATACCCACGAAGTGATGCAACAGCAGCAGGGCAGATGAACTTGCCAGCAAGAGTGAGGACAAGCAGGTGAAACACCAAAGTTTTCTTTTTCCATGTCCTTTCATGTGAGCTGCTGCCAGATCCAGTCAAGAAAATCCCTCATGGAGGTGCCCAGTTGCTTGAAGTTTTAGTTGATTCCAGATGTAGTCAAGTAGACAACAACAAGGTTAGTCCTCCCATGGACGGATAGGAGTCCATCACTGGACCCAGTATGGCCGGGCTTGGGGTGCAAGGACTGGAGACGAGACAGTGAAATGGACCCTTTGAGGGACTTGGTTAACACGTATAGGAAATAGTAAAATGTGTGACAGCAGTAAATTCAAGCCAGGCTTGGTGTCATGCACCTGTAACTCTAGCTGAGGCAGGAGGATCACTTACAGCCCACGAGTTATGGAGCAGTCTGACTAAAGAGCAAAATCTGGTCCCCCAAAAAAGGGTAGTAGAGAGGGAGACTGTAATTAATGATGGTCCAGGGATTAAGGATGCATGCTGCTTTTGAAAAGGGACTGGAGTTCAGATCCCAGCACCATCATGGAGCAGTTTACAGTCATCTGTAGCTCCAGTTCCAGATCAGATGCCTCTGGCCTTCATGGCTCCAGACCACTTGCGAATATATATACTTATACATAATTTAAAATAATAAAATTAAATCTTTTTATTAAAGAAAAAAAGAGTACATCGCCATTACGGTGGTGTGGTAGCAAGCAGGCATGGCAGCAGGAACAGCTGAGAGCTCACTTCTCAAATCACAAGCAGGAAGCAGAGAGAAACTGGCAGTGTCCAGAGACTTTTAAACCTCAAGCCTCACCCCCCACACACAGTAATACACTTCCTTCAGCAGAGCCACACCCCCTAAGCCTCCTTAAACAGCTTCATCAACTGGTGACCACGTGCACAAATGCCCAAGAAGATGGGGGAATGTCATTCAATCCCTACATATAAGGAATATAATACATATAAGGAATAGAAATGCATTTAGGTATAGGGAGAATGTGGGGCTAGATTGAGGTTTACATGGCAGACTTAGTAGATTGAAGCAAATATCATGAGCTAAAGTATATTTTCCTGGAGTCTTTCAATCTTTGTCAGAAAATCTCAAGCCTCCTTTTTGTTTATGTTTTGTTTTTTGTTTTTTGTCCCTGAGCGAAGGACTGGAGAGGTCGATAGGTGGCAGGCCTCATCGGACAGGAAAGTGAAGTAGTTATAAGTCAGAATTCTTTATGAAGCAGCAACTCTGTGCCTCTTTCCTTTCCTACCTACTGTGCATCTTTGAGTTGAAGGGTTAAGATACTAAAGAATGCTGCTAAAACTAGATCAGGTCAAAGGCGGCTTTGGCCATCACAGCCCACGCACGGAAAGAGAATGACCGCTCTCAGAAGTACGAACAAAGCGCTTTATGACTGTTGGCAAATCCCGTGCCTGGTTTTGTAGACATGTTCATCATTCGTTTTAAATGACAGTGACTCTCACTTGAGCTCTCGTATCTGCTCATACACAAGCTGCCTCTCATCTACACCGTTCTTCCCAGAGTACAGTCAGCGGGGCTCTGACCCACAGCTGCGCTGGGGGTGAAGGCATGGTGCAGCCAGTGGGGCTACAGTCTGCAGCTGCACTGGGGTGAAGGTATGGTGCAGGCAGCGGGGTACAGTCCGCAGCTGCGCTGGGGGGTGAAGACATGGTATAGTCAGGAGGGCTCTGACCCACAGCTGCGCTGGGGGTGAAGACATGGTGCAGACAGCGAGGCTCTGACCCACAGCTGCACTGGGGGTGAAGGTATAGCAAATTTGCTTTTTGATGAAGAGGTGACTCCGTGTTTCAGGGACACTATGTGGTACCTCTGGCTTTATTTTCCAGACTGCAGGGGACACCTAATATGTTGGCTTGTGGAAAAGACTGGTTGTGTATGGAAGGATAACCCCTAAGTATTTGGCCCAATAAAGTGTTGTGCTGCCCAGTTTCACGCCAACTTGACACAAGCCAAGTTATCTGAAAGGAGGGAACTTCAATTGAGAAAAACATCTCTATAAGATCTGACTGTAGGGCAAATGAATGGATCTAAAAAAAAAAAAAAAGAATGGGGTAACCCAGACCCAGAAAGACAAATATAATATGTATTCTCTCATAAGTGGCTTTTAGACATAAAGCAAAGGAAAACCAGCCTACAGACCACAACCCCAGAGAAACTAGACAAGAGGACCCTAAGAGAGATATACATGAATCTATATTGGAAAGTGAAAAAGACAAGACTTCCTGAATAAATGGGGTGTGTGGGGATCACAGGACAGGGTAGAAGGGATGAGGGAGGAAGGGAGGGGAGGGGATAAAAAATGTATAGCTCAATAAAAACAATTTTAAAATGAAAAAAATTCTGACTGTAGGGCATCTTCTTAATTAGGGATCACTGGGGGAGAGTCCAGCCCACGGTGGGTGGTGCCATCCCTGGGTTGGTGGTCCTGGGTTCTATAAGGAAGCAGGCTGAGCAAGCCATGAAGAGCAAGCCAGTAAGCAGCACCCCTCCATGGCCTCTGCTTCAGCTCCTGCCTCCAGATTCCTGCCCTGTTTGAGTTCCTGTCCTGACTTCATTTGACAGTGAACAGATATGGAAGCGTTCCTCCCTGAGATACTCTGGTCATGGTGTTTCCTCACGACAATAGTAACCCTAACCATGACAAAGGTCTAGCAACTATCCCATATGAATTACCAGGCACTATGTATGATAGTCCATCATCACTGTCAACTTGACTGAATTCATAATCACCTAGGAGATTACACCTCTGTGCATACTGTGAGGGCTTTACAGGGATGAGAAAAGTTCCACCCTGAATGTGAGTGGCACCATTCTTGGCTGGGATCCCATACTAAACAAAGAAAGATGACAACAGAAAGCACCTGATCTGCTGCAGGAGCTCCCTCGCCTTCACCCAATGGCTTTTAAGATACCAGCCCACTGGGGCATGGTTTTCATTTTAAAAAGCGACAGCAGCTCTCCATTCACTCTCTTGCTTTCGGCACCTGTTCTGACTGCTAAACTCTCCTGTTTGCGACCAGAGGACTGTGGTTTGGGACATTGATCTGTAAGTTTTATCTCCTCCAATAAATGACCCCCTTTTTAATCAAACTGGTATAAGATTGTCTTGCGTCTTTATCTGGCACCCAAATATCTGGTTTTAGAACACCCCCCTCTCCTCCAGCTAGGCTAGCTGTGGCCTCAGCCGATCGGCTAGCCGCGGCCTGTGCATGAAGTCAGCGGTTGAAAGCTCTTCGCTTCTCGGGATCAAAGTGGTTTTTAAAATCACCTGTAAAGACTTGGGCTTAGGCAGAGGCTGGGTGCCGACCACTAAATAATATCGCTGTCTGAAATCTCAGCAGCAGCTTTCGGCTTTCATAGCTGTACTGCAGCATAGGACAGCCCACAGCGGAGCTGCAGGCGGATGCCTGAAGCTAGACACGCTGTTGGTCAGCTGCTGAAAGCTTCTGGATTTCTGTTCTTTGTAC
>JAQHUG010000053.1:2907618-2959185 GCA_028555095.1 Dicrostonyx torquatus | reverse complement strand
AAGAGGACACACACCACACACATACATGCACACACTCACACACCTACATTTCAGTAATCAGTATCGGGAAGAGGACACACACCACACACATACATATACACACTCACACGCCTGTTCTTCAGTAATCGATACCATTCTCTCTCTCATTTACTCATCCATTTACCAGAAACTATGCATCAGGCACCATGCTGCTTAGCAAGGCTAGTCTCTAGTCACAATGTCACAGTGTCTCCACTGTAGTAAATTCTTTTTTGTTGTTTTTAAAGGCAGTCATAGGAACTGCTCCTCATAACCTCTGGCACCACTGGACTGTTTCCTCTGAACCATAGCTGCTTGTTTCTGTTGTATCTTTTCATATACCCAGGAGCTTCGTGATTGGCTGAGGGTGGTCATGACGGTGGCTATCCTGTAGCCCTGTGTGTATAAAGGTAGGAGTTAAGGAATAAGAGCTAACAGTGTCTGCAGAGATAATTATTGTGTTTTTTTTTTCCTGTAGTGTCACAGACCGATAATGTTTTCCAAATACTAGGGGACATGTTTCCACAGTAATTCTTCTTAGGGAACCTTAGCTAAAGGCAGTAGGGGTTAATGCACAGTGGGCTCCTTACACACGGCTTCTGAGAAGAGGGGATTAGAGCTCCGTCAGTGGTCTCTGTGGCCCACATCATCCCCCAGTGGCTGGCAGAGAGTTGTCCATGAAGTATGTGTGTCCCTGCATAGTGAGTGAGGAAGGAGACACTCAAGTAGGTGGTGACTGTGCTGGTCTGAATGAAAATGGCCCCCATAGGCCCAGAGGGAGTGACACCGTTAGGAGGTGTGGTCTTGTTGAAGGAAGTATGTCACTTGAGGTGGGCTCTGTAGTTTAGAGGCTCGAGCCAGGCCCAGTGGTTCACACTGTCTGTCTTTCTGTTCTCTGCGGATCTGTGTGTAGAACTCTTTCCCCAGCACCAAGTCTGCCTGCGTGCCACCATGCTTCCCGCCATGATGATAATGAACTGTAAGCCAGCCCCAATTAAATGTTTTCTTTTACAAAAAGCTGCCATGGTCTTGGTGTCTCTTCTCTGCAATACAATCCTAAGACAGGGACTTGCTTTCCTTATAAATTAGCTCTCGGAACATGACAAGAGAAGAAGCAGAGGGTGCTAACCGGCAGGATTATTGGTGATCAGAGCTCTCTGTGACCACACTGTTAATGCTGGAAGTACAGGATCCTGTTCACTGTTCTCCAGAGGGCAGCTGGTCAGGAACTTCCTGAGGGGAGGGATAGGTAGCTTGGGGCTTAAACTTTCCACTCACCCAGCCTTGCAGTTTTCTACCACTGTGTCGGCAGAGAGCACCCAGTTCAGTCTCCTCGTCTCTGAATATCTTGTAGAATTCAAAGTTATCTGGATCTTGACCGTCTCCGCTACATTTTCCTCTCTGCCGAGACTTCCAGGGCTTTAGGATTGCCTTGGGAATCGATCTGGATCTGGAGGGGAAGAGGGGCCAGGTGGTGTACTGGCAGAGTCCTCCTCCCTTCCAAATCCTGGGTCGTGTGGGCCAGGTCAGCCAAGCGCCTGGAGCTGAGGATGCAGCCCTGTCTCAGCCTGTGGAGACTTACTCTGTTTGCTCACTCTTCCCACGTCAGCTGCTTGGCCTTGTCAGTTCATCATTTTTCTTAGAGTCTTTTATCATCGATCTCCATACTTCTTCCGGTGCCGGGGCCTGGCTGGACACAGAGATGGAGAGCATGCAAGTTCACAGTGTGGTCTATACATTCACCAGCTGTGTGACCTCGAGTGAGCAGTGTGACCTTCCTCTGTAAAACGGGGCTAGCGTTAGAACACATGGCATGCCGGGTGTGGGAGTATTGAATGATATCGTTTAAAACGTTTATGTCCTTTGCAGGATTGTGGTACCTGCTGACCTGATCCCTCTACAATTGTAAACTGATGTTGCTAACCGTTTGCGTAGCTGGTTTTAGCTAAGTCTGAACCCAGGAGTACCTCTTGGTTGTTCTGTAGAAGCTTCACCTTGTCCCTAAGCCGGTGATTTCTACTTCCGCATCCCACTGTCCCTTTGTACTTTCCATGTCTTACTTGATTATCTTGAGGACTGTCTGTGGCCCTAGTGGCCATCATGGTGCCTGATGCATAGTTTCTGTTGAATAAATAAGACAAAGATACTGACTACTAAAGAGGTGACGTATGACTGGAAAGCTGGATCTTTTGGATAGTACCTGGCCCTTGGGCATGCCAGTTACAGGATTAACACACACAACACAGTGGATGGTTCTTGGTCCGTAGGCCAGCTAATCATAGTCCTTATAAACAACTAAAATATGAAGACGTGTAAGTGGCTAGGGTGTTTAAAAGCAGGTGAGATTTTACTGTATTAAATGAATTTTATAACAGAGTTGTATTACCTTGATATGATCTTAGTAAGAAAGATCAGAGGCTATAGTGTAAAGGACCATTATGATAGATGGTACTTTGATAGCCTTTATTCTAAAAATGTCTAAGAAATAAGACCACACATAAGTATAAAATATATTTTGATCCTATTTACCCCACACTAACCCCTCCAAGTTTCTCTGGAACCACCCAATATGTCCTCTCTAACTCATGTTCCTTTTCCATATGATGCTCCCTACTTCCCCCATCTCTTCCCCTGTTAATTAACCTACGGACGGAGTCCAATCTGTGCTGCCTGAATAGATATGGGTATTAGGCCATCTACTGGAGCATCGTCAACCTAACAGGCACCACAACCCCAAAGAAAAGTGACTTTTCCTTCCCCTAGCTTGGGCCTTGGGAGCCCTTCACCATCCATGCTAGAATTTTGGCTGACTTCATCCTTAGGTCTTATACAGGTTACCATAACTCTTAAGTTCGTGCCTGTAATGGCTATGTCATTTACAACATCCCTCTCCACTTCCCTACCTCCAGGCTACATTCTCCTTGATTCTTCCTTGATGGTCACTGAGCCTAGGGTGGGGGCGGGCGTTGATGTAGATGTTCCATCCAGCGTTGAGTACTGCAGTCACTTCTTCTCAGCCCTTGGACCAGGTATGAGTCTGCACTGGCTCTTGCCCACTGCACAGAAAAGGTCTCTGATCAGGATAAGAGCATCACAGACATGCTGAGGAGCTGCCAGCACAGTTGCACCAGGTTGGGAGGTGAAGTTGGTATGGTTTTTCACTTCTTCTAACAGTAGGTGAATTGAAAAGGAAAAATTCCAGGATGTTTAATTGCCCACAAGATTTAAAATTTTCTGTTCACTGGGTAGTGTTTAGAACCTTGAAGGTTAGCCGGGCGGTGATGGCACAAACCTTTAGTCCCAGAACTCAGAGAGGCAGAGTTAGGCAGATGTCTGTGAGTTCCAGGCCAGCCTGGTCTACAGAGTGAGTGCCAGAACAGCCAGAGATACACAGAGAAACCCTGTCTCCGGGTGGGGGGGGAGCTTGAAAGTTAAACAAAACCAGTTAAAAAAACCACAAATAAGTACAAGACAGATAGATGAGGTGGAAGGCATGAACATGCTATATATTATTGCTCTTGTAGCTTTAATTCTTTTGAATTTAAAGATAACAAAAGTGAAAGCTCTACTTCATTTGCGGGCTAGGTACAGGAGGCAGTGCTTTCTCGGTTTGTGTACCAAGAAGCTGGGGGCTCTTTGGTCTGTAACCTGTTGTTGGCGCTGTCCTGTAGGCCACCTCTCCAGAAGCACCAGGCTGAGGAATGCTAATGCCTTGCATCCCCTTGGGGTGAGGGAGAGAAAAGTGGAAGGAAGAGGGGAATAAGACTATTTGCCTTTGATTGAAGGGACTCCCACAAGTAAGCCTGATTCCCTCCATCTGTCACAGGGCTTGGAGTCCAGCCTCTGCCACGAGGGCCTCTCACCTTTCCTGCCTCTATTTAAATGTAAATAGTGGTTAGTAACCACTGGGTACAGGCATCTATAACAGGCTCACTGCAGCCTCCAAATCATAGAGGAGACGCGAACACTTGCAGACAAGCCTTTCATCATGCCCAGGGTAAGCAAACACCAAAGGCTTTCCAGCAATAGGGCAATCATGGTTTTCCTGGGCGTTACAGTGGCCTAAGCTGTGGCTTCGGGCTCACTTCGTAATTCATGTACTTATTTTGAAGAGTTCAGTCATACATAGTGTTGACTCACTTATTTGACCAGAAAAGCTCTTTGAACCCTGACTGGATTGCTAGCAAGCAGTGAGCCCTGTTTGCAGATCAGACCAGATTTTTTTTGGTTTCTAAATCCATATGCATAGAGATTTCATTTGTGGCAGCACACAGGAATGGTCTCACCTTTCCCTTTGTATTAGTTCGGTAAATGTCTACCGAAGACCTCCTATAGGCCAAGCGCTCTATAAGGTCTGAGGACACAGAAGCAGCGAGAGATGGCTCCACCTTCAGTGGAGTTTGTAGTCTAGATGTGATGCATAGAACCCAAACGCCTGCAGGATTCTGCTCATTTACCTCCAGTCCACTCGGTGCCTTCTGTGTGCTAGGTGTGGTGCTGGGCACAGATAAGATAAATGGCCCCTACCCCTAGCACGTGGATCTCCTGGTAGTCTGAGGCGGACCTCTCAATCGAGGGCAGCAAGCTATATTTAAAGGCTGTAAAAGGAAAGCCGCCCAGGAGAGCACAGTGAGAAGAGATCTTGGGTGTGCCCACCGCTGTCCAGGGGAGGAGCTTTCACTGGGGGATGGCTGGCAGTGCAGCTGTTATTTTCATGATTCTAAAAATAACATGGTCTTAGAGCATCTCTGAAAAGCAGGCCTGGGAGAAGGCTCAAATGTACATTTGGCGAATGTGTGAAGCCCTGCATGTGCTTTTAGACTCCCAGTTCCCGTTGTCCTGGGGAACTGGTCAGGCACAGGCTTTCTTTATATTGATTTCTGTGGTTTTTAATGCACCTTGCAGAATACTGTTGCTCACAGTCCTAAGCCCCACTATTCCTTGGTGTGTTGACTGCAATAACAACACTGGGTTAGAGGCCACAAAACTTGGTGACATCCTCGTATCCCTTCATGATGACTTTGCAGTTCAGCTTAGTAGAACCCTCTCCCTTGTGTAGGTTTTCAAGGATGGGCTACTGAGACCTTTGGTGTCACCAGTTCTGTTAGTTTTCCTGAGTTATCAAAGGAAGAGGTGAGACAGTGGGTACAGCCATTCCCTGCATCCAGTCTATTCTTCTCTTGGCCTCAGAATATTGGGAACCTAGAGGAGAATAAATCTTCTGGGTTCTCAGCCAGGGACCAGTTCTCTTTTCCTGTTGGATTTGCTCAGCAGAGTGAGTCACTTCGATTGGGAGGAGGAGGGACTGACTTTGCTGGGAGTCATAACCAAGCCTCCCAGGGGCATGAATCAGAGGTCCTGTGAGGTGGGAAAGCCCCACAGGTGACTCTCCTGCTCTTCTCCAGCTTCTGCAGAATCCCTTCCCTGTGATTAGTCAGAGCACCCAGAGGCATGGGGAAGGGCAAAAGTGAGGCTTGTTCTGTTCTCAGTTCATGGGGCAGGAGGGCATGAATCCAACTTTCTTTCCATTTGCTATTTAAAAAATCCTGTTGCTTGTTTTCCTCTATTCGGGTTGTTCATATTAGAATGACACCTCGATTTTACTCTTCTGTCCATTACATGTGGTTCCTTCCCAAAGGTGAAGCTGAGAAAGCATGAGATGGGGTCTTCTGCCATGCTTTTGTCTGACCGTGAGCCTGGGTTCGATGATGCTTTTGATTATATAGTGATATGTACTGTTAACTGTTCAGCTTGGCAAATTCAATCGTGGGTGTGACTACACCCACAATCAGGTGTAGGCCATTTCCAACACCCCCGTATTCCCTTTTATTTAGCTTCTTTCCTCACTCCAAGGGAGCATTTTAATGACCTCGCCTGCAAACTGAGTTTGCCAGATGTGGGATTTCATGTAAATGGAAACAAGTGGAGTATAGTAATTTCTCATGCCTGGCCCTTTTTACACTGCATGGTATTTTGGGAGATTAATCTGTATATGGTTATCTCTCCCTATCAGTGTATCTGAACAACAAGAACCTGGAAAAGACATTACATCTTAAAGTGCTAGCCTACAGCCACTCTTTTTCATTCTCTTTAAAGCCAGCTATTTTTTTGCTCTTAGTTATTTTTGTAATCTCGTTGGCAGCTCACACAATGCCTTCACCTATAATAGGAAGTTAACTAATTTTAAGTTGTGTGTGTGTGTGTTGTGGGGGAGGGGATGTGAGAAAAGTGAACTTCAGATTTTAATTGCTTTGCTCTCTGACTTCAAACTTGGTCATTTGGCATGCCAGCCCTGAGCGGGCGCACTGCTGGTGCTTATGTGTAAGACAATAGTCCGTCAAGAAGCGCGTGTGGGTTTGTTCCTTCCGCACAGAATGTTGAGCACAGTCATTACTTTTTCTGAAAGGTCAGCACTTATTTTTTGACTGAGGCATGTTTTAGATGGGTATCTTTAACCTCATTTGGTAACTGAAGAGCTCTGAGGACCCAAAACTAAAACTGACCTACGGCAAGGGAAGGAGCCGTATTCGGTGCTGGCTCCAGATACTAGACTCCACAATATTTGTCCAAGCCCATGTGTTCCCAGTTCTCAGAGAAGTTATTTGGCACCGATGCTGGCTTCCCTGAAGTGTGACTCATGATTTCTTGTGTCTGATTTACACTATTAGTCATTTGCTGCCTCTTACAGAGAGGCGTAGGAACAGCCTGCATCAAATTGCTACCCCCATCCACACTCCACCTAGAGCTAGCTCTTGGTTCCCACTTCCTAGTGGGGCCACACCTCAGTCTGAGGAACCTCTCCTGGCTTTATGTGAGAAGCACAGAAGGACTCAGTACTTACAATTAGCCCAGCAATCACTTCGAGTGTCAGGTCTGATATTATAGCCTGCCTCTCAGCACATGCCCCCATGTGTCCATATTCCTTTCTTGGAAGTGTTTTTCCTCAGCTTAGGTCCACTGGTTCTCTCTGACTCTTGCAAGTATCTTCTAACTGCCTTCTTGCCTGAAATCCTTGTCCGGTTTGGTGCATCTTGCCTCCTACCTGAAGCAGACCTGAGAGGTGCCTGCCTATCTTAGTGTCCCTCATTGGATTTAATAGTTTATACTGTCTCCCAGGACCCCTTTTTAGCTTCTACACTGGTACCTGAAATCTTGGGTCCAGATTGTTACCAGTGTCATTTTATTGAGAAGTAGCTCCCCAGGACCTGGTGACCTTGAACTGCATGATTCTGAGCAAAATAAAAAAGGCATGCTGGTGACTTGGTGTTGGTGCATTGGTCCCAGCCCCTGCTGATCCTAGCCCCTGTGACTGGAAAGCTTGCCTCTGCAGTTCATACTGTGAAAAATGGACATTTTCTCAGTCTCCGGGCAAAGCCCTCTAGTGAAAATCACAATTATTAGTAAACTATTTGGATCCAAAAACTTGTAAGAGACTCTTGACTTTTTGTTTCCCTCCTGGAGGCTGGTGTCATTCCTTAGCTAATGTATCTCTCAGGTTTTGGTGACTGTTCTCGGTGGCTTTCCTTCTGTGCCTTCCTAGCTTATTCAATCCCCCTGGGGCAAGCCTTGTTCTTTACCGATGATCTGTCCCCTCTGCACTGCCAGGATTCTGATTGGGATGGGTGAGGGGATTTGGGTGTGAATAGAAGTTTCTGTGAAGGGCAGAAAGGTCTTGTTAGTTTTAGGAGAAGAAATTAGCTATTTGTGAGTGCACAGGCAACGTGTCCTGGCTGTTGGATAGAACTGAGACATACATGGTTTATGTTGTGTGTCTGGGGCGGGGAGATGTTACTGGGCCAAATTTTAATTAAGAAAGTGGAAAAATTCTGTGAATAAGTAAGCTTTAGGGTCATCGTCAGACTTCTGTTGGAGCTAGTATATGTGTGGCTTGTCATTTGTTTTACCCTGTTTTACGAACTTTTACATATGAAGTTCTAAATGGCCAGAGAAGAGCCCTTCCTCTCTAGTTTTGTTTCTGTTGCTGTGATAGAATTCTATGGCCCAAAGCAACTTAGTGGCAGAGAAAGGAGTTTATTTTAGCTACAATTCCAGGCTTTTGTCCATCATGGTGGGGAAGTGAAGTCTAGTCATATCACATCCATGGTCAAGAATAGAGAGAAACGAATGCATGCATTTATATGTGTTCAATTTCATGGCCTCTTCAGAGAATGGTCTTGTCCGTGGTGGGCTGGGTCTTCCTGTTACAGTTCAGACAATCTCCCACACACATGCCTATGGCCATCTCAGTGTAGACAGCCCTTCATCAAGACTCTTGCTGGTGATTCTAAGTTCTGTCACGTTGACAACTAACGCTAACCTCACACTACTGGGTTGTTGTTGTTGTTTTTAATATGTTACAGTTTTTCTATGCCTTTGAAAAATAGTCTGTATATCATCCCTTGGTATCTGTTGAGCTTGGCTCTTAAGACCTTCTGGTCTTAAATATCCTCAGATGTCCAGGTCCCTTATATAAATGGTGTGACACTTTCATATGACCTACCATATACTGTAAGTCAGTTCTATATTGCAGGACCAAATACACTGCAAAGGCTGTTACTAGTCATGCTGTTGCAATGTGGACACTGCATTCCTTAGGGAAAATGTTAAGAAAAAAAAAAGTACATGCCCACTGTGTGTCTTAGGGTTTCTTTTGCTGTGAAGAGACAGTGTGACCATGGCATCTCTTATGACAGAAAACATTTAATTGAGTGGCTTACAGTTTCAGCGCCTTAGGCCATTATCATCATGGCAGGACATGGCAGTGTGCAGACAGATATGGTGCTGGAGAAGGAGCTGAGAGTTCAAGATCTTGCAGGTGACAGGAAGTGAACTGAGATACTGGGTTTAGCTTGAGCATCTGTGAGCCCACCTCCACAGTGACACACTTCCTCCAACAAAGCCACACCCACCACAACAAAGCCACACCTCCTAATAGTGCCACTCCCTTTGGGTACCATTTTCTTGTTTGTTGTTGTTGTTTTTTCAGAAGTATTTTCAATCTGAGGTTGGTTGAAACTGTAGATGTAGATTCAGAGGCAGAGGAAGGCTGTTGTTAGGTTTCTACATACGATTGTAAAACACTATCACCTACATTTCTGCTGTGTGAAATATTCAGTTGTCACTCTATCCCCAGTAATGAGAAATTATTTGGATAAAATAATGATTATTCTAAATTGCTTGTTAGTTTTGGCAATCTAAATGGATTCGTTTATAGGAGACACACAGACCTTGCATTCTTAACTTTTAAAGGGATTGCATTTGTAGCGTCGTTCTGCCCTGATAGGCTGCAGCCAAGAGTTAGTTTTTCTACACGTATCAGTTTCCTACATTTTTTGGTCTTATCTGAGGTGCCTCTCTGTTCCCCACCTTCTTGGAGACAGAATATTAACTTTGCATCCCAGGCTGGCCTTAAACTGGAGCTTGTCCTACCTCAACTTCTCCAGTACCGGGCTTATAGGTACACATAAAGGTGCCAAGTGCCTTTGATGGGGATTAGGACAGTGAATGGCCCTTTGTAAAAGCTGACCTAGCTGTTACTGTTTGCCCCAGTTTTCTTCATTACTGGAGCACAGGTTTTACATAGAAGTTTCTCACCCAGATCTGCACCCTGGACTGCATGGGTACAGAAAGGAGATCTTGAATTCCCTAAACTGCATGGGAAATATGTTATAGGTCTTTGTAGGTCTCTGGTGAACATAGCCATAATTTTTCTTAGCTGCTGAAGGGGACAACATTGCCTGTTCTTCAGGATAACGAGGAGTTAATTATGAGGAGTTAAGGTTTGGTTGCTCAGTGCTGTGGAATTCTTAAGCCTTGCTGCTGCCTTTTGAAACCGAATTCCAGTGATGTTGTCTTAGCCTTTGGGAGCCCTTGTGAGTTCCCTTGAATAGCTGTGTGTGGAGTGATATTTCATTTGTATTTTAATAAATAAAGTTTGCCTGAAGATCAGAGAGTAAAACAGCCCCACTGGTCAGCCTTTCAGACTAGGCAGTGGTGACACACACCTTTAATCCCAGTAGCCACACTAGTTTGTCATAGGAAGTGATGGTGGTGGTGCACACTGTTAATCCCAGCACCAGAGAGGAATATAAGACTGGAGGAGACAGCTCTCACAGTCTCATTCTGAGATTCCTGGAGGCAGGATCGCTGTTTTGGACTGATGTAGAAGTAAGAGCCAGTGTCGGGCTGTTTTGCTTTTCTGACCTTCAGATTGAACTCTCCCTTTTTTCCTCCCTCCCTCCCACCCTCCCTTCCTTCCTTTCTCTCTTTCTCTCTCCCTTGCTTTTGACTTCCTCCTTTAATTACTTGGTCAAAGGGCACAGGAAGTTCAAAATACAGGGCCTGAACAAGCACACAGTGGTTTGTCAGAGTGTGGAGGCTGTAGCCTTAGGGGCCCGGCTGGCTCTCTGCTCCTGGGAGAAATATTGGTGCTTCTACCTTTCAGCCAACCTGTGAAGCAAGAATGACTTATCCATACCTGATACTGTTAATGGGGCTACAGACCCATGGCTCGACAGGTGACAGGCCCCAGGTTAGACCCATGATTGTGACTTTGCAGAATGGTCATAGCATTTAAACGGATGGCTTCTCGTTATTCCCACAGAGTAGTGTATCTCCCAACCCTCATCAGAGAAGCTTCTATTTGCAGAAGATGATGGCTCACAGATGATCAAGGTGCCAAGAGTAAGAGACTGTGGAATGAACAGCCTTAAATAGGAGGACATCTTTATCATACCCCCTCGTCCTAAGGCTCAGGGGTCATTCTGGAAGAAGGGGCAGAAAGATTGTAAGAGCCGGAAGTGGTGGATGATTGCAATAGAGCAGTGTTTTCTGGACACAGTAGGGCAGTTGCAGATATAAAATCTACAGCCTTTGAGACAGCCTACAGGAGACCTGCTCAGACTCAGACCAGATAAAATTCCAGCACACAGGGCAGGGTGCCTGTGGACATCAGATATCGGCGGTTGATAGTTGCTAGGAGAGGAAGAGTTAGTTTTTTTAAGGGTGTGGTCCTTGGTGGGTTGACCACTCCCTTGTGAAGGTCACCCATCTAAGGGTGTAAGGCAGCACAAACTGAACTTGACGGATTAACAACAGCAACGAAAAAAGGAAGTAAAGTTGGGTTAAGAAGTCGGGGGAGGGATCTGGAAAGAGTGTGGGGGTGGTTATGATCAGAGACAAGGCAGGAAATTCTTGGAGAACTAATGAAAACAAGGAAAGCAAAAGAAAATGAAAGAGTTCTGGTAGTTCCTCTCCTCAGGAGCCCAGCCAGCGGCTCTTGTGGGGCCATAGGTGGTACTTGAGACCGCCTTTGTGGGCAGGTGTCAGTCATTATCCCTACATTCCAGCAGTAGAATTACTTCAGCTGCATATTTCTTTTGAATCTTTGTAGTGTCTTGTGGTGAAGTCATCAGCTATTTCAATGTGCTGACATGTAATTTTTAATATGCTGTTTGATTTTTAATATGAAAATCAGATGCATAACATTTTTATTGATTTGTCATGTTAAAAACAAAGTTTATATTGATTCCCCCCCCCTCACCTTGCTCTTGGAGTTATTGTTAGTGGTGGCTCTTATATAGAAAATACTTCCTAGCGTTGATCTGCTTCTTCATTGTCTTCCTGGCAAACGTTTTTCGGATTCTTGTCTAATATGTAGCAATGGGAACGACTAGTTAGGAGACTTTTCTGATGCTGAGATCCCTGAATTGCAAAATGACTCTGCTACATAGTGACAACACAGCCTTAGTGAGCTTTGGAGTTTTCAGAGCTTTCTCTCTCACTATGAAGGTTCATGGCTTAGACCCTGGGGCTAGGAGCTGTTTATATTGGTCTGGTAATGTAAATCTCATGATTTTAAATAAAGCTATTATAATATATAAAATAGCTTAATTATAGTTATGCATTGAATGGGCTCACAGCTAATTACTTTGCCTATAGAAGGAATCTGTTAATTATAATTTTTGCATAGATTCTCTTGAGTGGGATTCCAGAAGTTAGATTGACATTTTAGTTAGGAAAAAAAAACCCTCAAGATTATTAAGTTGACAGTGATAGCATATGGTGCATTAATATTACTAATAAGCATTACTTGTGTTACTGAATTAGGGTCTGGAAATACCAAGAGGGAAATTAGCTTAAACCACTGAATTCCTGAGTCTGTCTGCGTGTAAGCACATAGTACATCTTTAATTGATTTTTTTATTCCTCTGGTGACTTCATTCAGTTAATACTGGGAGTCACTGCTCTTAATGTTAGTAGGAATGAATTAAAATGAACATTAAAATGAATATATTCATTTACCTTCTGCAGTAAATGATTCTGACCAGGACCATTCTCCAGCGCCCTTCTTTGAAAGCAGCGAGTGACTGAAACCCAGAACAAGTTTGTTTTGTGGTTTATGGTTTGCTTGCACTTTCCCAGCCTAATCCTTTTTTGAGTTCTCCAGGATTTTTTTAACCTGGGTCAATAGAGTGCTTGAAATATTTCTGTATTTGAGAATCCAAGTCGAAATAAACATTGCCACAGGGAGGAGAGAGCAGTGGGCTGAAGTCCTTGGGCCTGAGAAGAGGAAGCTATGCAGTGGCCTGCTTTAATGTGGAGGTGGATACACAGACCGTCCTGTCCGGTTTGGGGAGGTGCTTCTGGTGAGTTAATTAAGCACTTAACGATCCACAGATATAGACTTGTTTGCTTAAGACAGTTTAAAAGTAAACAAGGCAGTGGTTGGTCTGATGGTAGACTATATTATGTCAGCTGGTTCAGTTCCCTTCTCTATAAGGAGGTCCTGTAGCCCAAGGCTGAGGTTGTGGTCCATGCCTGTGTTATAAAGGCTAGAGATGTGAGCGGAGGATGCAGCATGCTGCTTCTGCCAGAGCTCTCTTCCTGGCTTGCAGTGCTAAACTTATAGTGAGCCTCACCTTCATGACCTCATCTGACCCCGGTTACCTCCTAGAGGCTATGGGATTGACAGCCAGGAATTTAGGCTATGAAGTTGGGTAGGATGCAGTTAGTTTATAGCATCTAATTACAGATAAAAGCTCACAGGAAGCAACCCCCAAATCCAACAGGACTGTCTGTATAGCCAGCTCAGTTTAACAACTTGAGTAGCTAATATCTGGGCATCTCAGTAATTTTTATTTCATTTTGTTTGTTTGAGACAGGGTCTCATGTAGCCCAAAGGCTGGCCTTGAATTTCTGATCCTCCTGCTGTATCTTTTCGTGCTAGGATTAGGCATATCCAGTACGCCACGCCCAGCTTACATTTGATTTTCAAATGTGTATTATCTCGTTTCTATTAATTTTATTTGGTTACCTTGGAAATTCTGCTAGACTCTCCCTGGGTGGAAAACAACATGAATAGCGCAATGAATTAGCAAAAGGAAAAATGCAGCAATGGGTAAATACTGCTGGGAGGCCATTCGCTTTCCTGACATTTTAGATATGACGGAGCTAGATTCATTCTGTGTCACTGTGGTTTAGTTAGGGCACATCGTCCTAGGGCAGGCACATGAAGTTGGGAGGACATCAGTTGGGTGGGAGAGGGGATGGAGTGTGGAGTCAACCCGTACTTGTGCCAGGGTCTTGTTACTTCATCAAGAACTGTGTGTAGGCAGTTAGAATGCTTTTCTTTTGTCGTTAGCGGGTTTGCAAGAGCTAGGGAAAAACACCTGTGAAAACAAGGACTTTTTAGAGAAACAGAATTAAAGCAGGCGTTTGGAGTGAATAGACCTGGAGGATTTTGGAGGAAGATCCTGACACAGGGTTGAGATACACTGTTATGGCAGATTGCCACTAGTCTGTCTTGGAGTTCACTGCGGGTCATATCGTGTCCCCAGAGCCTCCTGAGGGCAAATGTGTTGCTGGAATCAAAGCTGTCCCCCAGTCAGATTGTAGCTGCTCCCCAAGTCAGATGGCAGCCCAGGTGTAGCATGTCACGCCCCCCACCCCCACCCCCAGGTCTACATCTTCTAGAAATCCTCATCCTATCTTCCGATGGCATCATGTCCTGCTCCTTTGGAGGAAGATAAAATGACAGAGTAGGCATTAGCTTGCTTCCGCGACTTAATTGCAGGCTGATGTAGAGATTCATCCCCATTGCTGTGTGTCTTAAACCTGGAAGGCCTAATAAATAAAATAATGTGGTTTGAACCAAACTCTGTTTCCATATCAAAGAAGCAGAACTCCAATATGCATAATTAAAAAAAAACCCATGTTGTTTTATTAAGATATTGCTTTCCCCCAGGGCCTTTCTCCATCCTGTCACGCTCATGAAATATTCAGAGACAGTTTTAGGTTATACTCTGTGTTGTTTTGAGTAATTCTTCTGAGATATTTATTTCTTTGGATTGCAATCTGTCTTTTTGAATTTGGTCTATTAAATATTCTGCAACTAATAAAGGTTTGCAAATTCAGAAAATACCTTTGAGAGTGTTGGAACTCTTCTCATTCCTGAAAAAAATCAATGTTTACAAGAACTGATCCGTTGGCAGGGCAAGTGGTTCCCATTTTAAAGCATTTCAGCTTCCTCCTTTTCAAAGATTTATATTTTTATCCACTGTGCCACCTGTGCGCGAGTAGCCTTGGAGGCCAGAGAACGTAGTCGGATCCGCTGGAGCTCTACTCACAGGCATGTGTGTGTGGTGGGAGCTAAATGCAGGTTCTGGAAGAGCAGAAACATTCTTAACTGCTCAGCTATCTTTTCAGCCCTCTCTCTTTTTAAGGCAGGGTCTCACGTAGTTCAGATTGGTTTTGAACTTACCACAAGTTGAGCGTGGCCTTGAACTCCTGACCTTTCTGTCTCCACCTTCCAAGTTGTAGTAATGTATGGAGTGGACAGATAGGCATTTAGAGTTTGATACTATGCCCATTTAGCAAAGTAACACACTCTTGGGGCATATGTGCTCCTCAGCCATGAGTTTTGGGCTGGATTTACAGTACCAGGCATAGGTTTCCTTCTGTCTACAAAGCCCTACATCCACTAAGCTAGTGGCTGGTTACACCCATTGTTGTGGTTTTTGGTTATGAGGTCCCCGGTAACAGGTCCCCAAGGTCGAGACCACATGGTCAGGTCTCCAATGGCGGCGGGTCCCCAGCTTGCGCTGGAGGCCATGGCGGCAGGCGGCGAAGGCAGGCAGCATGAGACCAGACAGATAGTTAAAGTTATACATTTATTAGATGGATTATGGAGGGGATGAAGCAGAAGAGGAGAGAGAAGGAGGAAAGGAAAGAAAGAAGGGGAGGGAGAGAGGGAAGGGGGAACAGGAGAAGGCCCCTCTGCCTCTCCCAAAGAGCGGTGGGTACAGAGAGAGAATGAAACTGTGACTGTATGCTCACAGGCCTATGAGGAGTGGGCGTGGCTTTCTCTTAAAGGGACAGAAATCATTACACTTTGGTGCCAGTATCACTCCAATGGATGTGTCTTGCCAGATTGGCCGTTACCATCCTTGTGCTGTAAGAGAGAATGCTAATGATCAAAATCAATACTCCATTCTCCATTCCTTCTTCCTTGGCCATTCTCCTGCCATTTTTGGTTGTTCATTTAGTGTTTTCAGTTTGTATTTTATACCGTTTGTCTCTCAGAGGCCTTTAATCACCACCTATTCTTTAAAACTTATGAGCTGCAAACATAGCGCTTCATGACTGCAACTTTTACATTTAGGAGGTGGAGGCCAGAGGGTTAGGAGTTCAAGTTCATCCTTAAACACCCAGTGAGTTTGAGAGCAGCCTCTGTTATTGGAGATACTGCCTCAAACAAAACAAAATACCTTGTGACAGATTTTGGGAAAACTTTCTTCTAAGAGTCTGCCTTGGGGCCAGGTGTGTGGCACACACCTTTAATCCCAGGACTTGAGAGGCAGGGGAATCTTTGAGTTTCAGGCCAACTTGGTCTACACAGCAAGTTCCAGAACAGCCAGTACATAGAGACCCTATCACAAACAAACAAACAAATAGACAAAAACCAAGGGCCTCCCTTGGAGTGAAGGACACAGGGCATTTACCAACTTTGTCATTTTCAGCATGTAGACAAATACAAAAAAAAAAAAGTTTAGGTCAATTCAGCAGCTAGGAAGCAGACTAAAGTTTGTATCTTCAACTTCTGTTTCCATAATTTTGAAGCTCAATAAAATGCTTTGAGTTAATTTTTCCTGGAGACCTATATTTACCCTGAATATAACAGGAGATGGTGTAGAAGATTTAAGGAATTGTTTATGCAGATAATTCAGTAGTGACCAGAAAACTCCCAGTACAAAAATCTACTTTTTTGAAGATTAATCATAGTTTTGAAAGTTTAAGTGAGCTTTTTAAACCACCATTTTTTTGATGAAATGCCATTGCTTCTTAGGCAGTGTCCATGCTGAAGTTTGGGTGGGCATCAGTGTTCCTCTTTGACGCTCATTTCGCACCATGGAGGAGTTTCATTGCATAACAATTGGAGTTTTGGGGAGTGATTCACTCTTCTGTTGAAACAAAACTGTTCTCACATTTTTTTTTGAGGTTCAGAGGTAACAGTATGGATATGGAAGGCTTGAGTTATATGAGGTGTTTTGGGGTTACTACTTGACCAAAATACCTGACAGAGAGGCCAAGGACTGGAAACTTTCTCTTGGCTCACAATTTCAGAGAGACTTCAGATCTCCTGGAAGTGAGCGTGGTAGCAGACAGAGGTGGCTCTGTCTTTGACCACAGGAACGGATGCTGGCAAATGATCACATGACACAGATGAGGACATGGAGACCATGGCTGGAACAGAGGTAGCACTAACTGTCAAGGATTAGTTACTTGAGCCTAGTAACCTGTTTCCATCATCCTACCCTGATGTTTCACAGCAGAAGAGCACCAGAGGCTTCGAAACACGAGCCTGGGCTGGGGGGGGGGAGGGGGCGGGGGGACATTGTAGATGTCAGTCAGTCAGTCATAGCAGGCATCTGTTTTGGGTTTTGAATTTTATTTTCTTATGTTGTATTTTGCATATGGTGCTTTGGTTATTAGCATACTTTAAAATAGATATATGAGTAGTAAATACTGACTCTGAGGAACAAATTGGTCAGGGGTAGGGGGCAGGGAGCAGTTTGTCAGTTTGGCTGTTCAGTGTCACCTTTGCTCAGCTGCCCGCGTATCACATTGTCACTGGACGGAATAAGACGGGAACATTCGATAGTGCCTAGTGTCGGTCAGCATATGGTTTTTCAGTAAAATAAAGACTGTTTTACAGTGCCCATAGCAAGGGCACCAGTAATCAGGATGCGTCCTGGCCTTCTACATGGAAATATTCTGTTTACAGCCGTGGGGTCTGACCCCTGTGGATATCCTCCCCTGCATATCATGAGATATGAGAGTCCAAGTAGCTTCGTGATGTTGCCCCCTCCCACAGCTCTCTAGGCTGATTTCATTGATGGAATCTAAGTATGAGACATAGACGTTGAGGCCACAGAATTAAAAGATGATTTTCTTGCTTGTTTTAAAATTTTTTTATTTGTTTGTTCTGTTGAGTCAATTTCCATATATAACCAAAGTTGGTCCCTGACTCCCAATTCTCTTCCTCCAGCCTACTGCATGCTGGAATTGCAAGGCATACATAATCAGTCCTGGTGTAAATTTACATTTAACTTAGCTTGTTACCCATATAATGTCAGAATATTTCTCTCTAGCAGAGGGAAAGTACGCCTTTTGAGAAGAACATACCATCTCGGGAAAATAAATGTAGTTTTAATGATTTTCTTCATCATATAGCTTCCTACTAGGTTTTCTCATTTGAAGTCAACAGGAGTCCAAACTTTGATTTTCCAAATCCCTCCAAGCCCTGGCCATTAATCCCATTGTAGGCAGAGGAAATAAAATCCAGAAATCCTAAACATACAAAATTATACCTTGTTTGAAATAATTTGAGAATGACATGCTGGTGCTGATAACAGTGATGTAAAACTGGTGCTCAAGGAAGAGGCACAAAAGATTAAAAATACTAAGTATTAGCCTTATACCTACAGAAGTTAGAAGGTACAAGATATCATTAAGAACCTAAATTTAAGTGAATAACCTCATTCAACAAGGACTTAAGGTCTCAAAGGAGGATGATATATAATTATGGTGCTTCGCCCAAGCTATATAAACATGTTAGGTTACTGTGAGTCAGTTATTGCTCTTATTATGGGTAATCACCAATATCCTAGCTCCCTTGTCAGTAAACAGCAAGATTTGGGTTAGATTAGATATCCAAGAGTCCTCCCAGCTTGCTGATTTCATAACTGTATGTTGATAACGCCTGTAAAGAGTCTGGGGAGATTTGATTTATGCTTTGGGTTTGTAAAAGCTCTTCCAAAAGGCTCTGCAATCTAAGCCTAAGGAGAGGCTTGATGGATGGATGCTGGATAGAAAGGAAGAAGGCCAATAATGAAAAACTGTTGAGCTATGTAACTCGAAGGGCCAGGGAGGGGAAGGTTTTTGGGAGATTCTGAATCTGTAATATGGTCCTGCATACCTCCTGCAGGTGGCCAAGAAGTGGGTGAGAGGAGGATGGAGATGTTGTTGGCCGTTATTGCCAGGGGAGACAGTAGAGTTATGCCTCTCTATCTACAGTGTCGCCTTTGCTGCATTTAGCCAACTGCAGATCCAAGTGCAGGGAAGAGCTGTGACACATACAGGAGTGACTCCATCGTTATTCACTAACAACACAGCACCACAGCTTACACAGCGTGTGCTTTGCATTGGCTGTCAGTGGTCTCCAGATGGTTTACAGTGTAGAGGAGGCTTGATAGGTCACATGTAAATACCATGTGATTTCCTATCAGGGGCTTGAGCATCCATGGTTTGGGTATCTCTTGGTGATATCAGACTGCTCAGATCTGTGACTTTGGCCCAGTGAAGACCATCTTTCCTGTCCTCTCAAAGATCAGAGACCAGGCCAGCAATCACAAGAAATTAGATGTTTTTAATATGGCCACAAAATGGTCTCTGAGGAAACTTGGTGAAAGGGTTCCTTGTGGCCTTGTTTATGGAGTGTGCTAAGAACTGTGGAGACCACTAAGAAAAGAAGGGTCATCAACCTGTGTCGGGAGACCCATGCCCAGTTGTCTCTCCTCTTCACTAGCCTTAAATAATGGCCTTCTGTAGTTCACTAAGATCACACTCGGACCTTAGATTTTGTTTATGGTATACACTAAAATATGAAATTCTATGAACAGCCAATTATTAGACTTGAGTACACAGACCTGCCTGAGCTGGCTTTTGTTTAATGACTGGTAGTCATGGTGATGACTATAAAACTGTATCAGTAAGCCAGTCCTGAACAGCATGGACAGGTGCTGGGTTCTTTCCCGAGTATACCTCTCAGTGGTTCCTCACAAGGCTCCTGGTGGGTGTGCACCACTGTGATCTCCTCTCTGTGAGTGTAAAAAGCCGAGGCACACATCCGGTAACTTGCCAAGATCACATAGCTTACAAGGGACTGATCTGAGAGTTAAATGTAGCTCTGGGTTCTGAATCCATGATGCTCACCACTGTGCTGTACCGCTCCTGGCAGAATGGGCTGCGTGGGACTGGGCCGTTTGCTGAAGGTTTCTAGGCACTAGCAACTGCTTGTTAGAACTATTGGGGGAAAATATATATCCCACTTTAAAAATTACATTTATTTATTTACTTTCTCTTTTTTTTTCCCTTTTTCTCCGCCCCCTCCCGCCTCGTTTTGTCATGGATGCATGCTAACCACAGTGCACAAATGTGGAGGTCAGAGGAAAACCTTTGCCCTGTGGGTCCTGGGAAGCAAATTCAGGCGATCCGACATGGCGGCAAGAGCTTCTGATATTCACTGAGCACCCATAGCTCCAGCCCTTGAACCCATTTTTGTTCCTGTATTTTAAGTTTGATTTTAGAAAATAGCATAAGCATATTCTGGTATTTTTGTTCGTCATTTGCGTCTTTGTTTGTTTACTTATTTGTTTTCTGAGACAAGAGTCCCAAGAGCCAGGACTTCAAACTAGCCTTAAATTTTCTATAGCTCCGTCTGGGCATGAACTCCTGTCTCTCCTGCTGCCACCTCCCAAGTGCTAGGATCAGAGGTGTTTGCTTCCACATCCAGATAATTTTGCTTTTTGTAAGACGCTTATCACACTTTGGTAGAGATTGTGGTATTTAACCTTTCCACTGGAAGACCTATGCTTAAACGAATTGTGAAAAATCCCCCTAGTTACAAAGGGAGACCTGAGATTAGCTAATGATGAGGTAGAAACCTGTATGATAGATACACAGTGCACATGGATGCCAAAGGTTCCTGGTTCAGATGTTTTATTATGTGTTTCCCTTTGAGTGGCAAGTCACGAAACAATTGTGTTTTTAAGATAACTCTGTTCAAGATTTGACTTAATGTTTTACTTCTCTTTTATCGTTGAAAATAAACTGGTTTTTACTTAAAACGTCTCCATATGATAAGTACGTCTTTCTTATAGTAGTGAATGCCGTCCCATCAAGCCACCAGTTCTACATTTAACATGCTCAGATTGTCAGCATATCTGCTTATTAGAGAATTCCCAACTTTATGAGTACCTGTTCCTGTAGTTTATGCATGCAGTCTCATTTCTTCCTTTCCTTTTTCATTCTAATCCTGCATGTTTAATCTGCCCGTCCCCCTTAACCCTGGTTACCCTTTCTACTTAGAAAAGCCTGACCTGCAGCTTTGTCCTCTGCCATGGGCATGTGTCTTCCAGAAAAAGCAGGACAGTGATGGAGAAGGCTTCCACAGACACTGCTCCTTGGGTATTATCTGTAAAGGCGTTACTGTGGAATCACAGGCTTCTGAGTTTGGGAAGAACCATCCCAAACAGAACAGTCAGATGGTGGTGCGTGCCTGTAAACCCAGCCCGGGAAAACTGTGGCAGGAGAGCCAGGAGTTTGAGGCTAGTCTGGGTTATATAGTGAAACTGCATCTCAAAAACACAAAAATAAAAACAAAACCATAGAGAAATATAGCACAAGCTGAGAATTCTCATCAGTAGAGACCATAATGGAGTAAGTGGCCTGGACCCAGAACAGGTGCAGTGTTTGTTGAGGCCATATTGGGATAGGGATAGTATGTTATTGCATTGTGTGATCCAGATGACTCCATCTGCCCTTGGGTGTGTCCCCTTGACATTATCACAGGTCTGTTTATGAAAATGGTACCATAAAACTGATCATGTACCTGACACACGCACACACACACACATACACACACACACACACACACACACACACACACTCCACCACAGTGGTCATTTCAGATTCTAAACCACATTTACCTAAGGCATTTGGGTAATTTATTTTCATATCTGTCTGTCTTTTGTTGTACTGGTACCTTAGATAGGCTGCGTTTTCCATTTATTTGATTGTGACCGCGGTTAATCATTACTGAATCTTATTATTACTGCCTGTGTATAAATCAAGAAAAACAAATTTGATTTCCAGCATTCTAATGTGGTAAAACAAATTTATGAATCTAGGAAGTTTCTTCTGTAAATGTAAGTAACGGAGAGAAAATAAATGTGGGCACAAAATGCTAGCTATTATAATCAACTTTTGACCCCAGCCACCCTTTAAATAGCCCAAGTAATGACTGTTCAATATTTATTATAGAGCATATTAAATTCTTTGTTTAACTGAATCATTCATTCCTCTTTTTTGTTTCATGTAGCAGTGAAAATAGATTGTTCTATTATCATTCTTGCTAGGACATTTATAAAATCATTCATAAGCGTATTTTAAACTGGAGATATATTCAGATATTATTGGGGGTACTGAGCAGAAAACATTTCACATTTGAATGGCAGGCGCCTGATTATAAATTCCCTTCCTACTGAATATTAATCGCTGGCTCCATATGGCTGCTGAATGCAGCTCTGAGAGGCAGATTCCTACCCCATCATGAACTTTATGTGTTTTAGCTCACTGTCTAAAATTAGCTCACTGACCTCCAAATTATTTTAAAAAATGAATCTTTCTGGGAAGTCCAAGGGCCGAAGAGTCTCAAGATGGGTTGTGGTTCCTTTTCCCCTCTCATTTGGCCCTGTTCCTCCGATTTAATTGAAAGTGAATTTGGGCCCTTTTTGCTTCTCTCTCTCTCCAGTGCCTGCTCTCCAGCGGCAATGCTAGTCATAACCATGGCATTTTTTTTTTTTTTTTTTTGGTTTTTCGAGACAGGGTTTCTCTGTGGCTTTGGAGCCTGCGCTGGAACTAGCTCTTGTAGACCAGGCTGGTCTCAAACTCACAGAGATCCGCCTGCCTCTGCCTCCCGAGTGCTGGGATTAAAGGCGAGCGCCACCACCGCCCGGCTAGCCATGGCATTTTAGAGTCCCTGCTCCAGGGTACACCACGACCCCCTCCCTGTTCTCTGTGGCCCCATTGCTTCTTTCCAGATCCTGGACTTCTGGAATACATTGGACTGCTCACAGTGGGGCTCATTCCCACCTCTCCCTCATCCATGCGGGAAATCATATCCCATTTGGTTTTCCCCTCCCTTTGAATGGCTCCCACTGTCCACCCAGTGTTCCATTTCCTCTTTCTTCTTCCACCCGTTTCCTTTCTGTGGTCTCAACGGAACATCATATCCTTTAAATGCCCCGTCTCTGTGTTCTGAGCCAGGCTTCTGCCCTTTCCCAGTGACCGCTTGTTTCTAGGCCTGCAGTGTGACCATATCTTGGTTTGAGTTTCATTTTACCGACTTATTCCAAATGTGCCCTTCTCCTCTCCATTTCCAGGTTTATCTGTCTAACGCAGGGGTATGACTGTCGTTCTCCAGGATGTACATGCCATAAGGGAGGAAAACCATGGACTGTGGTGGGGTTGTGAAAGGACCTGTGTGGGAAAATGACGAAAGCAAGAGTTCATTTCTCAGGATTGTAAGCATGCTAATCGGGGTCCCAGAGGAACTTCTCTGAGAAAACGGAAAAAAAAAAGAATTTATTTTGTCCCTGTAAATCAACCAAGTGAGAATAAAAAAAGAGAAAAGAAATGAAGTTTTGAAATGAAAATACTTATTGTTGAATTCACCCTAGCTGCCTGTGTGCTACGTGGTCTTGGACAGTGAGTGCTCTCATCCATAATTATGATTGATAGTAGTGATGAAATGATTTCATATTCAGCACAGGGTCTGGTGCACAGTAAACATGGACATTTTAGTACAGCCCAGCTAGTCACGTGCACAGGCACACATTTATAAAGATGGAGACAGTGATACTGTTTATCTGTTTACAGCGAGGTCATGATTGTTTATATTTATACTGTCCGTTTTTCTCTAACAATTATTTGTTACTTTACCAAGTAAAAACAAGAAGCAGGAAAAAATGTCTTCCAGTGGATAAAGCCACATTCCCGTATGTTTCCACCCATTCTCTTGCCTTCTCCCGCCTCAGCTCCCAAACCTTCTGTCTGACTTTGTGGTCATCCTTAACTCTTGAGTACTGTGTTCCGTGTTCACACAGGTTCCTACCTGCCCTTGCTGTTTGCGCCTGCTGTCCAGGTTATTGCCATTGTCCCTTTACGATTTGTCTTGACCTCACTCATCCCGTCAGGCTGAGCGTTAGGACGCCTGTTTAAAAGTGCCTGATTTACGTTTGTGTACCCTGTGCATGCTCTCCTCCTGTGTTGGGATTTTACTAGATGCTGGAAATCAAACCTGGTTTAGTTGCCAGCCATGCCCTCCCTGTTGCTGACAGTCCTAACAGAAGGAGCAATCACTGCTAAGGGATCTCTGGGACGGGGCCTCCAGAGGGAGAGACGGAAGGAGTGGCTCTTGGATAAAACATTGGGGTGGTGTAAGTGTTTCATATTTGTATTAAAGAGATGATATTTAAAGTCCTGACTAGTTGTTCCCTGAATAGATAACACACAGAACCAAGGAGGTGTTCCCAGTGGGAGTTTTGCATGGAACAAAGGCAGGTCATGGGAGAACGGGCTGGAATTCAGAATGGCGAGGGACTGGGCTTGAGGTTCTTCTCAGTGCTTGGCATGTGGCAGGCACTCAGAAATGTTTAGACTGCATAGTATCCCTTCTCCTGGTGTCTATAGTGGGCTTAGGAGTTTGGGAATTCCCACAGAGTCTATCAATACTCTCCATGTATGTCTACTTTTCAGAACTTTTCCAGGGGAAGGGTTTTTGGATTTTACCAGATTCTGTTAAAATATCATGTGTGAAAAGCACCACACACACACTCCCCCTAGAAATGGGTGATAGAGGGTCAGAGCATAGAAATGATAGGAGGTATTGATCCCAGTGGAGCTTGGCAGGGGTGCCCTTGATGCCCACTGGGCAGGCCCTTACCTGCTAGAACCCACAGCGACTGACCACAGTCATGCTCTGGATGCCGACCTCAGATACTTCTTCCAGATCCTTAAAGCAGGCTGGTTTCTGCCTCGTTTGCTCCAACTAAGCCATCTTTCTCGATAGCTAGCCCTCGAAACATGGGTTTGAAAGACTGGAGAGAGAAAGAGAGTGCCCCGTGTTTTATTCTGAGGTGCCTCTGTGAAGAGAGCGGGCAAGCAGGCACACCAAGTGTGGTTCAGTGATATCTTTCTAGCATGGAAGACTGAAGGAGCACGAACCTTCCAGAGACAGCATAGGTCTGCTTCTTCATCCCCTGCAGCCCATAGAGGGAGATTGAACTCCCCAGCCTTTAGGATCCTACCCAGGCAGATCCTACTTGGCCTAGACATAACGACCCTCTGCATACCTTTGTTCTAGAGTGTGATGGACCTCGGCAGTGTTGTTTGTGTTTCTCTTTCATCGGGCCAGAGTGGCTTATTGCTGATGTACCTGTTTTTGAAAGAGTGAATTTGGCTTTCCAGCCTGACGGTAAAGAGTTCAGTTTGTGTTGTTTGTTGAGCACAAAGGAAGTTCCTGACAGCTGGAGAGTCTCTGGTATTCTTGCTTAATAAGGCAAAGAGGGCTTTTGAGGGAGGGAGGCTGATCTTAGCAAAGATAGGAGCTGCCTTTCCATGGGAGGAGTATGGTTCAGTGTTGATCTGCGGCAACTTCTGATGCTATCTGCTTACTGAACAATGTGGGCAATTTCAAGTCCTTTGTTCTACAAAGGCCATGGTATGACATGGAGGGCCTTGTTGGTCACACTGGCCCTCTGGACTGTCTGGGAGCACCATCGTCATCACTTAGAGTCGGGGAGCTGTCAGAAGTGTAATGTTGTGGTTTGTTTTTGTCAAAGCTCAGGAGCAGCTGGGCACTGTGTTCAGCCCTGCTAGGGTAACAGCAGATCGTGGACGGACCTTTCAGAGGGCTCTGAGGATCACGACAGTTAAAGGAACGCAGGATTCCGAAACAGGATTGTCAAAAAAGGAAATGCAAGCGCCTTGATGGTTTTTCTGGCGTATGAGGTCACTGACCCGTAGTGATGAATGTTTTTCCATTATCGAGGAACAAACAATAGGAGAATTTTCGTGAACTTTATTACATGGTCTTCACTGGGATCTGTAGAAGGTTTTCCTGCGCTTCTCTCCCAGTGACTGTCAATGCTAACACCTTCACCATTACACTGCTGCTTCTTGGGGTTAGACACTCCATTTGAACAGGAAATAGAAGGAAGCTTATGCTATGGCTTGGTCACCTCTTAAGAACAGGCTCAGAACTTTCCAGGAGGGAAGCGTTATTGTGTCCACTTTGGGGGTTAGTAAGACAAACAGCATTCGTGATGAATGGCAGTTCTTTCTGTCTAACATCTGCCTGAGTTTGTGTGACTATAAACGTCTTGCTTCTAGTTCATCCACAACTGTGGCGACTCCAGTGTTCCCTCAGGTCATCTCTGTATCTTGTCCCAGGTTCCTGAAGACACATATTGTGTCCCGAGAACAACTGCTCACAAATGTCCAGGACAAACCTATCCGCTGAGACACGTTCAGTGGTATCACAGGTCCGAAGTGCTTGCTTAGAGAAAAAGGAAAAAGAAGGGAAGGAAAGTATTTCGTTATAATAAAGATAAAAGTCTTAATTAACATGGCTTGAGTTGCACTTTCACGGGGAAGACAAGCATTACGAAAAAAATCAGTGATAGGCAGTGTAGACTCCATCAGGGTGGCAGCAAGCTGAACCGACTTTGATCCGGATTTAACCGGCTGATGATAAACCTTCCTATCTCCCCCCTCAGCTGTACCACACCCCTTTTTATCTGCAAGTGCTGAATATGTGAGCAGTTAGAGAAAAATTGGAAATTATGGAAAGCTGCAAAAATCAGACATTAACAAACGTTTCCCACCCCCTAATGTTACCGGACATGCTTCAGCAGGCTGCCTTCCCACCCTCAGAGGGCATTTGCGGCTTTCTGCAGTCCTCACCTACTCTTTCCGCCCCCTGCTCTATAAGTATTCCTTCCGCTTATTTTATTTCTTTCATTGTGATCATATATGTATATAACATTTATCATTTTAACCATTTTCTAGTTTACCTGGCACTAAATCATATTCAGTTTGGCAGCTATCACTGTTAGTCATTTCTAGAACTTTTCATTATCTGTATTCTACATCTGTAAAAGAATATCTCACAAACCACACTAAGTAGCTGAGTAATCTTCTGTCATATATGATTCACTATATCCTATTTATCTGTAAACACATAGCAGATACTTATTTTGTGCTCACTGTCACAGTTTATGACTAAGGTAAGAAAATATGGTACTGGGGGATGGGACAGTGACTTGGCAGTTAAGGGTGTTCTTGTAGAGGAGTTGGGTTCTGTTCCAAGCACCCACATGGAGGCTCACAACTGTCTACTATTCCAGTTCCAAGGGATCTGATGGCCTCTTCTGGCCTCGTTGGACCCCTAGAATGCTCAGATAGACATATAGGTAAAGCATCCGTAGTGTAAAAGTAAAAATTAATAATATTAAAAATATGCTGTTTGTTTTCTAGGCCCTTAGAATCCAAGAGGAAATGGCCAGTTGATTCCTGCAGCAGTTTCAGTGCAAGGTGCATGGGGTCATATAAATGAGGGGAATTCGACCTGAGGTTTCATTTGTGAGATCATTCCTTGATTGTCGCAAATCTCATGTGTCCATTCTTTACTTTCATAAATAATAATAATTACAAAATGTTTATTCATGCAAATCTTTGGCCATATTTCATATTTAGCCTTTGTTTTCTCCGTAAAGGAATTCTTGTCATTTTTTTGCTTTTTGTGTTTTTCATCAGTGCTCCTCTGCGTAAATTTGCCACCCTCCCGCCTCTGTGTTCCAATCGCTGGGACGCTAGGTGTCCTCTCCTGTTTCTTTCTATGGTGGTGTTCACCTTCCTTGTTAAAGATGTACCTGTACTGACTGGTATCTAGAGCAGGCATGAGTCGTCTCACTAGTGAGCGTATTTCTCATGCTCTGGTGCCCCTAGCCCGCAAGTTTTTGCCGAGTGTTCTCTGAGTCTCCGCTTCTTCTATCGGAAAGTTTCTGTTAGGTCTGGGAAAGTAATCCAGTATATCTTACGAGGCTCATTTAGTCATTTTGGGTTTTGAGAAGTAAATCACACTTTGGTGATACAGTAAATGCAGAGGGCCTCTCCAGGAGTGAACAGAACAGTTTTTTAGATAAAGTCTTACTTTAAGGAGCAGGGATATTCTATAGGCGTTTTATATATTCATTTGGTAATGGCTGAGAGTTGGTGTTTAGTTGTTAAGACATACCTCCAAACACTTGCATATTTATGTTAGTGTACATGTTTATAAAATATACAATTAATCTTCCTTTTAAGGTCAAATTTCCTGGGGAAAAGTGTGGAAGTGTAGGTCGTGGCTTGCCTGACGTGTGGCAAGGCCCTCAGCTGCATCTCCAGCATCATAGGCATGGGATGTTAGCCTTGTTGAGTTAGATATGGTGCCGTCATCCTTACTGCAGCAGATGGACCAGGGGCTGTGAGAGTAGGAATTAGAGAAGAGAAAGGGCCTGGGATTTGGTCTGAGGCTTTGAGCCCTGACTCAATTGTTGTACAGTTGGGAAAATCCCAGGTTTAAATCTAGACAATTTCCGGTGATTCAGATTGTAAAACATTTCGCTGTGTTATCAAGGCCTTTCATTTAAGAGTGGAAAGAGTGATTCCTCTTTTCTTGTCAGTTTTTTTATGCTTGCAATTCCATCCATAATTAAAAAGCATTGGCGTTTTCATTATGAAAATGGCTTTCCGGAGTATAAAGCGGGAACCACTAAATCCAGTCGTTTAAAACCCACTGGCATCGGCCTGTGCAGTTACTTTTGTGTCAAAAAGCCTTAAAATTGATTTTGGGCATTCTGAGTTTGACAGAGGCCCTGAGAGTCCTAGCAGCCAGTGAAGAGTCTCAGGGATTCACGGCTCCGCTTGCTCTTTAGTTGAGCCTGCTTTTCCTTCAGCAGTCTTTGTTTGCTAGGGCAGCCGTAAGAGCATCACAGAACAGGTCATGAAACAACGGATGCTTATTTCCTCACAGTTCTGGAAGGCCTTGCACACAGCTGCCCCGCCCCCGTGTCTCCGCCTGGTTTTCCTCCGTGGGGCCACACACACCTGGTATCTCCTCCAGAAAGAATTCTTCTTTCAGCACACCAGTCTGATTAGGCTCCACCCTAGTAGCCTCATGTTAGTTAGCATAATCATTTCCTTAAAGGCTGCAGCTCCAAGTGGCGAAGGAGCCAAGTGTTGGTGTGGTGGGGGGTTCTGAGGAGTCACAGTTCCCTTAACATTGATTTAAAACAGCATTGTTTTCTTTTCATATGGGGAGAAGAAACCAAGATTAGCACTGTGCCACGTTACTGTCTCTTATTAAGCGGGGAGGGGGACAAGGAGATGAAAAGCTGCGTGAGACTGCTTTGGAGGATAGTAAAGGGAAAACTACATCCTCTCTCCTAGCCCTTGCCTGACAAGTAACTTCTGACATTTGCGCCTTTTGTTTTTCTGTTGAGACTGAGTGTAGTTTTTCCCATGTGTTAATGTGTCAAAAGGAGGCATCCATGCACTGTCTGGCCTGAAGTGGTATGTAGCAATTCATCCTCTGTGTGTGTGTCTGTGGTTTCACTTTGGTCAGCTGTCAGTGGCCATTCAGGCTGTTTCCAGGGCCACGCCCACTCCTAACTGCCAAGGTAGAGAACTGTATTCCCTTTAAGGCCTAAGATGGAAAGAACCACTTAATAAAGTGAGTCGGCCTCTACTTTGGGTGAAAACAGTCTCTGTTTCTCAGCTTCCTGTTTATTGTTGGTTAGGGCTGTGTGAGCTTTTCAGCCTCTTAGAAGAGGCCCATGCTGTGCAGGGAGGGATTTTCCTTGGCCACTGAGGTCATCTCAACCCTCAGCCTTGCCTAGGAAGAGGGTTCTGTCTGAGTCACTAGCGGGAGTGCCCACTTGCAGTTAAGTCGAACAGCCTTTCCTATGAGAATGACTGTTGCCTCTGACTCCTTTCTGCCTGCCCCCAGCCTCTGGTAAGGTGGCAAGGAGCCAGCTTTCTGATGGAATGTATGTAGTCTTAGCACTCACCAAGATCTAGGTGCAGGCCAGGAGGGCCAATAGCTCCTGAGGTTAGCAGACCTATGCAACTTGGATGCTGAGGGTGGAGCAGTGCTCTGCTTGGTGCAGGGCTTCCCACGCTCCTCTCTTAGCCTTAGGTGTCACCTGCCATTATTTTATAAGCTGTGCCAAGGAGCAGAAGCTCTTTATATTTCTGGAAATGAAGCCGTCTCTTAGAGGTGTTGCTCATTTACCGGCTCCTGCAGAGTTCATTTTCACCCGGGACTTGTAAAACACACGTGACCAGTGTCGTATTTACCCAGCTGGGAGAAGCGCTACAAGAGAATAGCTCTCTTCCAAAGCAGCCTTTGCCTCCCTTCACGGTCCCCAGGAGGCCCCGAGGTGACTTCTGTCTCCCTAATGGTGTTAGTATTTCTGAGGCCCTAATTCTGTGGTGCTGTGGACATGTACGTATGGGCCTGGGCGCGGGAAATGTGTAATTCAGCAACAGATTTAAAGGGTTGTCGGCGCGGTTTCTAATTACTGTTTGTTTGGTTCACCAGTGCCTAATAAGTAGATGTAAGTAACCTCAGGAGCGTGGAATGCAGCGCTCATGTTACAGGCAATCATGCAAATCAAACTCTACCCAAGGACTGCAGAGCACACACTGTGGAGTCATTGTTAGAGACGACTGCCATTGGATTTTCTGTTTAGAACAAGAGCAATTTGGAACTTTCCCGTTTGTCCTGCACTGACACGAAGGACACATAAACCTGAAATCAGCTACCCTGTGCAAACCCATTTCAAACTGGTGGTCTCTGGCATTCAGTTTTCTCTTTAATTTAACAGGATAATGAGGGAGGGAGAGACTTCCCGGCTTTTCTTCCTTCCTTCTCCCATGCATCATTGCCCTGTAGGAAACTAAAGACAGGTCTGGAATACTGGGTGTCAACCTTGGGTACAGCTTGGCCCCAGATTGGGAATTTTCAGATGCCTGGGACCTGATCCGCAACACCAAGGTGCGGATGCGGTCTCCACTGGGCTTTTAAGAAGCTACCCAGGGGAATTACTATGTCCTCAGGTTAAGAGGCCAGGGAATTTAGCGGTCACTTTGTCAGATAAATCACACACTGGTGGCTCCCAGAGGTTTTGAGGAAACCCTGATGCCCACCCAATAAGACCACATTTCTGGAGGGAACAGAGTTTCTGAAAGGCTCTGGGCAATTCTGATGTGCAGCAAGAGTCTGGCCAACTGACTAACTGACCTAACCAAGTCCTAACATAAGGAAAAGCGAGATCCGGGAAAGTGGAGTGACTTGGTCAAGGTCAGCCCTTTGCTACAGAGCAGGCCTGGGACTCAGGTCTGATGCCTCGTCTGGCCGATGCCAGCCCGTATGTTTGTTTATTGTATTTATTGATACCTCCTCATCCTTCAGGTGATGTTCCTGACTCCAGGAGGCCTTTTCTGGCTCCTCATTCTCTCCTACCATCCGGTCTGGGTAAGATCCCCTCAGTTGTGTTTGAACGGCACTTTTCCTTAGGATTCCCCTCACTCGCGCGGTCGGTTATGGAGAACAGCCCCTAATGTTCTTGTTCACTGTGTGACCTGATGCATTAGGTTTTAGGTACCATTTGTTGAACTGCAGTTTCCTAACTTTCGGTTAATCCGTCAGCCCGCATGCGTTGCTAAAAATAATCAGATTCTGTGTACTAACTCTGACAACTAAGTTTGCTTCCTGTGGCCTGCTGCATTATGGGTCATGATCCTGTGGTGGGAGAGGATATTTGGAAAGACAGTGCTAATGGCAGTATAATGAGAACAAGATGTCGGTGTCCTGGCATGTGGATCAGGGTACTTTGACTAGCATGCTGCCGTCAAGGTGCTGACATGATAAAATGGAGCCTGTGACCCCCTTGGCAGATCGAAAGTGATCTGATGAAAATAGAATTTCATGGAAATGTGCTTTAAATCATCTTTGTGTTCATGCTGAACGTGTAACTCTGAGAGGTCACAAGCCAAATAGCTGAGTTAAATTCCTTGGCTTCGTATATGCCAGTTTTCTTAAATGACACAAGCAATGCATTGTCTTCTGTCATTCTAGATATCTAGAATCGTGGTTTTTCCTGGGAAATCTCTGCCATCTTGGTGTGCCTGTGTTTCCTGGTTGTGGTTTTTCCTGGGAATTCTCTGCCAGCTCGGTGTGCCTGTGTTTCCTGGTTGTGGTTCTGTAGCCTTTAGGTGGTTGTGATGCTCACTGTAAATGCGACCCATGAAAAGATTGTCATGGGTGAAACCTTCTTGGAACTGGGCCTGCAAACTGGGCAGTGTGGTGGGTAGATGCTAGGATGCTGCGGTGTTGAGCACAGTGGCCAAAGTGCATAGACCTCCTTTGAAATCTGCATAAGACATTCCACAGGTTCATCGTTATCTGCATAAGACATTCCACAGGTTCATCGTTATCTGCATAAGACATTCCACAGGTTCATCGTTAGCAGGGACTACCACAACCCGGGCTGTGTGGAAGTGAACCCGCCACATGTCAGGGAAATGCTTCCAAAGACAAACACTCCTGAAAGTGTTAGCAGAAAGAAAACAGATTTACTTGGAGATAAATGCAAGTTTCTGCTCGCCTGTTTTCTGAGACAGGCTCTCATGTTGCAAGCCTTGAACTTGCCATGTCTCAAAGATGTCCCTAAACTCCTGATTTTCCAGTCTCCATTTCCTTAGGACTGGATCACAAGTGTGGGCCACTAATCCTAGTTCCAAACCATAAAACATTTTTATATTGAATTTTACTATATTGTAAAAAATGCGTTTTTCATCACCTTTAAAACAAAAATCTCTCCAGGACAGCCAGAGATACACAGAGAAACCCTGTCTCGAAAAACCAGAAAACAAAACAAAAACAAAAATATTGAAAACAATTTCTGCCGAATTGTGTTTTTATTGTTTGTTTGTTTTATTTAGTTTTACATTTTGGATGAAGAATTCAACAGACCAGTAGAAGCCTAGTGATGAATAACTAACTTTTGCTATCCAAACTTCAGAGGCCTGGCAGTATTTTCTAGAAATAAAAAGGAAGAGAGAAACTAATGTGTTAAACCTATAAGACACAATGTTCCCATCTAAGTCACACCACTGACCTTCTGTAACTGTCCTACAATTTAGGACTCAGGTGTTACAAGTAAACACATTCCCCGCCTTCTCCAAAAGAGAGCTGGAATTTTGCCGGGCAGTGATGGCGCACGCCTTTAATCCCAGCACTCGGGAGGCAGAGGCAGGCGGATCTCTGTGAGTTCGAGACCAGCCTGGTCTACAAGAGCTAGTTCCAGGACAGGCTCCAAAGCTACAGAGAAACCCTGTCTTGAAAAAACAAAACAAAACAAAAAGAGCTGGAATTTAAACTCAAGTCTTTCTGATTTCAAAGTCCTGTGTCTTTGGTCTGGTGTTGAGGTCTCTAAATAAGACTGCTTGTTAACTGAGAGCATTTACTATCCTGGGGGAAGAGCACATGCTTTAGCCCAGTGTTTCTCAACCTGTGGGTCAGGACCCCTTTGAGGGGTCAAATGGTCCTTTCACAGGGGTCGCCTGAAGACCATCAGAAAACACAGACATTTCCACTATAATTCATAACAGCAGAAAATTGCAGTTATGAAATAACTTTATGGTTCTGGGGGTCACCACAGCATGAGGAGCTGCATTAGGAAGGTTGAGAACCACTGTGTTAGCTTCTTGGATTTTCTATTAAGTACTGATGAGTTGATGAGATGACAGTTGTTTGTGAAGTGTGGAGAAGAGGGAAGCAGGGTCCATCCCAACGGGCGTGTGAATTGTGAGCTGCCATGAAAAACGAGCATGGTGGTTCCTGAAACAGTTAAAAGCAGACCTTCTGTGCTGCCAGACAGTCCTGGTTCTACCTGTGCCCAGAGGAGATAAAACCAATGTCTGTGTCTCTGTGGCCTTTGAAGCATTATTTGTAATAGCCCAAATATGGAAATACGTGTTTATTGATAATAAATCGATAAAGAAATTATGGGATGTGTGTGTGTGTATGTATGTACACACCTATGAGTATTATTTAGCCATAAAAAGAAGGAATTGTGTTATTTGTGATACCATACAAGAGTCTAGAGGACATTGTGTTAGCAAAAAAATTACTGTTCATTTGTGGACTCTGCAAAAGTCAAACTCATGGAAGCCGAGAGCTGAACAGTGGTTGCCGGTCGTCCAGGCTTGGAAGAGGAGCATGAACAGGTGCTGAGCTAGCAGCACTTAAGTTCAAGGTAAGTGCGTTCTAAGGACCAGGTGTGCAGCAGCGTGGTGGGGTAAGTGGTAGTGAACCCCACCGAGGTGATCAACACCCACAATGTGGGTGCACAGCAAAGCACTTCATGTGAGTGTGTTCAGTCTTCGCCAATTACGTCATCCTAAGAGGGTAGAGCTAATGGCCGCCTGTGGTCTAAAGTCTTAGCCGTAGAGATCTGTGATCTGACTCTCAGGTACGCTTGATTTGGAAGAAGCAGGTGAGCCAAGATTTGGAAGAAGCAGGTGAGCCAAATGATTTGTGGTTTGGGCTTCATCACTGAGATCCTGGATTTGAGAATCCGGCCTCCATGGCGTGTTACCTATGTGACTGTGGAAAAATCATTTAATCCCTCTGCCTTAGTTTCTGCATCAGTCAAATGAGACATCATAGCTTCATTGCACTATTTTCTTCCCATGGGCCCTGAGTTAGAAAACTATAGTAGCCCTATAAAATGGTTCTGCCCTATGTTCACAAATCTTGTTTTCTCTTCTGGGACATTGTCCACTTCCTGTTTGGGAAGCATGTCCATCAGCTCTTTATGGTTCACAGGTGGGTCACAGGGTTTCCTGGTTGCTTCCTGGAGACCTCTGACTAAGCTTGGTGAATGAGATGTCCTTATTCTAACTGAGCTGAGGATCGCTGTCCTGGTCCCTTCGGTCATCTGAACACACAGCTAGGTGAGGAATGCCGTGATGGAGTCCTGTTCCTGCGTAGTCTGTCACACGTGTATTCGTGTGGAGTTCGGGCTTATCTGGTGTGTCACCTTCCCAAAATGCTCTGTTTCCCTTGCTCTGGGTGCTACTTCATCGGAGTTCTGCACACAGCTCACTTCCTTCTTGGGACTACTTCCTGGTTTGTCTTCCCAGCTCCTGTATTCTTTGGTCCTTTCTTAGCATTTCCTTGACTGTAGAATGTCAGAAAGTTGACTTTTTTTTTTTTCTGGTGTGGGCTGGGTCCCCTTTCTCCACATACACTTCTGTACCCCAAGTATTTCAGTTACAAATCCTTTTTAACTATTTTGAGTTTCAAGCTCTCTATCTGATGAAGTCTAGATTTGCTTCATGCCTCACATACCCCATCCTGCCTCTTCTTCTGCTACCTTCGCCATCTGTGGATGGTGTTACCCTCTCCCTATATCCAGAGTTGAAAGTGTTGTCCACATGTGCTGGGGAAAGTCTTGGTTTCTCTTCTGTTGTCTTCATTCCCTCCAGGACTTGAGTTTTCATTCCAAAAGGATCTTGAGTTTGCCTCCTCTGTCTGCACTTCAGTCGTCTTTGTCACCTGCCCTCAACAGTGTTCTCATGTGTGACTCCCATCTTTGCATCGGAGAGCACTGTGATGCTGTGGGGGCCCCGGTGTTGCTTGCCCGGAAGTGTGTAAACACTGGGCTCTGTCTGGATTGTTCCTCTACCTCATTTTTCTTTTTGCTGAGCCTCTCATCTCTGCCTTCCTTTGGGGTCCTGTTGGCTGGATATCATGAGATGTCTGACGTGAGGATGCCCTCTGTCTCTTTTAATTCTTTTACTCTTGCGGGTTGACACCAAGGCGGTGTCTTAAGCACACCGAAACACTTTCTGCTGTCCCACCATCACTTTTCCCCTTTCCCCCAAAGCTTTCCTTTTGCAGCCAACTCTTGTCACATCCTTTCAGGTCTCAGATAGCATTCCCCAGGGACTCTCCTTTCCCCACCAGCCCCAAATAGTTGCCTGTGGCATTATCTGCCACAGCAGCCTGTGTGTTTCCTTCCTATCACTAAGCAGTGTAAGTTGCTCTAGAAGTACTGACACCAGGCTTCGGCTGCAGAATTCAAGCTCCCCTCAAAGAGCATTTTATGATTTCTGCACTGATGCATCTTTACATGCACAATTGTAGGTCCTGAGTCTCCTGAGATGTACTTTTTTATTCTTTTATTTTCTTTTAGTCTCTGTGATTGACAAAGAGCTCCACTACTGAACTGCATGCCTGCCTCTTCCTTTTTGTTAAAACCCATTTGTGTATTATTTCGTGTGTGTTTGTGTGTGTGTGTGTGTGCGCGTGCGCACACACACACGTATATCCCTGCATGAGTTTATGTACCATATGTGCAGGAACCCATGGCCAGAAGAAGGCATCGGATTTCCCTGGAACTGGAACTAGAGGCACTGTGAGCCTCTAATTAATGAGAGGGATTGTGAGCTGCCATGTGGTGCTGGGAACCATAACTGGGTCCTCTGCAAGAAAAGCAAATGCTCTTAACGCTGACCCTTCTCTTTGGTCTCTCGTTCCCTTTTAAGGAGAGAAAGAAACAGAAGAAGAAAATTGAAAAAGATTTACAGAGTTAGCCGTATGCTTGCATAATTAGTAAATTAAGTAATTCCTAATCTGTTGTGAAAGTGGCACTATCTCTTGTTTGCTGTTCCCTAGAGAACAGAGTTTTCATCTTGGGCTGATTCTTATAGTCATTTCCCTGCAAAATATTTCTAATCAACATGCTGAAATTGTATTTTATCTGTTTTTCAGTTTTAGGCATTATCCTTTGGTGTCAGTATTTACTTTCTTATCTTCTTGCCCCTTGTTTCTCTGTTCTCATTTTGCCAGTTGTAATCATATTGTAATTGTACTGTAATTTGGGTGAGATCAATATTCAGTGTTTACTTTATTTCAACTGTGGAATCTTCTCCACAGATGAGCCGTTTAATAATAGTTTGGTTTATGTTTCTCTCAAGATTAGTTTATGTAACCAATATTGACTTTTTTATCCTTAATTTTTGATATAGTTATGAATAATTCATAATTCCAATTCTTTACCACTTGTAAATCTCCCTTCAGTATAACTAGCCACATGGGGAATCTGTCAGGATCACCTTTGTAGAAAAAGCCTCCGAAACCTGTTCCTCTCGGCGGAGAATGGCTCCATTTAGCACCATTTAGTCCCGCCATCTCCTTTAGGCTCTATTTTGTATGAGGGCCCTGCTGTGTGTTGTCTTCATGGTTGGTTTGTGAACCCATTTCCAGTACCTCACAGAGGAAGTGGGATTCCAGAGATGAGAGAAACGCATCTGAAAATGCCTCATCCCCCTGGATCTTAAGTGATGGCTTAGCTAGGTGTGGATGTTCGGGGTGGAAGCTGTCAGCTTTCAGAATTTTGGCACCTTCTTCTTTCCTGCATGTTTCTTGAGCTATTTCTCCGAAAGTTGCATATTCCAATATTGACTCATGTATATGAAAATCTTCCCTGTGGAATTTTGTGGGCATTTCCTTTTGAATCCTGATTTAGAAACCTTGGTTAACGTGTGGGTAATTTGCAGACCCTTTTGCTCTGGAAGCCCTTCCCTCTCCTTCCTTCATCTCCTTTTTTCAAGTCCTCAGTTGATCAGGAACTCACCGTGTAGCAGTGGTTTTCAACCTTCCTAATGCTGAGACTCTTGTCATGTGACTCATATTGTGGTGACCCCTAACCATAACATTATTTTTGTTTGTACTTCATCTGTAATTTATGAATTATAATGAACTATAATGTAAATATCTGATATGCAGGATGTCTGCTATTTGACCCCGAAAGGGGTCACAACCCTTAGGCTGAGAACCACTAAAGTAGACCAGGCTGGCCTTGAACTCTCAAAGATCTCCCTGCCTCCCAAGTGCTGGGATTAAACCCTTAGGTTGAGAATCACTGGTGTAGACCAGCCTGCCCTCGAACTCTCAGAGGTCTCTCTGCCTCCCAAGTGCTGGGATTAAAGGTATGCATGCCTTCCCTTTCTTTTAAAAGAGAAAATTTAGTTCTGGGAGCAAAATTAATTCTAGAAAATTAATGTGCTATATGCTCGGATTTTTTTTCTTTCTAGTTTTTCTGGTCATGAATACTTCAATCTTCTGATATTGATGTCCACACTTGGCACAATTCCCCTCTGATCTCTTGGTCAGCTTCGTGAACATTCCCTGACGGTATCTCTCAAGCCTGCTGGTGAATTTTTAATTTTGCCACAATTTGAGGTTCCATAGTTTTTGTCCTCCAAATGCTTCTCCTTTTGGTACTGTCTTCTGTTCTCTCACAGGTATGTTCGTCTCCGATGATGACTCTGAATATGTACTGGTGTTGTGTCCCCCACTCCCACCCTCCCCCTTCTTTATTCTAGGGAAGTTTGCCAATTCCTCCTGCAATTCCAGGCTTCCTCCACAGTGACTTGGCTGGACTGTTTGATTTTAGGAAGCCTTGATATTGGTATTTTTAGGTCTTTATTATCCTTGCCTCCAGCTATTTATGAAATACTTCAACCAGAATATAAACTTTACATTTTTCCTTCCTTTATAAAGAAAAAAAGAAAGGGAGGATGTGGAGGTGGGTTGTGAGCATGGCTCAGGGCACTTGGGTAGGGCTCTGTGTTCAGTCCCTAGCGCTGGCAGCCTGCCCCCACACCCTCACAAGGATGGTAGTTTTCTATGAGAAAATAGAACCAGTGAGAGAGATCTGGGGGGAAGTCTTGGGGTCTCCACATTGACATTCAACTTCTGTAAACTCTCTTCTCTGTGTGGATCTCCATTCTGAGTTGAACTTAGAACCAGTCCATGGGTCCTTGCTGAAGAAACAGTCTTTGTGTTTTGTGGAGCTGGGGTGGAGGCTTCTTGTCCCACCCCTACACCATCACCACCATCATGGAAGATAGGAGAGGCGCGCGTGGGGGGGGGGTTGATTTTTAATGGAATTTGACTTAGCTATCCTGCCTCACCTTTGTCCCCTCTTCTAGAAGAACCTGTGTGGCTGAAATGAAGTTGCCTCTGGCCCTTCCTCCTTTCGGATGGAGCTTCTCCAGTGCCTACCCAGTGCTACTTGCCTGGGGCTTCTCTGTCTTTCAAGCAGGCTTTCGCTGTCCTGTGCCCTTGTTGGTTTCTGTCCTGGTAGGTCAGGATTCTCACTGATACATGCTTTGATTGCTGTTTATCAGGCATGCAGTCACATGTTTCTGTGCAGGCTCTGACTCTCCAGTGCATGCATGCTTACTTCTGTTGAGGTGGGAGGACAGGGAAAGGAGGAGACTTGTGGTCTGTTCTCTCTCCTGCCCTCCCGTCCTGTCCTTAAGACCATGGACCTGAAGCACATGGTTTCAAGTCTCCTTTTACTCATAGGCTTCTTTCTTAATTCTTTAAATGAAAGAATTAAGACGATGTGTGGCTGAGCACTAGTGTAGGGAGTGGAGATGCTACAGTCGACAGAAGAAATGTGGAACTTAAGTTTTCCTTGTGTTAGTCAACTTAGCATTTCCAAAAACCCTTGAAGTTTTAACTAAAATTGCCACCCATGTTTCACGAACAAGAAGCTTGTAAGAGGTTAAATATTCTGAAGTTTTCTCCCTGTGGGTGTTTTTGGTCGGTGGCCAGTCAGTACTAGAGTACACTGGATTCATGTTCTCCCTAGTGAGAAGATGGGAAGCTAGAAGCAAAGAGGTGTTTTCCCTTTTGTCCCCGGAAGGGAAGGCCTCCTGGTAGCACCTGTCAGGAACTGTGTCCTTCCCACTAAAGCTATGCATGTGGAGATAATAGTTCCATCTGTATATTCTTTTCTCCAAGTTGCTTTTTTCAGCTGGGACGGAAGATAGTGGGCCTTGCCTGTCACTGTGGTTTTGACTGGAGAGTTTGATTGTTAACCCAATGTACTCCACTGTGGTCAGTACAGTGATGGAGGAGAAAATGGGATTGTGACATGGTGACCCCATGAATTAAGGACTGGGGATGGCTTCCCTTAGGCAGATCCCACGGGCTGATCACCCCTCCCCAGTTGCAAGCCCAGCAGCTCCTCGGCAAGGTGTACAGATTATTCTGATAGTTGAGCAGGTGAGTTGTTGTTCACACAGTTCTTGCACTGACATTTGGGAACCATTATTTTAGGGGCAGGAGGCCAAGAAAAAAAACAACTCAGACTCAAGTATTTGCAGAACTCAGGAAAAAAATAAAGACAGAAAGAAGCCAGGATACCTGGTCAGCTGACCCTCTCCTGTCGATCACTGAAACTGAGACTCAGCCTTCCTCAGTTGACACCCGTGTTTCTCCTTCACAGTAGATCTTCTTGCTCAGAGGAGATGGGAACCTTTGAGGGGCACTGTCTCGGCCTGTGTCTCCTGCCTGCCAGAGCACATGTGCAAATAATGCATATGTTATATATTACTTGAATAGTCACAATCACATTTTATATTTCTAGAATGCAGTGCAATACAAGTGCATGGTTCTACTGTCACCTCTCATTTTTTCCTTGTATGAACCTGTGGGGTTGGGCACATGTGTGATGTGTGTGTATTTGTTCATGTGGCTATGTGCACAGATACATGTGGGTGTGGCTGCTTGTAGAGAGGCCAGAGGTTGGAGACCTGCCGTTATCTCCACCCTATGTGTGTATAGATTTTTAGACAAGGTCTCTCACTGAACCTGGAGCTCACTGATAAGCTAGGCCAACTGGCTGATGCTCCCCGCACTCGGGTTACAGATGTCCCACATATGCCTGGCCTGTTACGGGTGCTGGGGATCCGAACTCAGGTCTTTGTGCTCGCAGGACTGGAAGTTTTCTGAATAAGCCATCTCTCAGTCCCCACGACTAATTTTGATGCTAACGTCTTCACCTGGTTATGCCTGTTTTCCTCAATGACCCTTTCCTGTTTTTCTTTCATTCTTTTCTCTCAATAATTTATATATGTGAGAATATATCATGGATATATAAATTTCATCTTTAAAATAAACCACAGGAAAGACATAAAATATGTTTTTTTTTAACTTTATGGTTACCTATGTTCTGCTTTATGCCACTGATTTTTTTAATTAAAGATTTATTAGAGTTACGATACAAAGACCTTGGCTAGGCCTTGAACAACTATAGCAGAAGAGGTAGATATAATTCCTTTTCTCAAGATTCTTGCTTGTACCTTCTCATTAAATTTTTTAAACTTTTAGCTAACATAGTAATTGTGCGTAGTTATGGAAAACAGTGTAACACACACACAGAAATTAGATCAGAATAACTGATGTGTATTTGTTTATGTTGGGGACACTCAAAATTCTTTCTCCTAGCTATTTGAAGTGTGTAACTGATTGTTGGTATCTGTTGCTTTGTAGTGTGCTGTGGAACATTAGAAGGCTTTATCTGACCATACCCTGTGCCTACTGACTGCCCTCACTATTACACGTTTTTGAGGCTCTAGAAACCACAATTCTGTTCTGTTTCCATGAGACCAGCGTTTGTGCTTCTGCATAGAAGTCAGAAACTTGCAGAATGTCTTTCTGTGCCTGGCCGGTCTCACTTCACACGGTTTCCTCTAGTTCCATCCATGTTACTGCAAATGGCAGAAATTTCATCATGGTAAACGTTACTGTGTTTTTCCACACATGTTCTTTATCCATTGATGGATCTCTAGCTGATTCCACATCTGGGACTGGTGTGACTGGCCTTGGTGTGTACACAAGGGAGCAGATGTTGTAGGGACTCAGCTTCGTTCTAATTCTCTCCTTCCTGGCCCTATGCCTTCCCCTCATTATTTTGAGAATTGAGACAGGATATTCTATATGTATGATACTTATGTCCCTCTCCAGGTGAGGTCTAACTATGTAGCATAGATTAAGTTCCTTTTCCTCCTGTCTCAGCCTCCCTAGTGTCGGGACTACAGGCCTGTGCCACCACACCCAGGTTTAACAGTCTCTTAATTTGTCTCATTTATTTGAAAGCCATTTATAACAAATTGCCCATGTTTTATTTACTGTTTTCCTTAATAAAAAATGCACTTTCCCCTTCTCTGATTTCTCTAGATTTTTTTATTGTAATCAATTGATGAATTTTTTAATTGAAATTTTTTTGATATAATGTATCTGATCATGGTTCCCTCATCTTCTCCCAGATCCTACCCCTCCTCCCCACCTCTCCAACTCTAGCCTTCTTTTACTCTTTCTTTAGAAAACAAAAAGGCAAACAAACCAAGCCGAATAAAACAAACAAACAAAAAAAATTAAAGAAAAAGCTTGGTAGTGACACCCACGGACACATACAAAACCCATAAAATCACAAAGTCAGAAACCATAATATATAAACAAAAGACCAGTAAAATAAATATAAAATGCCAAACAAAGCATTATAAGACAAAAAAAATTCAAAGCTATGGCATCTGTTGACACATCTTTGTTTCAATGCCTGGCTTAGTTTCATTTCTTATCTCCAGATTCCAATGTCCCCGTTGCTTATGTGACAGTATTACACAGAAAAGTCCTAGCGTCTCAGATGCATGGTCTCATTGTGTGTTGACCATCTATTGCTGGGCATGGGGCCTGCCCTCGAGTGTGTTAACTAGACTGCTATAAAATGACAGTCTTAGTTATTTCAATTACAGAAATAACACATTTTTTTTGCACACTGCAAAGTGGTTTCCTTCATAGGAAATCTCTAAAGGGTTTATAGCACAAAGCTACTTCATCAGAGTTTTGTCTTCAAAGGTCACTTTGGCAACTAAGAGGAGTCAGGAAGAGGGCAGAAGTTGCTAACAGGACAGACACCAGGGAGGTTCCTTTGTCCAGAGGACAGACGGGCAAGATGGAGAGTGGAAGGCAGCGTTCTGAATCCTCAACACTGTCGGATGCTGAGTGTGCTGGTATAGGCAGAGGAGCGAGGACAGTTGGAAATGAAGGAGAAAGGACTTTTGGGTGAGACCATGCATCTGAGACGCTAGGACTTTTCTGTGTAACAGTGTCACATAAGCAACAGGGACATTGGAATCTGGAGATAAGAAATGAAACTAAGCCAGGCATTGAAACAAAGATGTGTCAACAGATGCCATGGCGAAGACTGTTGGAGAGCCCTAAGTGTTTCCCCGAAGAGGAGGTCCAGTCAATGAGGAGATACCAGTAGAAGAATCCAGAAAGATGAAAGGACCTCATACACAGAGGACACCCCTGTAATCTCAGCACTGGGGAGGCCGAGGAGGAGGGAGGTCTTGACTTCAAGGCCAGCCTCAGCTATGAAGGAGCTCAAGGCCAGTCCAGGGTGCAAAAAACAAAAACAAACAAACAAACAAACAAAAAACCCAAAAACTGACACCTCTCCTCCCAGCACACATCAATAGAATGCCAGCGAGAGTCTTTAAAAGTCTTGGTCAGATGTGACAGACATCACTGAAATGTTTGTGAGGCAAAAATGTAAGATGGATATAGGCTTAGCTGTTTAACAGCCAAGGTCGACCTTTGCTGGAATAGGTGGAATGCACATTGGATGGGTGCCAGCTGCCCCTAGTACTTGTAAGGATTTGGACTCTTTTTAATTTTTCTTTTCCTCCCCGCACCCCCTTTGGTTTTTTGAAACAAGGTTTCTCTGTAGCTTTGGAGCCTGTCCTGGAACTCGCCTGTAGACCACAGAGATCCGAAAGGCATGCACTACCAATGCCCGGCTTTTCTTTTTATCCTTTTCTGTTTCTTTTCTTGTATTGCTGGGATCAATCTAGGACTTTGCGCATGCTAAGCAAGCGTGTCGCCACGGAGCTGCACTCCCAGCCCTTAGGATTTTGGACTGTGTTACAGTGTGATAAGTGCACTGGGGAAGGCTGACTAAGGTTGTTGTTTTAACCACTTATGATAACCTTATCTTTATTGTTTTATTCTGATGATAAAGCACTAGATATTTCGTGTAAATATTTTAAGCTTTAAACACATAACTGAGAATCATGTCTGCAACTACGTTTCTTTCTATGTAACCACTGTCATTTGAAGTATGCCCATCAAGATTCCTGTGTGGTAACACATGTGTGTGTGCACGCACAGACACGTCACAGCAGTTTGCAGACGTTCAGTTTATAAAGATACGGGCTCCTGGGATTGCTTCCTTCCTCAAGCTGAGTCTGCTGCTGTGGGACCTTCTACAGACTACTTTGCTCACGTCAGAAGTGCCACCCTCTGCACTTAGCTGTGCTGCTCTGTTGTCTGCAGCATTTTCCGGATGTCTGAGCTTTCGTTAGACACTGTTGTGCCCTCGCATAGCTTTTCGCCAGACGTGTAACATCCTTGGGCATATTTGTATCTCTTCCGATCCACGTTGCAAAGTTCCCAGAGTGAAATCGTGGGGCCAAAGGGCAAGCACTTTTGACATTTTGATAATGTTTCATTATCAGAAGAGCTTTTTATTATTTTTTTGGTCATTATCATTGTTAAATATAGATGGAAGATATGTGACCATAAGAAAGGTTGATGTTGGGAAGGCTAAAGAGTAATTGAGGTCATGGGGGAAAATGCTGAGTAGGCAGTAGTCAGAAGGTCAGTGGGGATGGGGACCATGGTCCAGGAGGTGGCTTTCTGCTGAGATCAGAGGTCAGAAGCCACCCAGCAGTAAGGAGGAGGGCTGGGGGAAGGTGACAAGATCCTCAGCATCGCTGTATCCACAGACCTTGCCCAATGCAGACATTCAAAACATTGCACTGCTTAGATGTATAGTCGAATAATTAGCCACTCCTTCCAGGAGCTTAGCTGTGCTCTCATGTAATAGCGTCTGCTGGTATGTTTTTAAAAATTAAACGTTAAGATTTCCTACTGAAAACAGTTGAGGACTTGGGGATCTGGAGGTTCCTTTTTGCATAGAGAACTCTGGCCCAAATTAGAGAAGACACCCAGTTTAGTCATTAAAAATTTTAATGTTTCGTTAGCATATCTTAACTATACATGGGTTTCAATATGCCATTTTCATGTATGTACTTAATGTCTTTAGGCCATCTTCACCCTGCTTACCCTCTCCTGTCCTATCTGTTTATTAGCCCCACCTCCACTTTCATTTTGTACTTATGTGTGCACGCTGGCATCTGACCCCAGGAATTTCATTGTGGGTTGTTTACAGGAATGTGGCTGGGAGTTTGTTTATAAGCCATGCACCTTATACCTGTGGAAATACCACTGAGGAAGGTCTCCCCGTCCTTCATCAGTCACTATCCACTTCTAAATCCTCAGAGATGGGTAGGGCCTCATGAACCCCAGCTTCCATCATGGCAGGGTGCTCTGACAGGCCCAGTCTTTTGAGGATCATGTATAACTAACCACGGATGTTTTCAGTTCCGTGGTGCAGCAGCCACGTTATGCCTGGAAGTCAGTCACTCTCTTGTGTCCTCCTTTCTCCAGCTCTTTCAGCCCCTTATCTCTTTATGCCCTGGAAGGGCTGCTGTCCTTGTCCCATTTATGGCCAGCCGTTCAGCGGTCATCTAACCAAAACTCCCAGGAGCTCTAGTGTAGGGACATAAACTTTGCTGTTTGGAATGCAATTTGACAGGCACTTCAGGGTCACTTAGCAAAACAGCAGTAGCTTCCTCACTGGGGCCTTTGCTCTTCCCAGCCCTAGACTTTTGACTGAGTTTGCAGGCCCAGATACCAGTTCTCTCAGGGGGAGCAGGCCTCAGATCCAATTTTAAAAAGCGACTGATTACTCCTATAACAAACTTGCTACCGTTACTCCTTGTCTGTTTGGTTGGCGTTGTTCTGCACAGAGTTCACAGCTGAACAGGACAGTTGATGGCGATTTTCCCTCAGCAGCCTACACAGCAGGGTTCAAGGATGGTTAGGCCACCAAGAGGAGGCTTCCAGTCCAAATCCCTTGACTTACGTGGATTTCTCTGTGTCCTGTGACCAGCAGTGGGATCTTCTTACCAGCTAGTGTCAGTGGACAACCACGAGCAGTGGCAGTTACCTGTTTTATTTTTGGGTATCAGAGGCTCCCCCGGAAACAACTCATATGGGGGAAGCCTAGCCCTGGATCTGGGATTTTTGTTTAATAACCTTATTGGTCTCTGATAGCAGTTTTATCTCCCTATGCGAGACACCTCCATTCAAACTTAAATTTGGTTTTGGTTTGCTTATCAGCAGTCAGATTTTCTTTTGTCCTTTTTTGTACTAGTTTTGGTTGACTCCCTTTCCCTCCCCCTCCCCCCATTTCTCTGCCTCCTGTCTGCTTAAACCTTAAACCTTTCCACCTCCAGTTTTCCCCTTCAACTTTTATACCACACACTGGTATTCGCTCTGGCTTCAGTTTTTTCTTTTTAATCAGAGTGCTTCAAAAGCTTTGAGAGAGAGAGAGAGAGAGAGAGAGAGAGAGAGAGAGAGAGAGAGAGAGAGAGAGAGAGAGAGAAATGGAGATGCACAGGAAGGAGGGAGGGAGGGAAGTAGGAGGAGTGAGGGAAAGAGGAGGAGGAGGGAGGGAAGGAGGAGGAGGAGAAGGGAGGGGGAGAACAAGAGAGTGAGAGCACACAGAAATTGGATGCACGTGGGCTCCTCCAGGGACAACTCTTTGGGGCCATTAAGTAAAGAGGCTGGAGCTGGATGCAGCGCAGCACTTAGCCTAAACATCTTTAGCCTCCCTTTCCAATCAGTCTTCCCGATCTGAGCTTCTGGCCACTCCACACCACAGCACTCCATTGACGTCTGTTCATTACCACCACCACTTTGACCATGTAAGTTCCAGTCCCAGGTTTCTTACCGGCTTGACCTCTTAAATGGCCCCTGGTTTCTACTGAACCTCCATCGGGCCTTGGCTTGGGGGCCTAAGCCCTGTGCAGCCGTCAGCTGTCCGTAGCTGCCCGTGTATGTAAAGCCATCACGTGGAAATGACTTAGTAGCTATTTTATCTTTTCTCCTTCCAAGCCCCACTACAGCGCAGCTTGCGTACCAAGTAAATGATAGTTATTTTATGTGTGCGAGTGTGATGAATATGTAGACTTGGCACATAAAAAGAGCTGCTGGGGAGTCTAAGGCAGGAAGATCACAAGTTCTAAGCTAGACTGGGTAATTTAGTGAGACCCTGTCTCAGTATAAGAAGGCAGAAAGGGAGTTGGGGTGTAGGGATTGGTGAGTGTTTGTCTAGCATTTATGAGGCCCTGGGTGAAACTTCCAGCTGAAAATGTGTGAAGCCACAGTTTATTTATTTATTTTTTCGAGACAGGGTTTCTCTGTGTAACAGTCCTAGCTATCCTGGAACTAGCTCTTGTAGAGTAGGCTGGCCTTGAACTCACAGAGATCCATCTGCCTCTGCTTCCTGTGTTGGGACTAAAGGCGTGCACCACCACTGCCCAGCCGAGGTCACAGTTTAAATCATCAAAACTAGAAAAGAGAGAGAGAAAGGAAGGGAGGGAGAGAAAAAATTACAAGGACAAAGGTAGAGATTAGATAAACTCAGAAAGGAGCAGCAACTGAAAACGTTTGACCTTACAAGAGGCAGAATTATTGCTCTGGAGGGAAGAGCAACCTCAGTCATGTGTGTTATTTCCATCATAACAAATTAAGTGCATCTTTAAGAAATCCAAAATGGTTCGAATCTCTAAGGTGATGTAGCTACATTCACACGCACAGCATTAAAAATGCCAAGCAGTACTCCATTGCGGTGTGTTCTGGGTAAATGTCTGAACATCTTTAGCCGCATCTGGCCTGCTGAGAACAACTGTAAGATCAAGATCTCAGCTGGGGTTTGCAGAAAATTTGATGACTCTTTCGGGGTCATCAAGTAAAGAGCCTGGAGCTGGATGCGGTGGCAGCACTTGGATATGCAGGCTTCCTTTTGTCCCCTTTGTTACCCCAACAGCAAGGAGAGTAAGAGTGACCAGCTACCAACTACTGCCTCAGCAGGAAAGAGTGGAAACTTACAAAACATGATTAAATAAAAAATAGCAGGGAATGAGAGGTTCAAGTAAGTTGTTACATTTAGGGCTGAGAAACACATCATCAAGATGCTGTCTTCAGAACGCTGCATGGGTAATCGCATGGAGTCACTGCATAGCAGGGACAGTCTGCTGAGGGGTTGTAGGTGTCACAGGCTCTTAAGCTTCACCCCTGGCACAGAGCCAGAATCTGCTTGTACTTATCCTCTCACCTTCCAGATTTGTTTCCCTCAGAAGAGCAATTTGCCCAGACTGGTTAGTTAGCCCCTAGGCTGTTCCCACCTCCCCCTCTTCCTTTAGTGAGAGTTTGGGGGAGAGTGCCACGCCCACGTCTGAGAAGTCACCTTGAGGCTCCAGGTGTGGGGCCTGAGGTGGGCTGTGGCTGTAGGACTGCACTTCCCTGGCACCATAAGCTCTGACCAATGGCAACATGTACATGCTCCCTGACTGAAAGCAGATGAGCTAAGCTGTCCAGTTGTATCTTCTCCGAAATGCTAACTTGATCTAAAAAAAAAAAAAAAATGGAGCCCTTAGGAAGGAAGTTTTGTTGTCTCCTTTAGTCTGTTATTTTTTTTTTTAACTAAGTGACTTACAATGTTTAAAATGTTTCCTTATATCCAAAACTTAGAAAAGCATCCAATAGTGAGAGCATGAAAATGGGATTTGGATGGAGCTTGCTCATTTGAGTTCTTTTCATTTTGGGGCCATTTACACATTTTTATCTGCCCTCTATTTTCTGTAGTATAGTATGGGGATTGGAATAGAAGCCCTGTTGTGGGTTCTACCACTGAACTCCATTCTCAGCCGCACACTTCTTTAATTTTTGCTGTAATGGGGCATTGTAATGATTGTTCTGTCTCTTTAAGAGACAAGCCACTCCCACTCCTTCCCCCAGCCTGCTGAGGCAGGCTGGTCTTCAGCTTCCAGCCTGAGCTCTCTTTCTTTTCCCTATTCCTCTCAGAGAGGCAGCTTCTCCCTCTGTCCCTACTTCTCCCCTTCCCCCACTTCTGTCTTTCCTCTCTCCCTCTCTCTCCTCTTTTCCCCTTTTTCCTTCTCCTCAATAACCCACCTAATAAATGTTCAATTTTTCTCTGCATGGCGTGCCTATCCTTGTCTCTGTCTCTTGCCTGCCCACCACGTGTCTCCCTGCCTGGGACCAGCCACTGCTTGGGGACCAGCAGCTGTCTCTGCCTTGGACTGGCTGCTCTCAGGGCCTGCTGCCTGCTGCCACATGGCCCGCTAACCACTGCTTTGGGACCTACAGCATTTCTGCTGCCTACTGCCACTGGGGATCTGCAGCGTTTTTAATTTTTCCATTTCAGGCATGTAATAACTGCTGGTAGCATCTTTCTCAACTCAGTTCTTTTGCATTTTTCTTCTTATTTACAGTATGAGAACTTGCTGGGTATTTCCCATATTTAAGCACCAAGCTAAACATCGCACACACTATATTCAAGCCTGAGAGGGAAGGATTGTTTCATTTTAGATGCTAACAGTGAAGTTTATGCTGCCCAGGTCAGTTACGAAGCGGTAGGTCTGGGATCTGAGTTTAATTCTGCCTGCCTCTAACAACTACCCTTCTAGAGTGTGCATCCATCTGCAGAGCCATCAACAGGACATTACAGAGTGAAGGGAGCACCCTGCCCTCAGAGAACTCAGACTTAATGTGAACTTAGATGACGGTATAGAGTACAGAGAGAAAGGTGGCAGAATGGTGGAAGACCCAAAGGCGTGGGTGTGTAGACATAGGAATCCTGAGCTCGTGCTTAGCTCTGTGACTTTAGACCACGCGTGACTTCTCTGTGCCTCCTTAGTAGTGCGGAGGTAGTGATGGTGCTGGTCCTGCCAGCTAGGGCTGTTGCAGGATGACGTGACTATGGCTGGAAAGAGCTTGGATGTGAAATAGGCCCTTGGATGCCTGAAGGACTCTGAGGCCCGTGGGAGCGGAGAAGTAGCTGGTTTCAGGGTGCAGCCCCTTCACCCGATGGGGTTCACTGAGGCCCTATAATACATGAAAGCTTGGTTTCACCCTTGAAAATAATACACTGTGTGCTTTATTGACACGTGCCCCCTGCCAGAGGGGAGAGGTGGGATCTCCACCCATTCCCACCCACTGTGGTGCTGGTCTCCAGTCTGGAGAGGGGGGAGCATGGGCTGAGCTGCGCTGTTTGTAGGCAGTTCCTGCTGCCTGGTGCAGTCCAACCCACATCAGGTAATAGATGTTTTTAAGCAACCTTTTTTCATTGTGGCAAAATATATATCACCTAAACTGTGCCATCTTCCCTTTGTGTGTCCATCCCCTGCATCCAGTGCCCTACTCTCTGTGTCTTTCAGAAGGAAAACTGCACCCATTGAACCTTGATACCCACGGTCCCCTCCTCCGACAACCACCATTGCCTTTTCTGTCTCTGTGAAGATGACCTCTGTGGCACTCCGTATAAGTGGAATCCTACATTTATCATTTTCTGACTGCTTATTTTACTCAGCCATAACGTCCTCAAGAGTCTCCTTGTGTAGCATGTTTGGATTGCTTTCCCATTACTCTGAGCAGTATTCCATTGGATGTGCAGGCCACATTTTGTCTGTCTATTCATCTGTGGTGAACAAGAATAGCCTCAACCGTTCAGTGTTGAAAATCATGCCTTGTTACATGTGGTATATAAATATCTACTTGTATTTCTGTTTCCAGTTTGGGGAGGGTGAGACAAACCAGTTTCATAATAGAGCTTCCTACCCCTCCCCTGCCACTGAAATACATTAAATGTTTCTGTGTCTTCGCTATGTTATATAAAACAGCCCATTCTTATTATCATGCAGCTGTGTTCTGGAAGATTCAAGCATCTAAATATTGCTTCCTTCATAATTATAAAAACAAAGAGTATAGCTAACATTGAAGATTTGGGGATACGTCAGATTTCTCACAGAACTGAACCCTGACAGATCATGTGTGTCTTCCACTAATACGGATTGGGCAACTTTTTCCCTGCTAACTTAATTATGAAAAATACTGTATGTATCATTTCCAGTTTTCCCCCTTTTACCCAAATTTAGGATCCATTCCTTGGGCTAGAGTTGTTTGGAGGTGATTGCTAGGTGGTGTGGTAGGGGCTCAGCCTCTGAGGCGGTCAGAGAGATTGTAGCCCCCTCCCCTCTTCCAGCTGGTCTCTGCTATGAGGAATTGGCCCGCTTACTGCTCTGCCTGTCTATGGCAGCCTGCTGTAATGAAGTTTAAATCCTACAGTTCTATGGGGAAAACGTTCTTAGTTCTTACAGATTCATAATTCCTTACAGTAGAAATTCAGAAAGTACTGGAAAGAACTTTCTGGTCAGCTTTCTAATTGCTATACCTGACAGATGTAAGTCCATTTGATGAAGTGCTTAAGGGTGCTGCTCCAGGGCCTGCTAGGGCAGCGTCTTAATGTACAATGAGCACATGCAAGAGTTCTTTTGTTTATAAATTCTGAATTCTCAAGATGAAAAGCTTTGTTCTAGAAGATTTAGGCATGGGAGTTATGGCTCATATGGCTTGATTTTATGATGATGTGATTAGAATGTGTTTCCGTAATGAATACCATGTGTCTTTTATAGAGCCTCAACTCTTGCAGCCATGACTTAGAAAACAATGCCAAATCAGCACAAGTAAATAACATTGTTCTTCAGTCATATAATAGACTGCTTTAGTTTAAAGGTGTTTGTTAAATGGAAAATGTTTATAGAAATAAAAGTTGATCATGTGTGTCGGGGACCGTCGCTCCAACATAGAAACTGGTGTTTTTTCCCAAATGTGTTCCCGGAGGCGCGAGGAAGAAACAGGCTTTCACACCATCACCGTTCAAAGGCCGCTTAGGACTACCCCTGTCCTTTACAGCATGACCTCGCGTTTATTGTCTCTCCCTCACACTATCCATACTCTGAATGCTTCCTGCAAAATGTTCCTCCACCCTCAGGAATTCTCTATTCACATTATCTTTCCGGGGACCTCACATTCTCTCCATACACACCTGCATTCCTTTACCAGCCTTGGAGTCAGCAACCTCTTATTGAGCAATCTACATGAGAAAAGGAAGGCTGGAGCCAAGCCTTTACCTATTGTCTTTCTAAGTCGCTAGCTTTCCAGCTAGTAAGCTGTATTCAAGCCATGCTGTGCCAGACTGGTGGATGTTGGAGCCCACAATCCATTCTCCTTTATTAATTTTA
>JAQHUG010000053.1:2891352-2903341 GCA_028555095.1 Dicrostonyx torquatus | reverse complement strand
GAATTGAGGAATATCATCAGAGTTCTAGAAGACATACAAGGTATGAAAGAAGTCATACTGGAGGGAAAACTTCTAAATCTACTCTATGTGTTAAAGCCTTTGCAAATCATAGTCATCAAAGGCTTGAAAGAATTCAGACTGGAAAGAAACCCTATAAATGTAATCAATGTGGTAAAACCTTTGCACATAGTAGTGCTCTCCAGATACATAAAAGAATATATACTGGAGAGAAACCCTATGCATGTGATCAGTGTGATAAAACCTTTGCAAGTTCTTCTAAGCTCTATATACATAAAAATGTACATACTGGAGAGAAGCCCTATGAATGTAATCAATGTGGTAAAGCCTTTGCACGTCAGAGTCATCTTAAAAGGCATGAAAGGACACATACTGGAGAGAAGCCCTATGAATGTAATCAATGTGGTAAAGTTTTTGCATGTGTCGGTACACTTTGAAGTCATGAGAAAAAATACTGCAAAGAAACCCTATAAATGTAGTCAGTGTGGTAAAGCTTTGCCCTTTATATAGAAGTGAAACTTTTTGTATGCAATCAATCTGTTAAAGCCTTTGCATATTATAGCGGTATTTGTGTACCTAAATGAAAAAATAACTAATACTGAAAGGGCTTACTATAAAGTATTTGGTAAGATCTTTAGCTTATACAAGAGTATTCTGGAGAGAAACAATTGACAGTGTCAGCAATCTGTTCAAGCACATGTGGACTTGGAAAGACCACAGAGTAACCAAGACAGTTTTGAAAAAGGAGAAAGTTGGGGGATTCACATGACCTGGTTTGAAAATTTAATGCAAAGCCATGGTCAAAGCAGTGTGGCACCACAGCAGTGTCGGGGTCCAGACGCTGTCATGTCTTTGTGACTTTGAGTTTTCCATAAGGGCAGAGAGGAGTCAGGCTCTCTAACAAGTGGTGTTATGTTGTCCGGATTTCCACACAAAAAGAGTGAGGCTGAGTTCCTATCTCTTACTTTATATAAAAATTAACTCAAAGTCCATCAATAACCTAAATGTAAGCATTAGAACCATAAATCTCTTGGAAGGAAACAAAGACAGATCACATGACTTTGGATTCGCCTTCTTGGAAAACCACAAAAAGCTTGAGCAACAAAAGAGTTACAAACAGACCACTGAACTTCATCAAAATTAAAAATGTGTGCATAAAAGGATATTATTGAGAAGTGAGACTTTTTAAAAGGAATAATAATAAAGAAATCAGGTATCTAGACAGTCTTTAATATCCAGAGTACACAAATCATTCCTGTGCTCCACAAAAAGATAACCCATTTGAAAGCTGGGGCGAGGTCTTGAGTTGACAGGTTTCTGAAGAATACGTGCAGATTGCAGGTAGCAAGTGAGCGCTCTCAGAGCAACACTGGTCATTAGAGAAGTGCAGATTAAAACCTCAGGACCACTTCACACCTGCCTGCATGGCTGCTACTGAAAAGCCATCAGCAGCCAAAAGAACAGGGCGTGGGCACATTAGAGCACTCAGACATTGGGGATGGGACTGTCACACACCAGCAACCGTGGCAAGCAATTTGGTAGCTTCTGTAAAAGTGGAGAAACACTATCTGACTCCAGCCCTGGGTTTATACTAAGGAGAACTGGAAAACAGGAACTCAGATGTCTGCAAAGCTCTGTTTGTAGTAGCCCAAAGATAGATGCAACCTAAGTATTCAATAGCAGAGAAGTGTTCCAGCAAAATGCAGTATGTGTAGACAATGAAATCAGTCATAGGATCATGGGTGAGACTTCAAAACACTAAAGTGGAATACTAAGATAGACATTGGACTGGAGAGATGGTGCAATGGTTAGAGCATTGGCTGCTCTTTCCAAGGACCCAGATTTGATTCCCAGCACCCACATTGTGATTCACAACCATGTCTTAATTCTAGTTCCAAGGGATATGATGCCCTCTTCTGGCCTCTGGGGCACTTGCATGCACATGGTGCACAAGCATCCATGCAGACCAAATACCTGTACACATAAAATAATAAAAGACAGATACTGTATAATTCCCCGTGCATGACATATGTAGAAGAAGGCAAATAAATAAGAACAGAAAAATTTTAGAGCATTTCAGGCAAAGGAAAGGGGAAATAGGAATTATTGCCTAATGGTTACAGAATCTCTGGGGTGATTGATTTGGTAAGAGGTAATGGTTGTGCAACATTGGAAGTGCAGTAAATACTGCTAAACGGACCACTGAAAACTAGCTAGCAGCAGTAATGTGTATATGTGTGACTGCTAGAAAACCTAAGTTGGCAAAAGAACAAATGACTTTAGTGTGTCTGTTGTGAGTTCACCGCATGCATGCATAGGCTTCTGTAAAGCACTAGCTAGCCGTGTTGTCTGTAAGGTGTTTTCAGCTCTCTGCAGCAGACATGTTGGGCTTCTGTGATGTTTCAGAGCTGAGTTACTGGGGAGGCTGTGGTGGCAAAGTGTGTTTATAAGAGGAGCCCAAATTGGCACCAAACAGGGAGTGTGTAAGGACAGTATAAAACATAGTGTGAGTTTGAGCATCGTACCATTTCTAAAGAAAAATTCAACACTTTAAAAGTTCAGTCTCTTTAAAACATCCAAAGTCCCTCTGAAAGTCTAAACTCTCTCTAAAAATACAGTCTCTTAACTCTGGGCTCCTGCAAAACAAAAAGTAGGTTACATGCATCTTATTTCATTCAAGAGGTAAGAATCAGTGTATAGCCACAATATGAACAAAGCAACTATGAATTAAATTCTGCAACTCAGTGTCTTGCATCTGGGATTCACTCATGATCTTCTGGAACCAAAGTGCTTAGGCAGCTCGACCTCCTGGACCCTGCCCCCCACAGCTCACTCAGCACACAGACTCAGGCAGACTCCACTCCATAGCTACTCCTTCACCAGTGACCTTCTGGCCTCTGTTCAAGGACTCTGACCCTGCTACGTGGTGCCAGGCCTCAGGTTTTCTCCATGACCCCTTCCATCCTGAGGTCTCCACTGCTGCTCAGGCCGTGCCTTAACCAATGGCCTCTCAGTGTCAAGGCTCAGCTGCTCTCCATGACCCCTTTGTGTCCTCAAAACCAGTATCCTGTGGGGGAACTGGGAGTCCATTACACATTACCTAATTCAGCTGCCAGCTTGAGCTGCTGCCTCGGCCCTCTCTGGACACAGCTGACCCTGAGGAACACTCCCAGAAGATTTCGCCTCAGTCATGCTGGTCTCTATTTTATCATGTCTGATTTCTCGACTCCAGCTGACCAGATGCACATACTCCTAATTCAGACTAGCCCAGGAACAACCCTGACAGAGTCTTTGAAGAACTCAAGTTCGCTCTGGATCCTCACAGGCCAGGCCTCCATTGTCTGCTCTGCTCTCAACATTATCTTCCAGGTTCCCAGAACAGCTCAGTAAGCTCTGAACACCCATTGGCCTTTTGAGCCCAAGGTTCCAAACTCCTTCTATGGTCAGTCTGTTACAGAAATACCCTGTGGACATGGTACCACTTCTTGTTTTAGTGTGCCTTCTTATTGCTGTGGGAAAGCAGCTTGGCTTACAGTACACGGTCCATCACTGCGGGAGCCAAGGCAGGGACTCAAGGTAGGAACCTGTGCAAGGGTGGCACCACCCACAGTGGGTTGGGCCCTTCCACATCAATCATCATTCAAGGAAATGACACTATAGGCTTAACAACATGACAGTCTTGTGGGGCATTCTCTCAATCGAGGTTCCCTCTTCTCAGATGACTGTATCTTCTGTTAAACTGACAAACAAAACAAAAAACAAACAAAACTCTTGCTGAGCTCTGCTAGAGCAACAGGGAGCTTTGTCAATTCCCTGAGTATCTTTAATATACACGTGTTTCCGTGAGGGCTGAGGATTGTGCATTCCAGACTGAAGGTACTATGAGTTCAAAAGTAGAAAAGGTGAGATTTGATGGTGGATGGAATGGAAAGGTCGAGGGAAACGGAGACGTTAAGGATGATCTCAGCTTCTGGGCAGCAGAATCCATGATTAGACGTCATTCAGGAAGGCAAGCATGGCGAGGGGGCTGCTGGGAGGGAAATAGTTAATTCTGTACATCTCAGAATGTTACAGCTGTATCTTCCTAGTCCCCACCAGGGAGAGTTTAGCGTTTCATGAATGGTATCCTCCCGGCCTCCCTCCCTTTCCCTCACTTCTTATTTTCAGAAGTAGGTGAGGTAGATAATTCCAGAATTATCTGTGTTAGGAAAAGCTAGACGGGAAAGGGCGGAAGGAAAGACAAAGGGCTGGGTTTGAATTTGGCATTTGCATTCCAGCGCTGACTGTGTGCAGACATATTCTCGTGTTCCACTGAGTGTTCATGCCAGAACCAAGGTAGGGTTATAGATAGATCCATCCAGAGTCAGCAGAGATATTTTCTCATTGATTTTCTTTTCATTTAAGTAGCCAGGAGTGCTTAGGACATTGTTGCCATTCAAAATATTAGCTTAACTAACACTTCCCCTGCCTGTGCCTGCATGTGGTTTAGGATGTAAGAAAGAGATGACTGGTAGTGATGGTCAAGAAAAATGGTAGAAGGAAGTAGTGCTGAACATGGATCAGGGCGTTTGTTGAAATCCAGTAAAACACAGTGTGAACTACCAGCCAGTATTTTATAAGATTTGTTTTGTTTGCCTCAGCCGGTTTCTTCTCCATGGTGACCTTTTGATGAACGTAGTATAACATGTAGTTTGTTGATGAGAACACAGACTTGGGTTAAGAGTCCTGCCTGAGCTGTGGGGCTAGACTTCGTGGTGGCCTTCCTATTCAAGTCTAGGGCCCCACGTAGTAAACACAGCATGGTACCCCATGAAAGAGCATTCTCATTTTTGTAGTTCATGTTCCCGCTCTAGTTTGCTTCTGTGGCTGTGGTGAAACGCTGACTAAAAGCAACTGGGTGGAGAAGGACTTATTTCATCTTTTGGGAAAGAATAGTTTTTCACTGAGGGAACTCAGGGCAGGATCCCGGATGCAGGAACTGGAGGAGGCCCTGGAGGAATGCTGCTTAGCAGCTCACTTCCCCTGGCTTGCTCAACTCCCTTTCTTATTACACCAGGTCCATCTGGCTCAGAATGGGGCCACCACAGCCCAGTCTGATGGAGGCAGTTCCTAAACTGAAGCTGTTCTTCCTCGGTGACACTAGGCCGTGTTAAGTTGACAAAAACTAACCACTAAAGTTCCCCTATTAACATTCTTCTCAGTTATGACTTTGAGTGACCCTGTTCTAAAACCCTGATGTGACCTTCTGTAACCTTACAACCTCCTCATAGTGTGAGAAGTGACATCATTCACTTGTTAACATAGTACAGTGGATACTGGTAAACTGAGACCAAAGAAAGGGATGCTGGAAGCTGGAGACCAAATGTGACTGTCCCGGATGATGGGGGATGGATAGGCAGGGTGGTGAAGTGACACAGTAGTGAGGTGGGGGCAGGGCAGCACTTCTGGAAGGCAGAGCATGCTGGGAAGAATGTCTCAGGTGTATTAGCATAGTGACTGGTGAGGGCTGACTTTAGGATCAAGTATCATGTACCCTAAGGTCCAAATACTTGAGACTTCTATCATGTGTGAGAAGAAAATTCGAGGTGTAGAACATCCTGATAGGCCACTAGACATCCTGCTCTGTCTGGACGTACAAACGTGTCCATTTTCCCAAGGTGAAGGTCTATGTTCAGTCCCTGGCATGACAAAAATTTCATTACTTATTAATTATATAATTACTTTTTTTTTTTTTTTTTTTGTTTCTCGAGACAGGGTTTCTCTGTAGCTTTGGAGCCTGTCCTGGAACTAGCTCTTGTAGACCAGGCTGGCCTCGAACTCACAGAGATCCGCCTGCCTCTGCCTCCCAAGTGCTGGGATTAAAGGCGTGTGCCACCACCACCCGGCTTATATGATTACTTTTAATTGCTTATTAAATGTGCACATGCTTCGCCCCTAGCTCATGAGTCCGTGGGCTTGCCATCTCTTGATTTTGTAGAGCCTCTGCAATAATGAATGAATGCACTTCAAGTTGTAACTGCTATCAGTCAGTTTTATTGATTGATTTTTTTTCCCCTTTAATTTTCAAGATGTGTTAGTTTGTGTATTTATTTTTAGAGGAAGGATTTCATGTGTAGCCTATAACAGAGAGCCTGCTTGTTGGTTCCTGGCCACCTGGCTAGATTAGACCCGAAATAATCACACAGAAACTGTATTAATTAAATCACTGCCTGGCCCATTAGCTCTACTTTCTTATCGGCTAACTCTTACATATTATTTTAACCCATTTCTATTCATCTGTGTATCGCCACGTGGCAGTGGCTTACCGGCAAAGTTTTGACATGTCTGACTTGGGCGGCAGATCCATGGCTTCTCTATGACTCCGCCCTTCCTTTTTCCAGCATTCACCTTAGTTTTCCCTGCCTTCCTAAGTTTTGCCTTGCTGTAGGTTCAAAGGAGTTTCTTTATTCATTAATGGTAATCACAGCACACAGAGGGGACTCCCACACCAGTAGACCAGGCTGGCTGTAAACCTGCTATGATAGCCAACGCTGTGTTTACACACCTGATCCTGCCTCCACCTCCTGAGTGCTGTGACACCTCACTTGGCATGTTAGTCTGTTTCTATCTGGCCATATGTTGGCACTTTTGTTTTTGGCTAATATTCTTTTGATTTCTATTTTCAATGCTACTTTAATCTCTCATCAACTCATTTTTGAGAAGGTATCCTTGAATTATTCTTAGCAACACAGAAGACAAAAATCAATATATCTAAAAGATTTACAGTTTTGGAATCAGACTGACAGTCCAGTTGTTTAGCTTTTAGTTGTTGACTTGAGGTGATGACAACCCTAAATTATTATTGATCATCTGACAGAGTAAGGACAGAAATAGGAATAAATAGGATATGCCAGACACAGATTAGTATGCCCAGGAATTTTGCAGTTTCATTTTTTTCATATTGAGTTTTTATATGCAAAGTTAATTTATATTTACATAGTATTCAATTAAAAATTATTTTTTTTAAAGTATGGGTATTGGCCTGCTTGTGTGTCCATGTACCATGCTCTTGATTCCCCTGGAAGGACAAAAGGGGGTGCTGGGTCCCCTTGAACTGGAGTCACAGATGTTGTGAGTGCGGAGAATTGAACCCAGGTCTCCTGGAAGGTCAACGGGTGCTTTTGTCATCTCTCCAGATCCTCCTTGTTTTTCTAGCATGCTTTTGAGCTGTCACTTCTGTCTTTGCATGGCTCTGTGACATCACCAGCGAAATGGTTATTGGCCAGCTTGAGATAAATATACTGATAACAACTGGCACTCAGCAGTTGGCATTAGGACTTGAGCTCGACCAGAGTCCGTAGTCCAGGCCCTTTGCACTTGGCCCTGCCATTCTTATTTCTTAATTTATTTTCTGGCCCTGCCATTCTTAATTCATAATTTATTTTCCCCCAGCACCTAGTCCTACCATTCTTACTCTGTTTTCTTTTCTTTTCTCCAGCCCTGGGTGTTGAACTTGGGGCCTTTCACATGCTAGGCAAGTGCTTTGCACCAGAGCCCCAGCCCCAGCTCAGGCCTGGCATTCCCTGCTCTCTCGTCTGTCCGCTGTGGTTTTGATCATTTCAGTGGTAAGCAGTCACCTTCATAAACGAGTCAGGGAGAGCCAGCTCCTGCCCCTGCCTGGGCTGTATGGTGGACATAGCATCTTCTCATTCTCATCACGTTTGTTCCAGAGCCCCGCTCATCAGCCGCTTCAGTTTTCATCCGTGGATTTCCTGAGTGTGTTTTCTGTTAGGTAATAGGTTGTCAAAGCTATAAGATTATAGATAATGACTTTTTATTGGCTGCTTTGTATCACAATCTCAACCGGTACTTTAGCACAGGCTGTATCCACTTCGTAGTCGGGGTAGTAAATTCAGGTTATTCCTTTCCTGATTGGTACACAAGTAACCACATGACTGCCACTTTGGCGGAGCCTGCCCGTGTCCTGTTATTAAACCATTGATATGGCTAAGCCTTTACGTAGTTTTATTGGGCCTTTGGTTTTATAGTGCTGAATAAGTGAGATTTAGGTCTACCTTCAAACTTTATTGCCCAAACTGCATTGATAAAATTTTTAAAATATGCCCACTTTCATTTATAATAATTGTTAGGTGATTGATTTACTATTAGATTTATCAAAAGTGGATATGTTATAGACTTCTTTTGGCCTAAATATTCAGTGATTTGAATTTTACTCGTAGTAATACAGTTGATACTAACTTTCATTTTTAGATGATTGTATTATGTGAGTGTTTTGCCTGCATGTATATGTACCACATGCATGCCTCGTACTTTGGAGGTCAGAAGTGGGCATCAGATCCCCTGGAACTAGACGTACAGAGAGTTGTGAGTCACCACATGGGAGCTGAGAACCGAGTCTGAGTCCTCTGCAAGAGCAGCCAGTGTTCTTAACATCCCCAAAGCTATTAAGTAAAATTACTTTTTAAAAAGTTAGTGTGTTTGCTTTCTGAGTATCACCCCCATTATTTTTAAAAAGAAATTCTCAGTTTTTCATCTTAATTTTTAAGCTATTTTTGCCAAGAAATGAATTTTTTTCATTTGCCTTAGATTATCAGAAATGAGAGTTCCAAAGACTTCCTGGACCCCTGACTAGAGGAAGACTAATTCCGTTCTAGCCTCCTGTATCATCTACCTCTCCGCTACGTTAGGTCCTGGCAGGAACAGCTGTGGTTTTGTCTTGCTCACTTGGTATTTCAGCAAAGCCATTTTTTGTTTTTATTTACTCAAATTCCATTTCTCTTCTGTGTTGACATTAACTGTGGCTACGTTTGTTCTCATTGTGGGGTAACTAGAACTAAGCAGTGCTGTACTTTCTCAAGTCTGTTCCTCTGCATCCTTACCTAGTGGGACACCGGGGTCCTAGATCTTGTTTCTTCTCTCACTAGGCAAAATGAATACCTGCTTAAGTCTCCCTTTCCAAGGGAGGAAAAAAGGAACCGAGGGGAATGCCACTGACCTCTTTACCTCTGATACTTAATAGATAAATTGCACATCTCATTCTGCAGGAATTTAGATAAGATGTCAAATGAAGTTACGCCATCACATTTATAGTGGCTGTGTCAAGATGCACGCAAGTATGATGTTTCATTAACTTTATGAAGCAATATATTATAAATGCCCCACTTGTATCATCTTCACTGCCTCTACAGTTAATGCTATAGAAAGGTTAGGTCTTTCCAGCTGTACTGCATCCATGGAGAGCTTGTCATCGCCTGGTGTATAGATAGTCACGCTTTAGGACAGTGGTTCTCAACCTTCCTGATGCTGTGACCCTTTAATACAGTTCCTTAGGTTGTGGTGACCCCGACCATAACAGTATTTTCATTACTATTTCATAACTGATTTGGCTGCTGTTATGAACTGTAATGTAAATATCTGATATGCAAGGTATCTGTTGTGTGACCCCTGTGAAAGGGCTGTTTGACCCCCAAAGGGGTCACGACCCACAGGTTGAGAACACTGCTTGAAGCAGTTATGAAGGTGGTCTGCAGGAATGTAATTCTTTTGGCCAACTATTGTTTGGCTGTTGGAGTAATCGGCTCCATACTTAGTTGGCTGTATGGAAATTGCAGGCCTCCCGGGTTAGTCAGAGGCACCCACTTTGGTTGTCACCCTTGCAACCTTGGCTGTCACCAAGCCTCCTTTCGCCTGTTTCCCATTTTTCTCTGGTTCTTAAATAGGGGTCCTGTGACGGGCTCTTCAGAAGAGGTGGCCCTGCTTGTGCTGTCTCATCTGCTGCATCACTATGTGATGCTAAGTGTACAAACGAAGGTCTTCGGTGTGAATCTAAAATGCAGTTCTGAAATTGGGAATTTTTTTAAACAGATGATTGTCTCAACTTTTGCTGATAACTTGCTTTGTGAACAATCATTGGGCCCTCGTGAATCTCCCTATGCAAATTGAGATGTTATTTTTTAAGGCCACTGAAAAGAGGATTTTTTTTCATCATTAGGAACCAACTATTTCACAAAACCTGTTTGTGTATTCAAGACGTCGGGTGTGTAGTGACTTATAAAATTCTACCTCGAGTTAAATGAAAGCCTGGTCTAGCTGGTCTGTGTGGATCACTGAAGGCCGTGTGCTGCCGATAGTTCCCTGTGCTCCCCCCCCCACGTCTTTAACCTTGTCTTCTTTCACGTCGGTGGCTTGCTGAAGAGATGTGTGGGCCTGTTGATCAATGAGAGTAGCTATGTAAATCTCCTTAAACAGTTGATGATCTTCCAATGTTCTTAACTATTATTTCATACCTCTTTAAATTAAGGATCTTTGATTTTTACAAAGTCAAAGTTACATGGTATTTTAGTAATTCCTAGTATAATCCTAAACTTTATTGTTATTTGAAATTTTCTAATTTTTTAGTGTGCCCTCCTGCTGACCAACCTCCAGCACCCAGCACTTCCTTCATTAAGTCTTTTACTTCTGGCTTCTTTAAAGCTCTTTGATCTAGAACCACACGGTGCATAGGATTGGTTTGCTTCCTCAAGGTCCTTTATGCTGTGCCAGCACCTTTATTTGTGACAGGGTCTTGATGACAGCCCAGGGATAGACATGATGGAATGACCTGCTTCCTGGACTTGGCTCCTCTACCCTGCCTAACACTGCCGTCACCTAACACAGTAGCCGCTAGTCACTTGTGGCTGCTGACCTTTTGAGTTGTGGCTCATATATATGTACTTGTGATTCATCCCAGATCCCCAAGGCTTAGTCCCAGAAAAATACAAACTGGTTCACTGGTAATTTTTTAATACGGATTATATATTCAAATGTTAATGAATTTTACGGGTTAAATGACATTATTGTAATTAATTTTACTTTTTGTTACTAGTTAAAAGTACCTCCTTGGAAAATTTTATTTGGCTCCCATTAAGTATCTGTCAGATGCTGCTTCTCAATATATTTTCAAATAGAAAATGACCGTCCTCATTTGACTCATCATTTCCCCGAGAGGTTAGCGGGATAATGAGTTTCTTAGCTGCACTCAACATTTAATTGCTGTGTAGAGGCTGGTAATTTTCCATGGCAGACGCAGCCTAGAGCATGGATGACAGAGTGGCTGCTGCTCTCAGTCGCGGGCAGTGAGACTATGTCAGCCTGGAAGTGGGCCTCCGATGCTGAGTGCCATCGCTCCTGCTGCTGTGCGGATCCAGGCAAGTCTGCGCTTTGCTTATCTTATTTACTTTTGTTTTCAGTGCTGGAAAACTTCGACCAGACAATCGTCTGTTCCACCTTCGGCTCTCTGGAGAATCAGCAGGATTTCCGAACTCCAGAGTTTGTAAGTACTTCACCTTAAATGCTATTTGTTGTCGAGATTCTCTTTTGAACAATAAATCCTGTTCTTGACGGGTCCAGCCTGGCACTGGGCCCTGCTGTGACTGTTCAGTCTTTGGCAGCTCTGAGGAGCAAGTTAATGGAACCTGAGCGTCCGGCATCGTGAGCTTTGGGTCTGATTTCACACTGCATGTGCTCCAGCTGACAGGAGCTGGAGCCAAAATGTTCCCAAAATTTCCTGCTTTGGTGGCTAGTTCTGTTGCTGTCAGGTTCTGCTCTCTGAAACCTTGGGAATCAGTCTTGACTGAACACAGACAATGTTCCGGCTGGCGCTGTTATTCAACATGGAGCGTCCCCGTTCCTCATTTCCTTCGGGAACCTTCAGTAATACAACCTGGTAGGACTAGGAATATTTTATTGGTCGTTTCTACCAAGAAGGAAACAATGTTCCCACTCAGTCAGACATTGAAGATTAGCCATGGCTCCTACCCTCGAGGAATTAAAAATCGTATTAGATGCCACTGTGATTGTATTAGTGCCTTGTTTAAAGAAAATTAAGCATGTAGGAAGCCTTGCAGATGTCTTTCCAGCAGATTTTATATTAGGCTCCTACAGTGCTTGACTCTGACTCACGCCAGAGAAGTGGGAAAGCATAGTGGCCTTC
>JAQHUG010000053.1:2870670-2890082 GCA_028555095.1 Dicrostonyx torquatus | reverse complement strand
CCTTTCTCCTTTGGCAGCTACATGGCATCTCTCTGACTCCACCTACTTTCTCTCTATATCTCTGTTTGGATTTCCTGCCTGGCTTTACTCTACTAAGCCATTGGCTGAAACAGCTTCCTCCATAGCCAGTGGTAATAAAGCATATCCATAGCATCCAGAGGGGAATCCCACATCACTCGACAGGATGTCCAGGTGCTGGTGCTTGACCCGCCTCAACAACATCTGTATGAGTAGTGCATAGGGCAGGTAAACTGTCCATCACTCTCCATCACCAGCACTCGTTTCTTGACTTCCACGTTCTCATTTTCATAGTTAGAAGACTGGCTAGTGGAAGAGCAAATGACCACAAGTGGAATCTGGAATCAGCAACTGTAGTTGTCCCGGAGGGCTTGTTTCCACCGTGGTTCTGAGGATACAGAAGCCAGAGGAAGAACCTTCACCTTAGTTTCTTAGTTTTTACTGTTAGACGATACGTATGATTGTTCTGTGTGCTGGTTAGCTTTTGCCAACTTAACCAAACTGAGACACACCTGCAGAGAGGGAATCTCCACCAAGGCATCGCTTTCATCAGGTTAGCCTGTGACACGTCTGCAGGTGTCTTCATAATTGCCAAGTGATGAAGGAAGGCCATGGTTTTCTGTGGACAGGGACCTCCCTGGGCAGGTGAGCATGAGCTGTAGAAGAAAGATAGCTGAGCAAGCCAGTCGGATGGTCTCTGCTTCAGTTCCTGCCTGAAGTGGCCTGTCCTGACCTCCCTCAGTGATGAACTGTTACCTGAAAGTGTGAAAGGGAGTAGACACTTTGCTTCCCAGGTTGCTTTTGATCAGTGTTTATCACAGCAACAGAGAGCCTGGTTTCTGTCTTTCTCTAATATACGTTCTTACCATCCAGGAAGGAATTACTTTTTAAAACTTATTTCTTAAATGTATTCTTTGAGCATTGCACTTATGTGTGTGTGTCTATCAAACTCTCTCTCTCTCTCCATATATATATATATATATATATATAATGTATTTGATCATATCCACTCTCAACTTTTCCCTGACTTACCACCACCCCTTCTAACTTCATTTCCTCTTATGCTTAACCTCGTGAGTAGCTCCTCTGCTGGCGTGGGGCTTTGGGAAGCAGTTTGTCATGTTCCTGTGCCTTGCCAGTCTGTGATGCTCATGACACACAAGTTGTTATGACACTTGTAAATACTTGCTTGTGTTTTCTTCCCCGCACCATTGTTGCCAGCACTCCTGGGCCTGATAGTAAACATACATTACCATATGTCGGCTCCATGGTAAACAAGCAGGCTGTAGAGGGAGGTCCCGTGAGAATAGGGCACTCCAGGGAACCATGTGTTATATATAAGAGAGGCCCCAGATGTAGGCAGGAGAGGGTAGTGTCGAGGAAGACAGAGCTCTGCTCTTATAGGCAGGTGAGCCAGACTGATGCCAGGAAATCAGGTAAGTTGCTGCAAACCAGATCTTTAATTTGGAGCCAGTGTTGACTAGGAATATCAGAGGATCTAACTGCAAAGCAAAGTTGCAAACCCTACGGGAAAAGTAAAAGAAGTTGGAAAAGTGAGTTTTCTATTCCCCCCAAGCTGGCATTTTGGCGGTTCAGCTGCAGCCTGCTGAACTGAGGAAACCACGGCGCATGTTTACTCAGCCTTGTTCTCAAATAGTTGAGATTTCAGGCGGATCAAGGGCTGGTGGTTTTTATGTAACAGTGTTTTTGTCTAGTTTGTTCAACAGGGAGAAGAATGAAATGCTTTTCAGTGTGCTTCCTTCAGGAGATCTATTTTAGAGCAGAGTTAGTTGACTAGGCGACACAGCTCATGTGTCTACTGGGGTTCTCAGGCTGTAGCACAATCTTTGTTAATCCTGAGGAGATTGGCAGCAGCTGCCTATGGCCTGCCTGGAGCCAGCAGCCGCTCGCCTGCCTGCTCTCCTGCTCTCTGCTCTTCGTCCCTGCAGCCTCTGCTTAGCAGCCGCACTCACTCCCACACACAGGGTCACATTCTTGCTGCCTCTTTGCTCCCTTTGCAGACTGAGTTAGCCAGAATGCTAAAGTGTTAACAGGGTGGAAAGGAACACAAGGGGCATGTGTTCTTGTTAGCTCTGACTTGTGGGAGCTGGGGACATGTTGAAACTAGAGATGTTGCCATGTACCCACTGTGGGGTAAGGCACATGCGTGTGGGAGGGAGTCGTATGAAAAGGATATGGCTAAATACTGGTTTACAGAGAAACTTGGTGATCTTGTATGGTGGGAAACCACTTTAGTCCTGGTGAGGGTGGCTTAAATACCGTGAAAATAGTTGACATTTTATTATGATTGTTTTCTCCACACTGCTATCTCAAAAAAAAAAAAAAAAAAAAAAGCCAAAATTGTTGTTACTGTTACTGGGAGGGGCACATACGCCCTGGCATTCGTGTGGAGAGCGAAGGCCATCTTTGTGGAGTCAGTTCTCTCCCTTCACCTCTACATCTGGAGCTAGGGATTGAACTCAGGTGGCCAGGCTTTCTTTCATATCAGGCAGCAAGTAACTCTACCCACTGAGCCACCTTGCACTGTGTGGAGACCCTCGATGCTATTTTATCTTTCTCACTATTACCTCTTCCCATCTATGAATGAGGTCTGATTCAGCATTTTACAGTTTCTAAGGAGGTTCGTTCCCCATCTAGAGACGTGGTGGCTGGCAGTTGAGCGTAAAGGTGACAGTAGACTCGGGGGGGGTTATGATTCTGGGGAAGGGAATGGTGAAGGGGAGGCTGGAAACTGAGCGCCTGAGCCTCACATCATCCTGGAGAGTTCAGACGTAGAACTAGAGGATGGGGTTAGTGAGATGGCTCAGTGGGTGAGGGCACTGGCCTCCAAGCCAGCTAGCCCGAGTGTGAGCCCCCTAAACTCAGGAGGAGGAAGGAGAGGGCTGACTCTCACACGGTGTCCTCTGACTTAAACACACACTATGTACATGCATGCATGCATGCACAAATGCACATGCATGCCCCCACACAAAATAAATAAATGTAAAAACAAACAAACCCAGAGGCTATAAAAATAGACCACAGAGTTAGAATTTAGGATTAATTCCATCCTGATGGCAATAGAACAGAGAAATGTCCTGCTAGGTAGGATGTCCCAGAATCCCAGGACTCCATTTCCAGTCCCACATCTGGTTAAGAGCTCTAAGTGGTAGTGAGTATGACTAGTCCCAGAGACTTCATTTCATTCTAAGTCCCAGGAGTCGGACATTAGGGTCAGCAGTGGGAAGAGGCTATCATTATGTTTGTTTCTAGAAACCCTAACTATTGACAATGACCCAGGAGTTAGAGTGGTGTGACAGCCTGAACACACACTGTTGAGAGATGGGGTGTGAAGGACTTAGATGTAGCACCCCTGAATCTGCCCACAGCCATGATCAACATGGAATTACGGAGATAGAAGGCTAAGGGACTGTTCTGTCACCCCATCCCCACTGTTGCTCCCCATCTGCCTTTGCTGAACTTGGACATTTGCCCACAACTCTCCTGGCTTTTTAGAGGCAGGAGTAGTCTTACCACTTCCAATCTCATGTTAACTGATATTATTTCATTGTTTAGCATTTACCAAATTTGGAGTAAATAATAAAATTTAGACTGGCCAAGAATATTAGGATTGCAGTAGGCTAAACCAGTAAGATTAGAAGCTGTGGGATTTAGTAACTGAAGGAGAAAATAGACTCAGAAAGGTGAGTGGTTAAGTGGAGAGATTAGGAGGCGTGACCTTGCTGGAGCAGGTGTGTCACTGGGCATGGTTTCAAAAGCCCAGGCTAACTGTCCAGGTTAACTCTCTCTCTGCCTAGTCTCCACGTCTCAATATGCCAGTTCTCATGCCTGCCTGCCTGCCTGCTGCCATGCTCTCCTCCCCACCATGATGGTTAGGGACTCTACTGCCTTCTGGAATAATAACCCCAAATTAAATGCTTTCTTTTGTAAGTTGCCTTGGTTTTTTGATATCTTAGCATAGCAATAAAAAGTAACTAAGATACTGTTTTTTAAAAATTATGGTTAACCACCTAAAATTCTAATTTAATCATCTTCAACCTGTTGAAAATACATGTAAAATCCCAAGGAAAGGTTCTAAGTATTAATTTCTTCAACAAATATTTATTTAGTATTTATTTTAGGTACTATACTGAATATACAGAAAAGAATATCCCTGTTTTTTAAGAGTTAACACTTTCCTAAAAGAGACAAAGTAAATAATATGCATATCAAATGAGTAATCATTAGAGAAAATTAATAGGGATTGTGTGTATGTGTGTGTGTGTGTGTGAGAGAGAGAGAGAGAGAGAGAGAGAGAGAGAGAGAGAGAGAGAGAGAGGAGAGAGTGTTGGCATTGGCAATGGGTGTGTGTGACAGTTGTAAGTGGAGTCTTATTAGTGTGTATCTCCCTGAGAAGTGAAAAGGCCTTACTGTGTTGCTGGAGTGATCTGCTTGGCAGGATAGATGAAGAGAAGTACATCTAAGCAGGAGGGGTCTAGACAGAGGACTTGAGATGGGCACGTCTGTGATATGTTTGTGGTTGTGGAAGGAAATCCAGGCTGTGGTAGATTGGAAGGTGGGGAGTGTAATTGACTCGGGGCTTTGTAGGTCACTGTGAAAGCTTTGGTTGCACCTTTCAATTTGGAATTCGTTCAGAGTGAGCCTTCTCCACATGGGTGGGAAGGTTCCCAACAGAGGAGTCCCTGACCTAAGGTTCAGAATGAACTGTGAAGAAACAGAGCAAAGGCAGGGAGACGGACAGGCATGCCAACTGTTTGTTATTGCAACATGATGCTGTCACCTATGGAATCCATGCTCAGGAACTGAGCACTCCAGGTATCAAGAAAGAAAAGAAAGAAAAAAAGAAAAAGAAAAAGGAAAAGGAAAAATGTTGGGCCCCTCATTCATAGCTATCCTTGGCCACATGCAGCCCAAAGCCCACAGACTGGGTATGTCTTCAGTGCCTGAGCCTGTGGGGGACATTCTCGTTCAGTCCACCACAGCAGGCAAGGAGGGACTGTGATCTGATCCAGAGGTAAAGGGGTAGGACATAGCTATAGGGATGCCCATGCTTAGACTTGAAAGCAGGAACTTGATGGTCTATTATTCTGATTCTTCATTTACTAGTAACATGGGTAGCAAGCTTTAGTAAAGACAGAGGAAGGAGAATAGACAAAGGGATCCGAAGAGGGGGAGGGGATAAGGCAGTCATGTGGAAGAGTGAAGCAGGGGTACCCCGAGAAATCTAATGTGAGTTTTGACAGTAACATGGGCCTGTGTGAGGTGAGTAATTGTACCTACCAGCTGATGAAATCTGAACTCACGCTGGAGGTGTGTCTGTGAGGGGAGGTTCTAGACTGTTCTCACTGAAGTAGGAGGACTCACTGTAGGCTTAGGCGACGCTCTCCCCTGGGCTGAATAAAAAGAAGACAGTGAGCTGAGCACTGATATTCATTCCTTTTTGTTTGGTGACTGCCAATGAGGAGCCACCTCACCTACCCTGTCATGATAGATAAATCCTGTCTCTTAACTGTGAGCTTAAAAATAGCCCTTGCTCCCACAAGTTGCTTCTCGTCAGGTGTTTCAGATAGAAAAGTAATCTGATCACCACGATGGCCTTGTGCTTGCCCCTTCAGGGCCAGTGTGGTGGGGCATGCTGGCCAGGAGAGGGATGGAATAGGTAAGCCTATGGTTTAACCAGGTTGGATTGTCTCAAGTCAGTTCAGCAAAGCATGCTGAGGGTGAAAGAAGTGGGGGTATTTGCAAAAAAAAGCTGAGGACCATAGACATGAGACCTCCGGGTATAGATGCAGCATGCTTGACACTTTTCAAGAGAGAACTGGGGAAAGGTGCTTGGTGAAGTATTGGATGCTTGTAACCGAGGGGTCATGTGTTGGTTTTCAAGATACCTCAGCTAAGCAACTTGCAAAGAGAACGAGAAAAGGCTTTCTCTGCTCATAGTCTGAAGTTCCAGCCCGTTGCTGACTGGTAGAATTGCCTTGGGCCTGTGGTGAGGAAGGAAGAGTTGCGCTGGAACAGAACCTTGCATTTCATGGCCTGTAAGCAAGAAAGTAAAGATGGGGCCAGAATCTACACCGCCTTAAGGATACATCCTGAAAGACCGCCCAGGCCCCATCTCCTAAAGGATCTTTCACCCCACTGTGCTCCCTGTGAACTAAACTTTCAACACCTGGACCTTTGGAGGACCCAAGATACTAAATACAGCAGAGGAGTAAAGACGGAGTCTGGTTAGAAAACCAGAAGATGGGCTCAAGTGGGGTAAAGTTGTCAATTATAGGACATTGAAAGATGCCATGTATGTGTGTGAGTGTATGTGTGCATGTGTCCATGTGTGCGTGTGTGTACATCCCTAAGAATTAAGTCAGGCATAATGTTTTAGAGACATAACAGCGAGCTAAGTTTTGAGTGGCTAATGAATGTCAGGTTCTGACTCAGGGATCAGTAGATGACCACATCTCCTGGAGCGCGACAAGCTGCAGCCCAGAAGCAGCACAGGTCGTGAGCTGACTCTGTTGTTGCAAGGGTTCTACTTGCATTGCTTACAGTTCCTTCTTCCAGCCGCAGCACCACTGGCACTGTGGGCTGTGTTTCTTGGTTTGGTGGTCAGGGTGTGTGTCCTCGGAATTGTAGGATGTTTTCTCCTCACTGGATAAAGTAAAACCCTCTACCCTGGGGGAGGGGTAACTCGCAGATACTGCAGATACTGCCACATGTATGTACCAGGGGGCAAAGTCGCTCTTATTGAGGACCACTGAGTTCCAGGAGCGCTAAAGGAACATCCTCAGATTTGTTTCTGGGAGTACTGGGATGTGGCTGTAATATAGAATTGAATGGGTTGTAGACTGAACTAGAAGGTGGTTGATAGAAAATGTTGGCCTCTCTATCAAGGAAGTGTGGCAGTGAGGTGCTGGACAGTGAGACAGACACACAGAGAAGACAGGAATAAAGGGATGGATAAACCTACGAAGGATCCTTTTCAGAGGAGCAGGGATGCTCAGAAGAAGGGCATGCAAGGTTTGCAGGGCACAGCAGGAGGAATCAGTCTGGCATGGGAGAAGCCACATCTACTCAGGACTTGGAGCAGAAAACTCATGCAGGGTTTTAGGAGTCAAAAAGGGAGGCTGGGAGATTGCCCAGCTAACAACTGCTGTCAGCTACTGAGAGCGAAGAAGGCACAGGGCGGAAGCAGCTGTAGAGCGGGAGAGAGCTGGAAAAACCAGGAAAAGGTTCTGGGATTTCTTGGCAGCAGAGAGATCAGAGTGGGGCTGGCGATCCCATCTGTCCCACCATAGTGTCCCTCAGCCATGGAGAGAAATGAAAGAAGGCTCAGCCAGAAGGTGTGAAGACAGTGTCACTAGCAGGAGGAACTGTCATGTGACTTTAGAGAAGGCATGAGAAGGAAGAAGGGAGCCTAGTGGTTAGAAACAGACCAGGGGCCTCTGGCCTCTTAATGACAGCAGAAGAATGTGGCGCTGGCCCAAAAGGGAGGGGACCTTTCTGAGGGATACCAGCACCCTCATTGGCTGTGGCAGTTAGAGCACAGGAGGAACAAGAGCTACTGAGGAGCCACACAGGGTGCTGGCACTGTCGGGGCTGAACTGGGAGTTGGGTATCTGTGTATCCCTGGGTCACGGAGGGCCAGTGTGAATATGGCAGGATTTTCAGGAACAGCAGTGGGGAAGTAGATGGTCCATTCTGGGGGCTCTTGAGCAGATGGTCCATTCTGGGGTCCTCGAGGTACATTCTGCTCCCATGGTCCTATCAGGAATTTCCTCCTGAGGTAATGACTGGTCGGGACTCATACAAAAAAGTCAGTTTTGTCCTCTCCCTGGTATAAGAGAATAATCTACCAGAATTTTGTTTGCAGATTTTGTTTCCAACAGGTGGGTTGGGGTTTTGTTTCAATCCTGGGCGGAAAGTCTAATTGTAATGCCAGTACTTGGGAAGTTATAGTGGGAAGATTGTTACATAGTGAATCTTCCAGGCTAGCCTGTCTCCCCCAAAAGCCAAACAACAACAAAAAATCGAATCAAAATGGATTCTATTCTTTTCTCCCCCACACCTTTGATTATTTCCTAGGCAGCTGGATATCAGAGCTATTGAAAAGTATTTTACTGTGGGTCCAAGATCTTTCTGGCTAATCTCCCAAATCAACTAAAGTCCCACACTCTGCCTTCAATTCTAAGATGCTCAGGATAAGTACCTGTGGGGGTGATGCGGTCCCATCCCCTCAAGCATTTCCTCCCTCCCTGCTTTCCTATGTAAGCAGATATACAGATGGCTTTGTCCTGTGTCTTCTGCACTGACCTTTCCAAATGGAAAGAGAGAAGGACCTCAGTGCCCCCAATCCCAAGCACACAAACAGAGGAATTTAGTATTTGACTTGGGCAGAAGGACTCTCATAGGAGGAGTGAAATCAGATGAATGAGCCAGTAAAAATCACTCATTTGGGCCATTTTGCTGTGTTTGGCATTCGTGAGGTATTTCAACATTGCAAGCTTGCTGTACATTCAAGGGGGAGGGTGGTGGTGGTGATGATGAACTAGGTACTCTATCTGAATATGAAAGAATATTCACTCCGTATGACTGATCCAGAAGATGAATTTATGAATTATTAGGATTGAGGAAGATGAGCATAAGTAGGCAGATATGCAAAGATGCCATTCAGAAATTTCTGTCTGAGTCACTTCTGTGGAATGCCGAAGGTCTTTTCCCTGAGAAATGGAGGTAATTAGATCATAGGACCAGCCGGGCTAGACCCACTGGAGCCAATTTAACTCAGAATGCTAACAAATCCCATTCTGCACACCTTGGAGCATTCTGATCATTAAATCATTAATTTAAAACTGTTGAAATAAGGCAGTCCTGTTGACACAAGGCTGTAGACCCAGCCTTTTGGGAGCCGAGGCAGGTGGTTTGCAAGTTCAAGGCTACCCTGGGTAACTTGGGTCTGTCTCCAAAGAAAAGGTGAGAGAATCTGGCCCAGAGGTAGTGACTGCCTAGCTTGCCCACCCTGGTTCCAAGCCCAGCATGACATTCTCCACAGTTCTTCAGGAGATAAAAATAAAGTGCAAGTTCACGTCAACAAATGCGGAGAGCGAGGACAATATTTATGGTCTGGCTGATTGCTTTTGGAGTTGTGATAGACAATGAAGCAGCAGCAATGGGCCCTCAGGGCAGGTGACAGAGCAAACACATTGTCAAGCTCCTACGAATGAAAATAGACTTAGGTGGAAGTGGCTTAGCCCTACTGAGCATCCACGGGTGTCCAGGCTGCTCCAGGATGGTTTTGGAGAAGTACACCCATAATCTCTGTCTTGGGATAGGAGACAGGAAGATGGGGAGCTCTAAGCCATGGTGAGACTGCCCCAGACCACAGTCTCAGAGAGGGGTCAGATTGCTCCAGATAGGTTCAAACTTTCCGGCTGGTGTTGCATGTCTGCCAGGGTATCCAGAAGCTGGGACACTGGCTTGTGGAGCCACATTGAGTCGTTTTGAGATGATGTGAGGTAATATAGGTGGTAAAGATACCAGAAGACTAAAGTGACAAATGGGGCATTTAAAAAAAGTGTGTGTGTGGGCAGGGGGGGGGCATTGATTTATGGAAGATACTGAATACAGGTCAAACTGATGAATGAGTATGTCGTAGCAGGATTGTTTGTCTCCGCGAATGGTACAGAAGGTCTTTAAGTAGATTGTTTATGAATGCTAGGAAGAGGTCACCAGGGCCGGGCGGTGGTGGCGCACGCCTTTAATCCCAGCACTCGGGAGGCAGAGGCAGGCGGATCTCTGTGAGTTCGAGACCAGCCTGGTCTACAAGAGCTAGTTCCAGGATAGGCTCCAAAGCCACAGAGAAACCCTGTCTCGAAAAACCAAAAAAAAAAAGAGGTCACCAGGAACTAGCATGAGGTGGATCATTTCATCTTACTTTTTGAATGATGTCATTAGACAGGTGGAGTAGGTCAAAGCAACACTGTGTTTATGTGCTTTGGTTTTAGTCAGGGAATGTAGGGGAGAAAGGCCTTTAACATACAAAATGAAGAAATATGGTCCTCAAGATTGCACTTACCAGGTCATTGATCTTAGGAAGAAGGATTAAAATCAGTTTACAGAGGAGACAATCAACGTGGAGCAAGCTCCTGTCCCTGATTCGTAAATCCCAGCTGCGTCAGTAAGGAGCACAAGCGTAGACGCTGAAGGCTGGTGACGTGGAACCGCGAGGCCTTGGGCTAATTAAGCGCAGTGTGAACTGAGCATGTCAGGAAGTTGATGGAAATTCAGGCTGCATCCACACCTGCCCACAGAGAAGACAGGCTTGGTTCTGCTCAGGACTGGGGAAGCCGCCTCCCTTTCTGAGCGCTCCCTTTGGGAAGGGAACATGTGAGAGGTAGTTCCTGGTAACTGCGCAGGAAGCTGGTGCTGTCAGGCAGGAGCAATTGGTCGATGAAGATACAGAGTAGAGGGCGTCCTTCCTTTCCTTCCTTTCTTTTTGTTTCTTAAATAAAAGACAAAGGCAATCCATTTTAAAAAGATATCTTTGAAAATTTAAATTATGTCTGTGTGCATATATAGATACACATATATATGTATATATTCACATGCATGCGGGTACCCAAGGAGGCCGGATATGTGGCATCCCCTTGAGCTGGAGTCACAGGCAGTCGTGATTTGCCCATTGTGGGTGTTGGGAGCTGAACTGAGGTCCTCTTGGAGGACAGTAAGTACTCCTGAACTCTAAAGAGACCCCTCTCTAGCCCTGCAAAGTCTGGTTTTAAAGATCACGAATGGAAGGCAAGGATAGCTGATAGGCTGTATTCCAGTAGGAAGGCTTCTGTCCGTGAAAACACCCAGCACCCTAGCAGGCTGCTGCAGTCAGAGGCACATGACCAGAAGAGGATAATGAGCACATGAGTTAGGCTGTGTCCGTGGGTGGAAGACAGGCATGGATGGTCACGTAGAGGGATGTGTGGGAGATAAAGAGTAGCTGTAGCTGCAAACAGCCGTCCCCCTGGTTCAGTGTGTCTCATCGATGCCTCTGATTTATCTCATCTTTTATTTTCTCTACACTCAACCTATACCATCAACCTCAGAATTGTGATTGATTAAAATTCTTTCCTCCTCATGACTGTTCATTCCCCCAGTCTTATTCCTTCATTCTCAGAACTCTGTGACTGTAAATGTCCTGCCTCAGAAACTATCGCATTGGGCATTCAGCGAGCTTATTGTTCCACGGGGGATGTGAAAATTAATTTAAGAAAACATTGTGAGGAAGGCAGGAAGCCCTGGGCATACTGAGCGATTACGATGTCCGTATTTACTGTGGATCTCATCTGGCTAGAAGGCACATCTTCCGTCAGTCTGGACGCCCAGCACTGGCCAGGAATGGCCAGGAAAGCTAAGAGTCCGCTGGCCAGCAGCCTGACCGTGCCCTGACCTGTGGCATGGATGTGGAGACACAATAAAATGTAAAGAGAAAACACAAGATGCAGTGGATATATGGACACAATAAGAATTTACAAGATTCCTAGGAAATTAAAGAGGGGAGAGCACCATGTCTGCCCCTCCATATATATTGCACTTCGCAAGAACTTTTAATTTCTGAAACTTCTAGTTAACTCTAGTTTTCTGCTATTTCATCAAATAGAAATAAAAGGTGTATCTTTATTATAAGTCTTAAATTCTTTTTAATTTATTGTGTGTGTGTGCACATGTATGCACATGTGTGCATGTGTGTGCATGTGGAAGTTGCCGTATGCTCCCAGCTATCTTGCTGGCCTTGTTAAAAATCTTATGCATTCCTTAAGTCAGTCTCTGGTAAGAAACTATAGATGCATTTTTACCTAGAAAACCCAAATTTCTTCTTCAAAGGGAAAATGCATTTATAGCGCCTCCCAAGTCACCTTTTGAGATGTAAATTAATGTGACCTGACAGAATGTAATTACTACCAGACGGCATCTTCATTAGTAATAACGAGCAAACCAGTACTGGAGCACTCGGTTCTATTAACACAAATCAGAATATATCAAGTCTGTCCCTGAGTTGTTGCCGGGGTAAAATTTGACCTCAGTTAAATGCTCTAAAACAAAAACAAACCATCCGATTTAACAGGCAGTTCCACCAGGCTTTGTGTCACTGTGTGTCACTATGTGTCACTGTGTGTCACTATGCTCCCTGCAGCTTCAAGTGCTTTTTGTTGTTGGTTTATAGACAGGCTCCTACTATTAGCCCAGGCTGGCCTTGAACCATTTAATCCTCCTGCCTCAGCCTTCTGCGTGCTGGAACCATAGACATGCCCTACTGTACCCTGAAAATTTTTATGCATTTTTAAAATATTTATTTATTTATTATGTATACAATATTCTGTCTCTGTGCGTATGCCTGCAGGCCAGAAGAGGGCACCAGACCCCATTACAGATGGTTGTGAGCCACCATGTGGTTGCCGGGAATTCAGGACCTTTGGAAGAGCAGGCAATGCTCTTAACCACTGAGCCATCTCTCCAGCCCCATTTTTATGCATTTTTAATGTAAATACATGATGTTTGAAGTAAGAACGGAGAAGTTGAGTGCAATGAGGGACTTTCAAGGTTTTAAAAACATTTTTGCAACCTGATAGGAAGTGCTCTTTTTGCTGACGGCAGTCACTGTTCCCAAAGCCCCACAAGGCAGTGGAGCCTGAGATGGAACTGGGCCACTGGAAGCCTGTGTCCCTCTGTAGCTCTGCCCTCTGGCTCTTGTAGGCAACTTCCTTTTTGCTGTAGGACTTCCACGTCCTTATACATAAACAACAGGAACGCCAATGGTAGATTTCTTCACCAGCTTGTGGTGCAGCGGCTGCACAAGGATTGAGAGGCATTTGAGCATTGTGGGAAGGATTTCATAAAGTAGCCTTGGCTAGTAGTCCTGGATCCTTGGCACACTGCAGGCCCAAGCACTGAGGTGGCCATAGTGGACCTTCCTCAGCCAGCCGTGCCACTTTCCTGTGCTGTGACATCGTGGGTATCAGAAGTTGGCTTTTAACACATTGATAATGTATATCCCCGAGAAAGTACAGTTATCAGTTCTTACATACTGACCAAATTATCAGTGGGTTGGGAATTAATTATACCCAGCACTGTTATAAAATGCCAACAGCACAATCGGTCAATAAATATATTGAGCCCTTTCTAAAACTCACTAATAGAATTTTTAATAAATTAGAACTAAGACCTATTTAAATTATTCAGTTTTGAATAAACCGCCATCAACGTCACTAAATTTTCTAGTAAAAATTTATTCATCTAGTCATTCAATATTTATTAACCCGTGTGCTCGGCGGGGGAATAAAAAGAGTGCATCTCAGATGTTTGCCCTCGGGACCTAGAGTGGGCACATGTCTACCTCTGTGTCCAGTTGCTAGCTGTGTGTGCAGGCACTACGGGCTGGTTGGTGCTTGAAAGTCTGTGAGGTCCTTTGAGTGTTAGATAAGTCCCAGTATGTACAGAGTACTGCCTGGGGATCAGATCGACCTAGGTAATGCTCTGAACATAGAAAGGACTGTGCCACACTCTCCTTGCTCCTGCTTAGAACAGGAGTGTGTTCGTGTAAGTCTTGTGAAGAGGATATACTACGCATATAGGTGTCTTTGCAGGAAGTAGTAATATTCCTCGGTGCCTTTGTTCCCTCCACTCTTTGTTCTTGGGGCCGCGGTCTCCCGTCACCACTGTGCTAGGTACCCGTGCCTGTAAATGTCTCCTCTACAAATGCAGACCAGTCCATTTCTTTCCTTCTGTGGTGCACGGTGGACTTTTTCCCCATCAGTCCCTCTGCCTTATTATAAAATGTCACAGGAGAAATGGGGAATTAATTTCAGTTGATTTATTTAATAATATTTATCCATTTAATGTTTTTCTAAGTCTCTTGAGATATGGCATGAAAAGATGGCACAGTCTGTGTCCCCTTGGGGCATACGTTTTAGTGAGAGACAGACTTTAATTAAGCCATTACACAAATAGCTCAACAATTAGGATGGTGAGACATGACATTTAAGAAGAAGGCAAGGTGCTCTGAGCTATGAGGGAGGAAACCTCAACAGGCAGGCAAGAGGAGCCACCCCCCCCCACTCCCAACCCCCACCCCCCCCCAACTTTACCGGGGAAGATAAAGGAGATTCTAGGAAAAGGACCTGCGGGTATAAAGACAAGGTGAATAGCCACTGAAGCCCCTGCAGCTGGTGCAGCAGCAACAGCGGCCTGAAATCCCAGCTGTGCAGGAGGGTGTGAAACAGGCTGTGGAGCTCAAGGTCATCCCAAGAGTCGCAGAAAGACCCCAGCCTCATCTCGAGCAAGCAAAGCAGACATAAAAACCTTAAGGGCGAGAGACGGTGTCTGCTGTTGGATGGAGCTGCTGATTTTCTATGTCATACGGTAGCCTTTGCAAACCGGCAAGATTAGACGATTAGTGTTTATCCTTTGTCAACTAATATTAAGACTTTAGCAGAGTAGTTACGGTAAGTGATTTCACTGGACTACAAAGTCAAGCCAGTGAAACAAGTATCCACTGAACTGCTTTTCCTGCAGTTATGGGTTCAAAGCAAGACAAGTTTTCCGTTCAGTGTCCTAGTCCAACTAAAGCAATAGTACACACAAACACATGACATTATGTTATATGCATGGCATCAGATTATGGTAATTTATTTAATGCAGAATTAGGAGAATGGTATAGAGGCATAGTTCTCAACTTTCATGGTCTTACATTTTATACTTAATAATATAACATATTAAGAATAGAACACTATGGGCTAACATAATGTTCAGTATACTTGAACTCAAAATGGAGAAATTTAACACATTTATTAATCATTTTAAACATATCTAATAATAAACCAAAGAATAATAATATAAACTAATATTGGAGCATGTTAATGTACATTAAATGTATATTTTAATGTAAAACCTCTTTTTCCCCTAAAGTAATTTAACATGGGAGAAGTAATGTTGTTTTGTGTATTTTGCAAGTCCGCATAAGAGTAGGTAGCTGGATTTTCACATTTGCTTAGTTAGTTAAAAGTGGCATTAGGGACTAGAGAAATAGCTCAGCAGTTAAGAGCACTGACTGCTCTTCCAGAGGACCCACGTTCGAGTCTCAGCACTCACAACTCTCTGTAACTCCAATTTCTGGGATCCAGTGCCCTCTTCTGGCTCCGTGGGTACCAGACAGGCAACATGGTACACAGACGCATGGAGACAAAACACTCATACACATAAGAGACTTTTAAGTGGCAATACATTGTCTTGATTGCTATGTATAGATTATGCAGGCTTATACAGATTGTCAGTTGAATGAGGGAGGGCTGTTTCAGAGCCTCTTGGAGTAATTGTGTGTTCTTGGATTCCACATCAAAACTCAGCAACTGGCGATTTCTGAAAACTTGGTTGTACCATAGACTGTAATACCATATTGGTAAGAATTTCATACATTTTGAATGAACCCTTCATAAGTATGATTTCTGCACCATGCACAGGGCAGTTCCCATAGTCATTATAGATTAGAAGCTCTTACAAGTGTTTACTTGTTTCCTTATACAAAATGAGAAAAGAAAACATCACATTTCTTAACATTACTTTCAGCCTCGACCAAAAGCCACTATTAGGAAGCTCTCAGATGGCCATGGCGAATGCAGTTATGCTAAGTTCTAATACATGCTTGAAGTTTTAGGACATTGTCATTAATAACAACTATGTTTTCTTGAAAGTATCCACCAACTCTACCTATGTCTTATAACCAAATGTTGGTCACTTGTCTGTGCAATAGAAAGAATGCTTCCAGTTTCAGTGCACACCCCAGAAGCGCTTGTCCTGCGATGTCAGGGGGCTTTGATGTACTGTAGATAGCTGTGTTTTATGGGAACATCTTTCTTCACACAGCGTGTCCAGCAGGTGCGGGCTGAGGGTGCCAGTTAGTAAAGCTGAGGATTGTGGCTCTGCATCCGGGGCTTTCTCTGCAGAGCAAGTGTGGCTAGGGAGTGACCGCAGACACCGTGGAGACACGCTGTGTGCAGTAAGGCAGTGATTCTTACCCTTCACCCCTTTTTGAAAACACTTAGCTTATAGATCTAGGTTTGCCTGTGTGTTTGTCTGTGTATCATGTGTGCGCTGTGTGTGCCAGTGGAGACCAGAAGAGGGCATAGAATCCTCTGGAACTGGAGGTACAGAGGCTGTAAGCTCCCATGTGGGTGCTAAAAATCAAACCCAGGTCTTCTAGAAGAGTAGCCCGTGCTCCTAAATGCTGAGATACCTCTCTAGTCTGCTTCCGCCCCTCTTAAGCCCTGACTTGCAGATGTTAACACAAGAACAACAAATTTTATATACTAGAAATATTTTGACCTTTCAGATTCCCTACCCTCAAGGATCAGGAGTCACTAGAGGTGTGTGGTACATGCGTTCCTAGCTTGGAAAATAAAGGAGAAGTAGAATTTGGATAGGTGGTTTAGAGGAGGAAAAGAAGGTGTTACATGAGAAAGGAGAGGAGAGGTGGATGACAGACAAAACTCTGGGTAGAAAAGATGATTAGACCGGGTAGTTAGAATCCAGAGAACTACGTATCTAATCTGTAGGCTGTAGTCAGATCAAGAAGTGTCCTGCGTACCCGGTCGGGAAGTCTAGACTTGCTGAGGAGTCCCCGGGAGCAGCTGAAGGGTTTTGTCCCCCGTGGAACATGGGCATGCTCGTTTCGGAGCTTTCCTGTGGTGGCAGTGCATGCGGTGAATCGGAGAGCAGAGAGTATGCAGTGTGGACTCGGATCCAGCTGCTGAGGATTCAGCTGTCTGAGTGCCGCACTGTGGGACCAGAGGGTTGTGGAGGCTGTTTCGGGAGGAGAAGCGAGGTGAGAGCCAGAACCGAAAATGTCAGAGGTTATCTGCACAGTATTGTAGCTCCACTCCCTGCTCAGGGCTTTGCTAGAGAAACAGACAAAATCTGGGTGTTTCTGTAAAAGGTCTCCCGCAAGATTTTGCCCTCCTAGAAGCCTGAGGTTACTCCCTTTTCCTCTGATAACAGGATTGTATCATTGAACCCATTTCCCTTTCATGCGCCTGCCAGAAGGCTTCCAGACAGTTTTTTTTGGTCAGGTCACAGCAGCTGAAGTTGTCCCGGTGGCTAGTACATTTCTTCCACCTCTCTTTTCTGACCCCAGCCTTCTAACTTCATTGGCTGTTCATTATTCTTTCTATGTTCGTTCTCCATGACCACACTATGTGAGTGGCCTCAGCAGTGAAGAGCTCACGCTGCTTTTGCAGAGCGCCAGAGTTAGGTTTCCAGCAACCGTATTGGTTGGCTCATGCTCCTCTAATACAGCTTCAGGGAGCTGACGTCCTCTACTGGCCTCCTAGACACCGAACTCACCTGTGCGAACGTACAGTGAAACACACATACAACCACGTCATCAAAAGCAAATCTTCCCTAAAAATAAGCAGGTTTTTTTTTTCTGAGATAGAATGTGTGGGAGGGCAGGGTACAATTTAATGGTAACATTTATGACCTTTAGCCTCCATTATTCATTTGTGGAATGGGGCCTTCACTTCAGTCCCATTTTCCTCAAAACTGAAGAGAGCTCAAAAGCCTCTGATGCCTCAGATTAAAGCTCTCAGGCTCAGTTTCACAGAAATTCAACAAACTCAAATCAATAAAAGTAAAATTAAAAAAAAAAAAGAAAAGAAAAAAGAAAACCAACAAACTCAGCCTGGGTTCCACTGCAGAGTCAATGGGAAGCTGGGAACAGCGGGATGTTGCTGTACCTACTAAAGGCAGCTCATGGCTAGGAGTGACCAGAGAGCGAGGAAGATGCGGCGGAAGCACCCGGCGACGACAGGTGACGCAGGAATCCGAAAGGACATGTTTGAGAACATCCACGGGTCACAGTCCCTGGCCTTTGACCCCAGTGTCTCACTCCAGAGTTCCGATCAGCACAAAACTCCGTCTTTCTTCCCATGATGCCCCCTATTCATGAGTAAGCCTGAAAGGATAGCTTGTATCTTGCTCTCTGCAGCAGACTTGGGATTTGACCGTAGATCTCATGGATGCCAAAGTCCTTTTTTTTTTTTCCCATTTCTGCCTTCTTTCATATTTACCTCCTAAATAAGAGTAGCTGAAGCTATGTACAGTATATTGTTTTAAAATACCAAAAATACTATAAATGTGAGGAAAATGTAAGCTCAGAAGTTTAAGTAGCCACTTTTAAGATTTTTTCCCCCATTATACATGTATATGCGTGTGTTTCTATGTGAAGTCAGGTGCTCACAGGAAGCATTGGATCCCTGGGACTTCAGTTACAGGTGGTTGGGAGCTGCCTGGCATGGATGCTGGGAACCGGACTGCCCTCTGCAAGAACTCTGTTAAAAACCCATTTCTTGATGGGCAGTGGTGTCACACACCTTTAATTCTATCAGTTGGGAGGCAAAAACAGTCAGATCTCTGTAGGTTTGAGGCTAGCCTGGTGTACAGAGCAAGTTCCAGGACATCCAGGACTACATGGAGAAACCCTGTCTAAAAAACTTGAAAAAAGGAAAAAAAAAACTCATTTCTTTAGAGCACTTAATTTCTAGAACATTTCCAATAATTGAATGAGATTGTAAAGGTTTTTTTTTTTAAATGTATTTATTTATTATTATATATACAGTGTTCTGCCTGCATGTCTGCCAGAAGAGGGCACCAGATCTCATTATAGATGGTTGTAAGACACCATGTGGTTGCTGGGAATTGAACTCAAGACCTCTGGAAGAGCAACCAGTGCTCTTAACCTCTGAGCCATCTCTCTAGCCCACAAAGTTTTATTTATATTCCCCCTTGTGATTCATTTACAATGTTTTCCCGCCATTTTTCTCGAGGAGTTGTTGCAGCCCTCTCGTAGGACCACCTTTGCATTGAAGGGGGAGAGTAGGAACTCACCCAGTTGGCACTTTGCTTTCCTGGGCTCTGGGTTTTCCTTCCTGTTGGTTTGAATGAAATTAAAAATATCAATTTCAAATTATAGGTAAGAGAACATTATGGCTTGGGAGATACACAGGGCATAAAATATTGAGGGAGGAGAGTACTCATTCTGGCAGTTGAAGGCTGAAGGTAGCATGATGCTGCTCCTCCAGATGAGATGCTCACCAAAGACATCTTGCCATGCCAGAAAAGCCCTTAGGTGACCATCGTCAACCTCATTTCACTAGGGAGTGACAGATTGTAACCCTGATGGAGTCTGTGGAAGGAACCCAGGGAAGATCTGAAGACTTTCTGTGCCATTATGTCCTCAACAGTAAGTCACAGTCTGGATGGCTGTATCAGGAAGTCACAGTCTGGATGGCTGTGTCAGGAAGTCACAGTCTGGATAGCTGTATCAGGAAGTCACAGTC
>JAQHUG010000053.1:2758646-2866295 GCA_028555095.1 Dicrostonyx torquatus | reverse complement strand
TGTGAGGGAGAGAGGGAGAGAGAGAGAATTCAGGGTTTACTGCAGAATAAAGGTACTGTATTTTTAGTTTAGTTGTGCTCTAGAATTAACTTTCATTTTCCTAGTCACAAGAACTGGAGAGGGCAGCTCATGGCTACACTCATGCTACAGCTGCTCTTTTAATTATATGAAAGCTTAAATATTTTTCATTTTCTCAACTATTGTTGAAAAACAAGCCTTCCTTGTGTCCTCTCTGTGAGGTAAAAGCTGTTAGCCCAAATGAGCCTGGAGCATTTGAGCATTTTGGGTTCTGTGGAAACTCGTGCGGTGCAATCAGTTTCACCATCCGAGGCAAGTGTCAGGCCCTCTCATACATAAACATGAGTCTGCGCAAAGCTTCCAATACAGCCACATTTCACCCTGATTGGGAATAAATAATTTAAATTCAGCATTGCAAACGATGGTAATAGATTCTGCTGGAGTGAGGTGCGACTGGGTTCCTAGCAGGGATTGTTGACGACCGTTTTAATGACATTTGAAACACGTGAGACTAGAGCAGTGTTGAGAAGTTATTTTATGGTCACAAAAATCCTGATGTCAAGGAGCCTGAGAGTGTTTATTAGCGAGGTGAGGAGTGTTCCAACTATGCCCACCCTGAGTGACCACAGCGCCCCTCCATGCGTGCAGCCCTTCCCTCAGGCCCCTCTCACCACCACACTTCATGTCTATCCAGAAGACAGACTCCCCAAGGCCGAATCATTTCCCTCTGCTGTGACTATAGCATCCTCTTCAAGGGGGAAGTTCAGTGCCCACATTTCAACCAGATTGCTAGGTGGACTTTCCCTGCCAAGTTATCACAAGCAAACACTCACTATGAGACATTTTCCCTCAGCCATTGTCCTGCAGTAGCCAGAAGTCTCACTTGATCCTCTGACTGGGGTGAGGGCCCACGTGTACTTCCTCAACAACAGCAAGAAGAGTGTACATTTTTTACCTTCTCAAATTCACACTAGTTTGAGAGACATGGAGCAAAATCGTTTTAATTTTTTTCTTTTCCTTTTTGAAAATTCCATATATGTATTCAAGATCCATAAATGTATCTTGATAGTCTCTGCTCTCCCCCTATCCCTTTCCACCAGCATCATGCTGGAATATTCATGGGGCCACCTAAGACAATAGGAAAACGCAGATATTTACACAACGATTCATAACAATAGCAAAAATTACAATTGTGATGTGGCTGTGATAATTGTATGGTTAGGGGGTCACCACAACATGGGGGGCTGTATTAAAGGGTTGCAGCATTGGGAAGGGTGAGGACCACTGACTTGGTGGGATGTGGGAATAGAGGGAGCTTCTGCAGGTGGGGTAGCTTGACGAATAGGAAGAGATCCTGAGAAGCCTTCATGCACCCCTGTTGGGAGGGAGGAAAGGAAGAACACATAGCGGCTTTAAGGGCTGTGAAGATTCCATCTTCTTAGAAGTGTGAAGAAAAGGAGGTGCTGTGGGGGTGGCAGAATCGAATGATTTCTGTGCTAATTGATGCTCGAATGCATAAGAGAATTAATCACGTTTCATGAACATATCATACATCCCGTTCCATCAGATGATTGCAAAACACAATTCCCCATTTGTTTTTAATGGTGGGGGGAGTTACACTTACCAGTTAAAAAGCATTCTTAAACAGTGAAGCTAGCATAAGCATTTTTTATCTGCTGTGAGAACAGACTGCTCAATGTAGGCTAAACCAACCATGCCCATGTGTGTACGGGAACAGAAGGACAGCGCCTGTATTAGGCCCATCTTTTGCTCTGGTGTCTTACTTTGTTATCATATTCATTTTGCCCCCACCCACCCTTCTTTTTGAGACACAGTGTCCCATTGTAGCCCAGGCTGGCCTGGTTCAACCTCCCTGGTCCTGGAATGATAGTGGCTTGCACCACTATATAGGGTTCAGGTTATAATCTTTTAAGTTCTCAATTGAAGACTTTGCTTCCTATGGATCAGGGGACGCTGCTTGTGGATCTGCAGACAAACACCAATGACTAGCGTGGCTTTGTGCACACAGCAGCTCTTCTCGGAGTGTGTTCAGAATGATTTCTCGGGGGAAGCGATGACCTCTGGAGAGGTGTCATGAAAGCCAATTAAAAGCAAGGGAGTCAGAGGCAGATGAGGCATGCATCAGTAGTGTTACGTCTCATATTTTCCTTCTTGCTAAAAAATTCAGTCCCACAGCCAGGAAGTCCTTATTCCTGAGTTCCTGTCCAAACTTAACTCTCCCCTCTGCTGTCCAGGCAGGTAGAATCTGGGGTGATTGTGCCCTGCATGTAATACTGACTGTTTCCAAGTGTTTGAGGAGAATCTCGTTTCTCATGTCAGAGGCCGCCCCTCCCCAAGAACAGATAATGCTGTAGAGGGCAGACACCTAGGCATGACTGTATTTCTCTCTCTCTCAGCGAGCTCATCAGTGAACTCATGAAAACGAGAAGTACACACTTACCAATCATCACCTTTCCAAAGCTCACATTCCCGCTTTTTCCCGTTCCTCACAGGAGGAGTTTAACGGAAAGCCTGACTCCCTCTACTTTACGGACGGCCAGAGACGGATCGACTTCGTTCTCGTGTACGAAGATGAGACTAAAAAGGAGACCAATAAAAAAGGAACAAATGAAAAGCAAAGGGTAGGCTCTGTTTTCTGTTTTAATTTCATTTATTCCCTTTTATATTGTGAGATGAGAAAAGGCGTGTTGTTCTCATGTAAGCAACTGAGGAAACTGACGTGGTGAACCCTGAACCAAACATCCCTTCCTTGTTTCCTCAGGCCATGCGCCCTCAAGACCTGTGAGCAGGAAATTTTGTTGAATTTCAAACAAGCTTGTTCAGGCTCTTCCTCAGTGGTTTTGGGCTGAAGGAAGAGTCACTCCTCAGGAGCTGCCTTTTCTGTTGTGCAGAGGAGATTTACACTAAGGCGCACTGGGCTGCTGGCACCTGGCTGGGAAGGAGGCTGATAATTAAGGACAAGTGCAGTAACAGCTAGCATTCCGTGTGTGTGTGTGTGTGTGTGTATGTGTGTGTGTGTGTGTGTGTGTGTGACGCACATGCGCGTGCTCTCTCTCTCTCGCTCGCTCTCTCGCTCTCTCGCTCTCTCTCTCTGCTGCCAGAGGTGCATCTTGCTTGCTTTTTTTTTTCTCCTTTAACTCTTGCCACACCTGAGCTGGGCTCTGTCCTCACACAAGTTCAGCTTCTCCTCCTGAAACCAGACCCTATGTCTGTGACCCTCATGTCTTCTGTCACCCATCCTTTCCTCTCTTGCACCCTTTGGCAGCCGTGCCTCCTCCCTTTCCTTTGCATAGGCCTCCTGGGAAACAAAGCCATTCTTACTTTGAAAAAAATTCAAACAACAGGCCAGCGCTGGCACAGCCGCCTGGCACTTTGTTGGAATGCAAACTGCACATAACTCAAGCAGGACAGCAGAAGTGTCATAAAGTGTAACACGTGGATGTTTGGATCCAAGCTGGAAATCATTCCAACATTATATCCATCCTCCTGCGAATGAACTGTTATTACATACACACAGCTTTTATTGTCCTCATCTATCCTTTACGCATAGACTATTCCAATCTTTAATCTTCTCATTTCTGCTTATTCATTGAAAGCAAATGATGAAACCTTTTTGTAAAATGAAACAAATAACTATTTTATTCATTTATTATAATAACCATTATTATTTATGTGTTTAAATTTGGAGAGGGTTAAGTTTGGAGTCCTAAGTTTACCTGGTACAACAGAATAAGCCCAGGATTTAGAAAATGACATTCAGATTCTAATTCAGCCACTGTGCTAGCCAGAACAATTTAACTTGCATGAAACATTTCTGTAGGTGGTAATGACGTCATCCAAAAAAGGGCATTTATTGTTTGTGTCAAAGTAAAAAGTGGCCTTCTCGCTGAGCACATGTTTAGGGTTGGGGTTGTGCTGCGTGAAGTCATTCGGGAACCTAAGTTGAAACCAAGGCTCGGCCATATTCGTTAGGCAGTTCCAAAATCAACCTGGGCATCAGCACAAAGGGCAAAGAAGATGCCAGAGTCAGTGAAGGAGGAGCTCACGCTTCCTCACGGCTGGGACCTGGCAGGGACCACAGCCATTGTGCCCCAGTGTGTCAGGCTGAGCTCAGCAAGTGAAGCTTCTGACTTCTGTCAATTTTGTAACTTCCCCCCACATTTAGACTTCTTTGAGTTTAGACTGCATCTTACAAAAAGGTTATCATAATTCTAGTTGGTTGAAATTTTTTTTCTTTTTGGTATATAAATATTGGCTGTCATATGGTATCCTAGATTTGGGAAAATAGGACCTCAGCATCTATCACGTGGTATTATGATTAAGATGAAATAGAATAGCATATATAGATGTTACATAAATTTCCAATACATGCAAGTTATGAATGTTAATGCTGCACCTTCTATTTTTACTTGGATTTGGTGTTTTTCTAAGGTAATACTCTGCTATGAAAGACGCGACTCTCCTTTTACCCAGCTTTATTACTCGAATAAAGGAACTAGTGGACTTGACCATTTTCCCCAGATTAGGCATAATAGCCTATGCATTCATATTTACTATTAGCAAATATTCACAGACCACCCCATATGCCAATAGAGCTGGGTTGGATTTATGTAAAGCAAGTTAAGCAAGTTTATCAAATTCATTAAAATATAAAGGAAATGACGTGGCTTTGAACAAGAGCTTTACTGCTTGGTGAAGGGGCCCTGGAGCTACTCACATTATTAATAAGTTCTTCATTTGCTTTAGACAGGGACATAGGGTGACTCTCATAAATCAGGAGGCAAAAAAAAGTCATTAATTTTGGCAGTCCTCCAACACAGTGAGTGATGTACCTTGATGTTGATATTCATAAGCTTTGCTTTGAAGTGTTTTCAGTTTGCATTTGTATATATTTCTTGATTTTATACTCCGTGGAAATTGAAGGCCTGGCTTTGGAACCACATTTGTAATAATTGGACAGTTTCTGAGCTTTGTTGTAGTCCTCGTCAGGGTTTAGTGGAGATTTAGGACAACGCCGAGGAAAAGCAATTTCAAAGTCCTGTTTCTCCTAAAAGGAAAGTTTTCTGTGTATGTCATATTGATTTCCTAAAACAATACCACGACTGGCTTTGCCAGGATTGATCAAAAGAGTTCTGTAAGCAAGTTTTAGGGCTGTGGAAAAATGGGACTAAAAGGGCCATACATACATGACAGGCCTATGTGTTCTCAGGAGTAAGGGGAAATTCCATCCCGGTGAGCTTTCAGATGGTGTGTAGTTTCACCCCTTTGTACTGGTGAAATCTCGTCCTGATTTGACACTCCCCTTTGAAAGCATAAGTTCTCTGCTTTTGTGTTTGATATGGCGGTCACTGTGAATTGTTTCAGCAAGCCATGTTTGTCTTACACCGTGCCTTCTGCTGGATCAGTTTGGATGGTTTTTACTGCAAGTCACAAGAAAACAAGATTTCAGATAGGTAATTGCCAGAAGGAAATAATTATGTAACTAATCAAGAGGTAGTACCAGCTCTGAGGCAGGTGATTTTCCGGCTTAATGAGGCCATTCCTTCCTCCTGCCCTGGGTATGAGGTGACAGCTGGGACTCCAGGCAGCCAGCAGCAGAAGCAGTATCTCTCTTTTCAGAAACAAGGAAAAGCCTCTGGAAGGACCCTATGCAGCCTTCCCATTGTAATTCCATGTGTAGCACAGATCATAGTCTCTTTTTTCTCCTCCCTCTTTCCATTTCTCCCTCCCTCTCTTTCTTCCTTTGCCAAGGTCCCATGTAGTCTAGTTTCATCTTAAACTCACGATGAAGTGATGACCTTGAACTACTGGTCTACCTGTCTGTAACTCCTGAGTGTTGGGATTGTAGATAAATGACATCATGCCAGAAGTGGTGGCAAATCTTGGTTGGCACCTTGACACACCTCAAAAGAGATAACCTCAACTAAAGAGTTGCTTTCATCAGTTTGGCCTCTAAGCATGTCTGCAGGTGTGAGGGTGGGGTATTCTTTTGATTGCTATTTAATGGAACAGGATGTAGCCTAATGTGGACCATGGTATCCTTGGGCAACTAGACCTGAGGGGTGTGTGTGTGTGCGCGCGTGCCCGTGTGCGCGCTGTCTATGCAGAAGTAGGGAGAAAGCCAGTAAACAGCATTCATCGATGGTCTCTGCTTCAGTTTCTACGTTTAAGTTCCAGCCTTGGCTTCTCTCGATGATGGACTCTAACCTGTAAGATACCTTTCCTCGCCAAGTTGCTTTTGGTCATACTGTTTATCACAGCAATAGAAACCAAACTAGGACAGCAGATTTACTGATTTAGGGATGGAACCCAAGACATTCTGCATTCTTCTAAATGAGTTACGTTCGTTGTCACCCCATAGTCTGTTATAATTCAGCAAAGCCAGCCTCCCTGGTCCTTTGGCTCTGCACCCATGTATTTAGCCAACCATAGATTTTGAAAAAATATGTTCCAAAAAGGACTAGAGAGATGTCTCAGTGACTAGGAGCACTTTTTATTTTTTCAGAGGGTCTGGGTTTGATTCCCAGCACCCACATGATTGAGGACTTACGACCACTTACAACTTACAACTTCAATTCAGGCTGTCAAGTGCTCTCTTCTGATCACTGTGGGCACCACTCATGCATGGGTGCTCACACACTCATGCAGGCAAAACACTCACACACATAAATAAATCTAAAGTTGTTTAAATGTTCAGAAAAAAAATGCTCCCTGTTGAACACATACAGATGTATTCCTATTTATTATTCTCTAAGATATACAATATAAGTAACCAACATAAGCATTACATTATGCTATGTTTAGTAAGGTGTACAGCGTAGACAACCATTTACATTGTTCTAGGTTTAGTAGCAATCTGAAAACGGTTTGAAACATATGGGGGAACTATATACATGTGATACCTGAACACTGCTGCGTTTTATGTCAGGACCCTTTCAGTGTCCATGGGGATTGTTTCTTGTGGCCATTCTAGAGTTCATCCTTGTGTTTACAGAGGGGGCTGGACTAGGAAGATGGAGTCTTTCACTGGCCCATGCTAGTCAGGATTGCTTCTGCTTATTTATTGAGTCACCAGATCACCCCGTATCATAAAAATGATCAGGCTTTGCTTTATAACAGTGGAAGAGAAGAAGAGCGTCTGAGAGCTGCCATCAGTGTCTGGCACCCAAACACTGCAAGTAAATATGTCGGGTCAATATTATAATGAGCAAAGATGTTTTAAATAAAACAAATACCCCACTCCACCCGCCCCGCGTTGCTCCAATTCCTCCATCACAGTCTTGGTAGTAACTGCTTTTTTTTTTTCCATTAGTAGTTGCTAGAACTACTAACAGTTGCAGGACTGATCTGCTTTGATTTTGGTTTGTCCTGTGGCCTTACCTGCTTCAGGACAGATGTGTTCCTGGCCGCAGGATGATACAATCAGATGATAGCGGAAGTGGGAGGAGATGGGGTCTAGACAACACGAAAGCAACACATGCAGTCTTGAATAAATTTTATTTATTTTTATCCATTCCTAGTATTGAGGGAAACTTAGTTTCTCTGAAGTTGAGAAAAGGTGTATGCATGGAAGTAAATGTTTGTAGTTCGCATTGTGTTAGTACTGAAATTAGCCAGAGAAAAACCAGTCCCACCATTATGACCAAATTAAAGTAAGGGCTTTTTTTTATTATTATTAAAATACTAAATTCTGACCGTGATGGAATTTGGTCAGGACCACCATCTTAAAATTTTCAGCTGCCTGACCCTGAGGCATGATTGTTGGGGCTTATGTGCACAAAAACCTACAGGCCACCATACTTTCCCATGAGGCTTTTTTGTTATTTTTCAAGAACTACAACTCCCAGAATGCCAGGAAGTTACCTGGTCCTTGGGCAGGTGGGACTTATGGGTTCTCCTAGTGTATAACAGAACTACATCTCCCAGCACTCCAGGAAGTTAGGGACTTAAAAATTAGCTTAGGGTCTAACAATTTGCCTCAGAAATCCTCTGACTCGGAAGGCTCTGACTTAGAAACTGAGAAGTAAAAATTTTAAAGTAACAATCAAGCTCATTTATATAATAATGCAGATATTAGTTAGTTTTCAATTTCATGAGCGTTGCTCAGATAAATCCCACCAATCAGAACTGCTTACTTGGAAGCTAAATGAGTTCTCTTGAAAAATGCTTACAAGTTCATAAGTTGTCTAGTATAATAAACACAGTGCACCACTGCGTTCAGTGAGATTATATATCCTGTAATGAAGTTTTGCAGTGTTCGTGTGGGTTTTGTATACTTTTTATTAACTTTTTTAATAACTTTCTTTAGTTATTTAAAATTTTTATTGCTGTTGTCAAAATATTTTAGGTTGTAATTTGCTAACCTGTTTTATCTAAGACTTGATTTTTTTGTGAGTCTGTGTAGGTATTTAGATAAACTCTTTGGTTCTAATGTGCCTACAGGTTCTTTTACGTTTGTTTCAGATGAAAAACACAATATCTACAAATTACGACAGTGTTGTTTAGCCTTTGCCTTCTTAGGGTTCTTTGATTTTTTTTTCTCCTTTATGTACAATTGCTAGGACTTCTGAACTCATCATAGGAATTCAGCTCATTGTAGGAGCCTCTTATGCTCTTAACAGAAATAGTTGTAAAATTTCAGCAGGAAATGTTATGCCCAGGGTAAATTTTGGGAAGATTTCCTTTTAAGAATTTAAGCTGTTGTCTTTTAGTTTTAGTGTTTTTTTTTATAATAACTTTATCTAATATATTTTAAAAGATCTACAGAAAGACCTGGTGTCATAGCACAGCCCTTTAATGCTAGCAATTGGGAGGCAGAAGCAAGCAGATTTCTGTGTGTTCAAGACCAGTCTGGTCTAGATAATGAGTTCATGGTGAGGCCCTGTCTCAGATATTTTAAATAAAATCTGTTGACGTGATAGTTAGGCTATTCATTAAGCACATTCTAAGGTATGTTGATTTCAGGTGCATAGGTAGATTTTGAATATACCCAGTGTATTCCAGGGTGGCATTGGATACCAAGATCTGAGAGTGCTCAAGTCTCTTATAGAAAATGGTGCAGGATATTTGCATATAATCCCACATCTTTCTAGGTGCTTTTCATCATCTCTGTTTCATTGAATATAAACACAACGCAAAATAAATAGCCATTAAAGTTTGTTGCTTGTAACAAGGGGAAAGTCTATATATGTGGTTCCAGATGCATTTTTTCACCAAACATTTCCCATCTTAGTTTAGATGAATCTGTGATGAAGAACCTACAGAGATGAGTGATATATTGTATGTGATTGCTTGTGGCCAATAAGACAACAGATAGCAGTGTAGATAATGCAAAAATTGTTTCTTATTGGCTTTAACATACTATATAGAGCTGGGCGGATGGTTATGGCACACGCCTTTAATCCCAGCACTCAGGAGGCAAGAGGCAGAGGCAGGCAGATCTTTGTGAGTTCGAGACCAGCCTGGTCTACAAGAGCTAGTTCCAGAACACGCTCCAAAGCCACAGAGAAACCCTGTCTCGAAAAACCAAAAAAGCCAGGCGGTGGTGGCGCACGCCTTTAATCCCAGCACTTGGGAGGCAGAGGCAGGTGGATCTCTGTGAGTACAAGACTAGCCTGGTCTACAAGAGCTAGTCAAGAATGGACTCCAAAGTTACAAAAAAAAAAAAAACCCTGTCTCAAAAAAACAAAACAAAAAAAGTGCTGCATAGTTCCATATTTATTTTATCCCTACTCATTTATAATCTACATTAAATGATTTATGTTATTGTAAAGTATTTGACAGTTCTGTGAACTATTTAAAAGTTTAGATCATGTGCTTTCCAGAGCTTCGTGTGAGTAGAGGGTTTGGGAGGAGATTGTCAAAGAGTGTAACATCTTTTGTTGGGAAGAATAATTTCAAGAGATCTTTTGTATCTCATAACGACCATAGTTAATGTACTACATTGTTGCAAATGCTAAGAGAATGGTTTTCACCTCCTAGGATAAGTGTGAGGTAATTGAATGCTAACTAGTTGGAAGGTAGCCTTCCACATGTATAAATATGTGAAATGAGTGTGGTACACGCGGTGAATACATACACTTTTGTCACCTAAAGTAAACAAGTAGAAAAGTTAGGGAGAAAAGGGAAAATCCATTTCAGGTTATTACAAGAAATAAATTAAGATTAAAGTAAATTACACTGATAATTCAGTATGAAAGGAATATAAAGGCCAGAAAATTAAAATGAAGTTTGTTGTACGCCATAAGGTTTTGTTTAGAAGTTAGATGTTAACTGCACACTTGCCTCTGAGCTTCCTCATTGGTGCAGAGCTGGGGCTATTATCAGTAATGTGAAACCATTGTTCTGGTGGGAGAATCTCCTGGAGGCATGACCGAAGGATGGAAAACCTCCCGTTTCCAAGTCAGCCAAGGAGCTGTAAGAGAGGGTGGTGAATGACAAAGAATCCTAACAACGGAGACCATACCCTGCGATGAGCATTTCCCCACATAGCCAGGAATCCGAAACCAGAGATTCACACAATGGTGGGTTACTGTATGATGCTCTCAGTCAGTGTCTCATGACGTCACCTTCGCAGGTGGTAGGCACTCAGGCTCATGTTTTAGAGAGAAATCAGATCTACTTTCGATTTTTCTTTTTTAATGTTTTGGACTAATGCCAGGAGCTTCCTTTAAAAATTTTCATCTTTCCCTTTGCTTTCTGCCCTGCTTACCATACTAAACTTGGAGCTTAAAATAAATCAGTTGAGTTAGAATTAGGATTTTTAAATTGCAGCTACAAAGCCTGTTGTAGGTTTCCTTTTACTCTGGAGTACGCAGCACAGGAGCAGAGTCTGGATCTTGCTGTTCATTTCCAAAATGGTTAATGTCATTGACCCTCTACCTCATAACCAGACAGAGAACAATGATGTGACGGAAAGGGAAGTCAGACTGTGTCATGCCAGCTCATCAAAGACCTTGGTACTTCCAAAGATGGGAAAAGAACACCCATTTACTGAGTGTTCCTCTTACTGTCTGGCCTTAGGGCTGAAGAAAGACCAACATTTGCCCTGGCGCTCCCAGTCCCTTGTGGCTCACCTTGCTACACGCCATCTATAAAAGGGACAAGGGATTCCTCAGCTAGACCACATTCAAGAAAAGCCCTGAGGGGAAAAGCAAACATGAACAAATCTGCTTATGTGCACCCGCACATGTGTGTGAAAATGTGCATTCTGGGAAGAAGTATGTCTTCCTTATTTCATTAAATAATGTATTTCTTTATTCATCGAGTTTTATACAATGTGGTGTATGATGTTTATTTTCACCCCTAGTTTCTCTCTCTCTTCCCGTTCCAGGGGAACCCTTTGTTCTAAACAATACTCCACTCCTAGCTGCTACTTTCATATCCTCTTGTTTTGTTTGTTTTCTGTGTGAGCATTTAGAAAGTGAAATTTGCTGGAGCGTGGACAATTTACCAGGGACTTTACCCCTGAAGAAAAGGACTCCTCTTTCCCTTAGCTCCTCAGGGAAGGACAGGGCTCTTGAGTCCCTCCCCTACCTGTGATCGACAGACCCATCTTGTGCAGGTCTTATGCCATAAATTCATGAGTGCAAAGGACATGTCGTGTCCAGAACACTGCATTTCACAACCCTACCCCCATCCTGGGCAGCAATGTTCGACTGTATCTGGATTTACTGTGTGCAGATAGCTTTGACTTCTCATCTCTAAGTCAGTAGTTCTAGACCACTGGTTCTGAACCTTCCTAACGCTGCTACCTTTAACACACTGCCTCGTGTTGTGGTGACTCCCAACTGCAAATCACTTTGTTGCTATTTCATAACTACAATTTTGATACTGCTATGAATCGTAATGTAAATATTTGATATGCAGGATATCTGATATGCTACCCCTGTGAAAGGGTTGCTTAATCCCCTCGAGGGGTCGCAGCCCACAAGTTGAAACCACTGCTCTAGACCAAAGACTAGGGCTTGTATTTGAAGATGAACTCTCCAGGTTGTTTTTAGAAGCTAATACGTTTGTAATTGACCTCAACAATCCTTTGCCCCTTTATTCAGTGGTAAGTTACAGATGATTTCCCTTCCAGGTAACTTGCTTTTAAAATGACACAATGAGTGTGTATTTCTTTTTAAATTAAACTAAAAATGTTAATTTAAAAGTAAAGTTTGAAACTGAACTTCAGCTAAATATTCACTTTTTTTCATGCTTGTTATTTAAAGTACTTGTCTGTTTTGTTGGCCCTTCGTGAACACACATTATCTGCTTGGGTAAATTCTTCATCACACTGCTCCACCAACATTAAATGTATCAACAACTCGTGAATTTAAATTAAGCTGCAGTTAATTCGTTTACGTATTCTACTTCCCAAACCTTTTGGAGCACATGCTATGTAACTAATAAATTAGCACATAAAGGAATTAATACTTTTTACATGAATTAAGTACCTTTGACTTAGTTTTCATGCGTCTTTATGGGCTTTGCAAAGACTAGCCAAATGAAAATAAAATGATGGAACCATTGGAACTTTGCTTAACAGAGCTCTAAGAATATTTGACGTTAATCTACATTTGTCTCATTAATTCTAAGTAATTGGCATCTCACCACATTGTACTCCATTATTTAATGCTTAGTCACTGTAGACCCTGCTTTTTCCACTGACAAAGCAGGATCCCATGAAGGAGTGGTAGGGACTCCTGTTTATAATCAGGATTTGCACAGGGTCCCATGAAGGAGTGTGGGTGGGGGGGACCCCTGTTTATAATCAGGATTTGCACAGGGTCCCATGAAGGAGTGGGGGGACCTCTGTTTATAATCAGGATTTGCACAGAGTAATTCACAGGTGAGTCCTATGTAGCCAATGAGACATGGAGTGGGTCATCCACAGTGCTTAGCAACAGAAGGCTTCTTTAATTATGTCACTCTGTCCTTTGTAGTTGTAATCACAGTGTTTTTTATTTCTCAGAGAGCTTTATTAATCTCTCAAAAAGGGAGCTATAAATAAATTCTGTTTCTGCAGGGTGGGTGGTAGTCACTCTCTTCTGTCTTTACACTGAGCTGTGAACCCACTCCCCACGATTATGGTCCTTTTGCTTCTTTTTGTGAGGGGCACATTGTCACAATGATTAGTCACTTTGGATTTACCAGAATTCCGTACGTAAAGAAGTTAGATCCCATTGCAGTCCTGACGGATTTGCTTCCACGAAGATGTAGGGATTCACAGCACAATTTACTTTATGATTTGATTTTTTTAAAAGAAACTCTTAAGTCTTATTTTTTTTTTTCCAAATACAAATCAGAGAGCATAGTGAAGGTTTAGGTCTCGTATGTGAGATTTCCCAGCAAGCCCCTGAGATAAACTTTAGTTAAAAGTGTGTTTTCAGATAATCATTTATTCAGCAGATATTTATGGAGCAATGGCTGTGTCAGTCAGTGTGCGATGTTAATTGTCTTTGGTTTTAACACAAAGACATCCTGCACTAATGTTTTCAGATGTCAAGAATGTTACTGATGAGAGTGTAAATTCTCCCAAGAAGTAAAAATGATGATTTTTAGACTCAGACTTGAGAGGTCCTGGGAGTGAGCAGTCGCTTCCCGCTGGGTGCCTGTTTGACAAATAGAGTACATTTGGTCGTTTACTTTGCTTGCTTGACACAGCTAAAGCTACTTAGATCAATTTTTAAAATAGGCCACTGTTTTATTTATTTATTTATTTATTTATTTATTTATTTATTTATTTATTTTTGTGAAGTGACATGGCAAAGGAAAATAATAGGATCTGTTTTGTTAAAGTAACACCAGGGCTGGATTATTAACATGTTTAAGCAAATGTAAATGCCCTGTCCTTGAGTCAACTGTTGAAGTATTTATAGTTTGGGGGGCGGGGGGCGGGGGCATTATAAGTCAACTCCAAGCTCTACCAATTATGTGAAGAGAAGTCTGGGAAATACCTTGGGAGTTCTCTGTAAAGAACTAAATAAGAATGAAAATAAGATAAATTAGTGCAAGCTTTCTGGAGGGCAGTATGGCTGTACACGTTAAAGGACTTTCAAAACACACTTGATTTAATAGTTCTAATCTAGTATTGTGCCCGGGGGAAGTAATAAAAGGTGCACGGAGATTGTTCCACAAGGATTCTTATGATAGTAAAAAATTAAAAACTACCTAAATATCTAATAATTTGAGGTTGGCTAAATAAAATTAGCCTATCTTCCTGAAAGAATGTTATTAAAGCACAAAAATGAGTTTGAAGGAAGTTTTTTTCTGCTTTCTGCATCTATGATGGGTACATGTGCTCCAGTGTCTATCAGTGGCCTTGGGACACACAGAAGGTGGCAGAAGGGATGGGTTGAGCAGATACATCATTTCCTCCAGAGGATAGAAAGAATATATACTTGTTAGATATCAAAGACATAGTCTGAGGATCAGTGGCACTGTGGCAGAGGGCCAGGCGACTAAAGGTTAAAACGATCCACTGGGTGCATTCCTGTAAACTGATACAGTGTATCACTCTGGAAGGCCATTGTGTGTACAGTGTAGAGGAAGAGTGGATGGCTAGTGCCATTCCATTCAGATTTCTTATATTAGAAAAGAGAGGTGATTTTCCAGGTCCTGAAGAATAGAGGGGATTGTGTACCAGGCATCATGTGTTACATTGTATGCCATTTAATCTTTAACCCTGAAGTGAAGCGATTTCTTCAGTGACGCTAGAGGTGAAAACAATGATACTTTATCTCAAAGTATTGCCCAGCATCACAGAAGTAGGCACAGAAGAGCTAGAATTTGAATTTTAGCCCTAACCCAGGACTAAAGGGGGAAACCCAAACTGTGAAAGTTGAAGGGGCTCTTTGGGATGGAGCAGACTCTAAGAGGTCAGTGCCCCGTGAAGGCAGTGAGACATTAGAGCCTCCACTGAGGAAAAAAATGTGGAAGAACGGACCACTTCCGGCTTGCAGCACTCAATGTGCAGTGCCTAGAGCTGGTGCAGTTGACAAGGCCAAGTCGGGAGTGGTCTGTGCAATGTGTTTGATGAGAGAATAACCTCGTTCTCAGAACCTTGCCTCTTCTGTCTTCTCATTATTAAGCTCTCTAAAGTGTTTGGGAACCTCAAGTGCTCTGGAAGCCTTGTACTCAATGCTACTTGGGCACCCCAAGATGAAACTGTACCTCTCCTCATAGCCTGCAGTACCCACCAACCAGTAAAGGGTTAAGGATGAAAGACCCAGTTATGCTGAGGTATTCTGAACTTGCCAGTCCATTTCTGAATAACAGGGAGCCATTAGTCTACAAGGCTCTCAGTTTATTCGTTCATCGGACATTTATGGTATGCATTCTATTTTGTAGGACTGTATTAAGTACTAATGATACTGATATTAAAACACCAACATGTCAATGAATGGTAATAAAAGACAAGAGAGGATTCTAGGAGATTTGATAGTCTTAGTGATGTTTTGGCTGACAGGTAGGATCAGTGAGGAAATAGAAGACATTACCCAGTAAGCCCAAGGAGAGAAATAAAAGGGTGGATTTCAGATGCCATGAAGAGAGGTGGTGTCAGCAGTTAATGGACAGAAAGGAAGCAATCCATAGGTGTGCAGTGAGTGGCCACCATTGTCTCTATGAGGAAAGACCTAGCCCACAGAAATTGGGGTTCCCCTAGTCAGGGGTCAAGCATGAGGAGCACCTTGGAACATGAGACAGTTTCCTGGTGGGGGGCTGGTCAGCTGAGCATTACCATGGCTAACTGGAGTGAAGCCGAACATCTGTAACAGGGCCACTCATTGTTATTGGAGTACTCGACCTATGGGAGGTGACCCGCCTCAGACTGACTCCTCCGTTGTCTCTAAGACCTAGATGCTTGAGTCTGAGTCTTTGTATCCCTTAGATTTGGGTCTGAAATGTACCCCCTGGTTAATGTTCTGAAGCTCAGTTAATAAAAAAAAACTCAGAGAGAGAAATTGGGGTTCAATTTAAAGATTAGAAAAGCAAAGCAGTCAGCCACTGGCTCTTACCTCGACCCCAGTCCAAAGTGGCAGTACTGCCTCCAGGACTCTCAGAATAAGACTGTGCCTGAGAGCTGTTTCCTCCCAGTTTAGAATCCTCTCTCAGGCTGGAATTAAAGGTATGCACTGCCCGGTTTCTATGGCTACTAGTGTGGTTACTGGGATTAAAGGTGTGTGTCATTGCTGCCTGGTCTGTAAGGCTGGCCAGTTTGATTTTTTTTTTTTTAACTTTTCTGATCTTCGGCAAGTTTTATTTATTTAGATACAAGTGAAATGCCACTACAGTGTTCCCCAGCTTATAGTGCTGTATTAGAAAGCTGTTGAACTCTCAGGAAGTTAGGTAGGGCTTAGCTGGCAGAGGTGGATCATGAGGGGACAGGGTCTTAATGATTGTGCCCACCTTTAGTGAACAGGCCACTGCTACACGCTCCTGCCACCAGAAACACTGCCACAGCTCCTGCCTTCCTGCCATCCCTTCATAACTAGTCTTCCTCTTTTAAGTTACTTCTGTTGGGAATTTTGTCACACTGACGGAAACATGACTAATATACATTAACCAAAACTCCTGCCACCGCCGGGGTCACCAACAGCTTTGCATTGTTTATCTCTGGAGTTGCCACCCCCCCCCACCATCACCCCAGAATGAGTTCTGCTTGCGTGATAGCACTTGGTTTCCAATTCAGGGATTCTCTCTGTGGTAAACACCATGACCAACAGCAGCTTGGGAAGGAAAGGGTTTATTTCATTTTACACTCTCAGGTCACACACCACCACTGGGGAGATCAGGGCGGGAACCTGGAGGCAGGAGCTGATGCAGAGGCCATGGAGGGGAGCTGCTTACTGACTTGCTCAGCCTGCTTTCCTACAGAACCCAGGACCATCTGCCCAGAGGTGGCACCAACCCCAGTGGGCTGAGCCATCCCTTGTCAATCATTAATGAAGAGAATGCCGTACAAACTTACCTACAAGTAATCTGACAGAGCAGTTCCTCAGTTGAGGTTCTGCCTCTTATATGACGCTAACTTGTGTCAACTTCCTCCGCACCCCCTCAAAAAACAAAAAAAAAAAAACCACACCATCACCACGGCAAAAGACCCGCTGAGGACACGGGGCCTGGAGTAGAGCTAAACCTGACAAGACACTAGCACAGTGGTCCTCGACCTTCCTAATGCTGTGACCCTTTAATACAGCTCCTCATGTTGTGGTGACCCCAACCAGAAAATTACCTTGTTGCTATTTCATAACAAATTTGCTAGTGTTATGAATCGTAATGTAAATATCTGTATGCAGGATAGCTGATATGTAACTCCCAAAGGATTTGTGACCTACAGGTTGAGAACTGTGGCACTAGGAGAAAGAGTGTCTCTACAGTGACCTGTAATGTCCTTAGAAAATAAGGCTTTGCCTTGAAACATGTGAATAAGTGTTTCTGTCCTAAATTAGGAGAAAGTCTGAGGTCACAGACAGCTTCTCTGTAGATCCTCTATAGTAGACATAGAAAAATACCCTTGTGTCTTGAGAAGTTTTCAAATTCCTTGAAAAGCAGCAGAACCTTAGTAAATGTTTATATCAAATTAATAAATGCAGATTGAGAGCAGTGCTTTGCCCCATCTGTGAGATCCATCCCAAGACCCCAGTGGGTGTCGTAGCCATAGAGAACCAAATACCAAACTCTGTATACACACACACACACACACACACACTCACACTCACACGTAACGCTTTTCCACTGAATGTGTCGTGCTGTAGCTCTGACATCAGCAGTGTGAACTGTGTACACACACTCACACGTAACGCTTTTCCACCGAATGTGTCATGTGCTGTAGCTCTGACATCAGCAGTGTGAACTGTGTACACACACACACACTCACACTCACACGTAACGCTTTTCCACCGAATGTGTCGTGCTGTAGCTCTGACATCAGCAGTGTGAACTTGGACAGCACACCAGCACGAATTCCCCTTCCCTTCCCAATTTCACAAAAGACTCATTCTCTCCACAAATCTTAACAACTTCAACCTGTTATCTTTTAGTATAGTTAAGAATTTTCACCTTTTTGGTGGAAAGCAGCACATACACAGTCCACACCCAGACAGACAGACACACACACACATCCACAGACAGACACTCACGTACTACACACCCATGCCCCCTTCACACCCAGACATATACGACCATAGCCCTGCGCACGCACGCGCGCGCGCACACACACACACACACACACACACACACACACACGGAGACTGCCTTGCCTGACTGAGACTGGGACTGGTGTGGGCACTTGAAACCTCAAAGCCTACCCCCAGTGACACACCTCCTCCAACAAGGCCACACCTCCCAACAGTTCTATCTACTGGGAACCAAGCATTCACATATATGTACTTAGGGGGACCATTCTCATTCAAATCCACAAAATCCAAGTGTTTTTCTTCACTGGTAAAGGAAGTCAGGAACAAGGCTGCATCACCATGAGAAAACAAACATGAGAGTTGGACTCCAATTGACAAGATATTGCTGAGGGAAGAGTAAACTGAGTTACTACCCAAGGCGAGTTGGAAATAAGGGGTAGAAAAGATCATAATGTCCAAAGACTCTTCGGAGAGATGGTGAGGAGGGCCGTAGAGGGTCCTAGCACTTCCAGGGCAGCAGGTGGGGAAGCAGCACCTTGAGCCTTCAGCTGGGTGCTCTTTGAGGAAGTTCCAGCGCTTGCTTTGGTATCTCTCTGCTGAGTTATCTTGCACATGCACAAAGGGATATTTGTTTATTATTAAATCATTAGATTGTGAAATCATTGAGAACAAATAAAACAGTATTAGGTTCCAGTATTTCTGTGGAATGTTATCAGGGATTGCACATGGACTCGGGGTCAGCCATATGCTGAGCTGAGTGTCCACATTGTATTGAATAGGGGCATTCTGTGTTTGGGACCCAGCAGCTCAGGGTGTTCTCTGCTCCTCAGTATCGAGTCAGAATTGGTACTCCCTGGGGAAAGTGCTGACTGCTTCCCCTGGGTTATTTTGACCTCCATCCGGCAGCATATAACTGATGGAATGGTTTTAAAATGAAAGACCCAGCCACCATCCCCAGTTGTCTTCAGTGAGAGTGTTGCCTCAACTCATCTCTGCCGTTATCAGAAATGGAAATTCCTGGGACTGAAGACATGGCTCAGTGGTTAACAGCACTGGCTGCTCTTCCAGAGGTCCTGAGTTCGATTTTCAGCAACCCTATGGTGGCTCACAACTATCTCCAGTGGGATCTGATACCCTCTTCTGGAATAAAGGAGTACACGCAGATAGAACACTCATATACATAAATAAATCAAATCTTGAAGGAAGGAAAGAAGTGGAAATTCTGATATATATATATATATGCGTCAGGCCACTTCCATCACACTCTCATGAAAATCTCAAGAGTACATTCCTGGAGTATGAACAGAGGAGAAGTCCTAGGCCCAGGGGACTTGGTTTCCTTTCCTGGGTTGTAGAGGTGAAAACCAAAGGAAACAGACCTCCAGTCCAAGGAATGACAATGTTCTTAACACACACACCGCATCCACAGCACAACTGCTTCTTCTGCTTCTTCATTGTTTTGTGTCCTTTTTATTCCTGTGATCAACAGCAAATCAAGTCCAAGAGCAACGTGGGCAAGAAAGGGTTTGTTTCAGCTTAAAGCTTACAGTACACCATGAGGGGATCTCAAGGCAGAAATTCAGGAGCAGGCCACATGTCTCCATGTTTTCCTTATGTCCTGGGCCTCTGTTTGCAGATGACTGACCATCTAGAACTTGGTAGTACATCCAGGGTATCCAGAATCTACTGAATTGGCCGCATAACCAAGGGGGTGCGAGTCTATTTGCAGATTCCCCTATTTTTTTATATCTTGCCATGTATATGACTTTCTGATCATTTCATTGCATATACTTTGAATCTTGTTAGAGTTGTTTGTACAGTTGTGCTGCCTTTAGGTAAGACATGCACGGAAAGTGTGTGTGTGTGTGTGTGTGTGTGTGCGTGTGTGTGTATGTGTTTAAATCTTCATGCATCTAATATTGAATCATTTGAATGTATAGTATAGAAACAAAAGTTTAACATCTGGAATCTTTTACTCTGAAAAATAACATCAGTGAATGAAACTCCAAAAGTTCCTTTTGTGTGCTCTTGGGAGCCAGAGATTGTATCACAGTAATTTTTATATACCTCCAAAGGACCAAAGCCCCTCCAGGCCAGCCCCACCAGGGCCGTCCTTGGCCCTCTAGAGAGCATAGGGAATAATCCAGTACACTCCCTTGCATTCTCTTGGAGGCCAATACCTACATATCACCAGCCAGCTCATTGTTTCCATTTGAGCATGTCTCTTTAAGGTCAAAACCCTCAACTATTTGATTTTCTTTTTTAAAAAAATTAGTCTTTTCTGCTAGAACTGGCAGTCTAACATATGTTCTTGTTTATTTTTCAGAGGAAAAGACAAGCATATGAGTCCAACCTCATCTGTCACGGCCTGGAGCTGGAAGCAACGCGATCAGTAAGTGTTAGTTTATTTGGAGCCTTTTGTGAACCAACTGTGCTTGGGAGCTTGTGCATCGCCTGGAATTGAGGTGTGGAGTGGGAAACGTGCAGCCACAGCCACACTGCAGGCAGAGTGGGAAGGGAGACAGACAGAGCCCGTACCACGGGCCAGGGAGATGGTTTGGCGGGCAAAGGCATGTGCCACAGAAGCCTGATGGCCCAAGTTCAGTCCCGGGATTGCATGACTGGAGGTGAGCACACATTACTGAAAGTGAGCCTCCGACTTCCACACATGTGACCAACAGATGCCCCGTGTGCATGTCTTTCTCTCAGAGGGGATCATTTCAGTTTTATAACTTGTTGTTTCCTTTGATAGACTGCATATCTATTGCCTACAGTGTGATGTTTTTACATCAGTGGCCATGTAGCATAATGGATAGATATAAAATAAATGAAGCAGCCAATTTCCAGGGTTTTTTTTCATTAGTACAGCATTGCTATGGGTATTCCAGTGTTGTTATTCTAGGTCACTAACAGATTGTGTGACAACAAATTAGCACTGACTTCTCTCACTCAAAATATTACTAGCTTGAGTCTTGAGGAATGGCTCGGCAGTTCGGAGCATTTGCTGCTCCTGTAGAGGACCAAAGTTCTATTTTCAGGACACCTTCCTGTAACTCCAGTTCCGAGGGGTCTGAGACTCTCTTCTGGCTGCTGTGTGGACCACATACACACGTGCACACATAAATAAAACTTAAAAAGTAAATATTTAAAAAAAATTGCTACTTCTGGGTTTCTTAATTCAAACTAAAGAATTATCTTTCAGCAGAGAAGGTGTAGTCATTTACTGCTCCGATATTATCTTCACTGTTTACATGGATTTTTATTTGAAAACCTACTGGAGCATGGGGGGGGAGACATCTGTTCTTTAAAACTGGGAAAATAGTTGTTTGTTTTATGTTGCTCCTTCCCAGGTTTCTGATGATAAGCTTGTGTTTGTCAAAGTGCATGCGCCCTGGGATGTGCTGTGCACCTACGCTGAGATCATGCACATCAAACTCCCCCTGAAGCCCAATGACCTGAAAACCCGCTCAGCCTTCGACAGTCTCAACTGGTTCACCAAGGTGCTCCGCGTGAATGAGAGTGTCATCAAGCCAGAGCAGGAGTTCTTCACTGCCCCGTTTGAGAAGAGCCGGATGAATGATTTTTATATCCAAGATAGAGATTCCTTCTTCAACCCTGCCACCAGGAGCCGCATCGTAAGTCTAAACAGAATACGGTTTCTGTTTTGGTGTGATTTGAAACCTGCTACGGAAGAATTTGCCGCTTGGCTGGGTTGTTGTGGTTCTGTTTTCAAAAGATAAAAAATACTGTTATTAGTTTTATCATTTCAGTGCGGACAGATGTCTGCTATACTAAACAAGGATTGCATGAGCTTGTTCTACCATCAAAACGACATGGTCTGTTTCAAAATCTTTTTAGGTTTATTTCATCCTCTCTCGAGTCAAATACCAAGTGATGAACAACGTTAACAAATTTGGGATCAATAGACTGGTCAGTTCTGGAATCTACAAGGCAGCGTTCCCTCTGCATGATGTAAGTCAAGTGACAAAACTGGAGACATCCAGAGTGAGTTCTCTGGTGCCGACTGGGAAGGACTCGACTCCTTGCCCTTCTGTCCTTAGGATCACAGACTGATCCAGGGCAAGAAAGACCCAGAGCACATTCACTGATGACTCCAGGCATAGAGACAGGGCTGGGTTTAAAGGACTAGGGATGGCACCAGTACAGATCACACAGGTCAGTGTTTAGGCTGTGTGAGTGTCTGGAAGTCAAGTCCCACTCTTCTACCCCCCCGGCTAGATGGGCTTGTGAACCACATATTCTCTGTGTTCTTTTCAGTAAGGAAGGTGTGGTAATGGTTCCTACCTCACAGAGTTGTTTTGAGAGTTCATTAAATTTACATAAAATATTAGTCCCTATCATTTAAGTGATAACTACTTTCATAATTACTAATAGATGTCATTACCAGAAAAAAGCAGGGGCCTTTGTTTTGTAAGGAAAAAATGTTAGAAAATTTGACATTTTCTGTAAATAGACTTTTCCCCCTTAAAATACTATTTCAGGCTATATCAGGGTTTTACAAAGAGGGTTTATCGGTGTTCATGTCACAGTGACATAGCCCCAGATTATTGACGTCATAATAGGTCTGTTCAAAGGCTACTGTGACCCACTGGATTCAGGAGTGTTTAGTAAGCTCCTAGCATCTCCTATGGACTGAAAATTCTAAATGTGATCACTCTAGTCCTTCATGACCATGTATGTGGGAGGATACTATATATCGAAAAGTGTTTACAGTACCCTGTCATTGAAATATCTTAAACTCCACATCAATCACATTGTTACTTTGTTGCATTTACTACCAATTTATCTAAATCTCTACAACCAAAGAAAGCAAAGACTGAGTTTGATCATTGCTACTGTGTGTTATACGCACTGGGGGGTGAAGACAGTCTTAAAGTGCACCATATGTCAAAACAAAACTAGAGCATCAAATAAGTGCTTGATTCACATGGATAAGCAGAGAGTGGGAGGCAGGGACAAGATGGCAAAAACTGAGCCTCCAGGGAGAGCCAGTGTGGCCACTGAGCCTGAAAGTTTTTTCTGTTTTTGTGGCTCAGCAAAATTAGCAATGGAAGCTTTTGAACTTCAGGGACAGTTGGACATCATTCTCTGGATGTCAGTGTGGGACAGCACAGTCCTAGAATATCCATTTGACATTTGCTGGGTCTTCTCTGTCTCTAGGCCTGGAGTGATCCTGTGTGGTATAGCGGGGAAGCAAACAAAGATCAGGCAACGCACTAAGGCTGGGCTTCGTGGTAATATTGTTCTCTGCACGAATGACATGATGCAGTCTTTGCCACTCATTTTCTCTGTGTCATCAATATAATTATTACTGAACTGAGAGACGATAAAGCACTGGCTATTGCAGTGGCCTGCTGCTAACCAACCAGTGGCCGGATCTGCCCAGCATCCAAGAAGGGGTGCACTTTCAGATAGGTAGTCCTTGATTGTGAGGATCTGAGGTCTCGAGTGGCCCAGTTGTCTCATTGATTAACATTGCCTCATTTCAGGACATCAGCATCCATGGGGCTCCAGCCACCTTCCTGCCTTGTTCCTTAGGAGTGGCAGCTGCTAGCATCACTATCCAAGCATCTGTTGCCATCTCTATTCCCAAACAACCCCCAAGGGCAATAGTGTGATCACCCTTATTTTAGAATCACTAAGAATTAAATGGCATGGCTGTCCCTTCCAGCAAGTAGGGCCCCCGTTCCCACAAATGGTCTTATTTAACAGTGAGGTTTATAAGTTGAGGACTGTGATGCTCATGTCTTCCTTTTGGCTCCTCAGTGCAGATTCAACTATGAGTCGGAGGACTCCAGCTGTCCTAGTGAACGTTACCTCCTGTACAGGGAGTGGGCCCACCCGCGGAGCATATACAAGAAGCAGCCCTTGGACCTTATCAGGTGAGCAGGAGAGAGCATTCCAGTGAGAAGTACGCAGGGGTACCCTGTGGTGTCTGTGCGTGGCAACTTGCAAACAGCATTGCCAACCACAGGGGCTCACCCAGCTCTGTGATACCCAGGGTTTTCTCAAGGCTTCCCTAGGTACCCATAGTAAATAGATCATAACTTATGTGCCCCAGTGTCTATTCTTAGATCAGTGGTGGAGCACTTATCTTAGTAAGGCCTGCCTTGGATTTGATCCCTAGCACTGAAAAAAAAAAAAAAATCTAGTCTCTTACTATTCCTGCAGGTCCATGTAGGTGGAGTTTTTGTCAGGACTGCTGGCTCCAAAATAAATGCACAGAGACTCAGGCTTGTTACTAGCTAACTCTCACATTTTAAATTAGCCCATTTCTATTCATCTGTGTTGCTACATAGCTCATAACTTATTACCTCATATTGTGCACATTCTGCTCCCTCTGTATCTAGCCGGCATCTCCTGTAACTCTACTCTTCTTCCCAGCATTCTCTCTGCCCTGAAAATCCTGCCTTGGTATTGGCTAATCAACTGTTTATTAGCAATGAGAGCAATACATTTTCACAGTGTACAGAAGAATTATTCCACTACAGGTCCAGCCATCTCAGTTGGCTCACAACCCCCACCTAGCAATCATATGATTGGTCTTTCTGAGGTGACTGGCCCTGTCCTGAGTCATCTCGTGAGAGCACACTCTCTAGGCCCCAGCGTGACTTACCTGGGCAGAAACTCTCAGTGTGATGCTACCGTGAATGTAAAGACTCTTCTCTCTCAGGAACTTCTGTCTTGGGGGTTAGAGGTTACCCCTCAGGGACGTAGGATTCTTTGCTGCACAGGAGTAAGTGTTAGAGTCATTGGCTCATTGCGAGGTCAGGTGTGAGCATTTTCAGTATTGTTCCGCTGTCAGATGTCATTTCATGATCTCAGAGCAAACTGTAACTGCTTCGGGGCTTGTCTCTCAGGACATCAGGGTTACAGTTCAGAAGCTGGTGGTTTGGGCGCTCTGATGTTTGTTATTGCAGCTCTCCTCTGTCCTGCGTGTTTCCGGGGTCTTGGCCTGCTCTGTGCAGGTATACTTAACATGCAGTATCGTGTACTTCTGTTAGCATGGTGCCCTGTCGCCTCTGCTTTTGTGATGGTAGCAGCCATTAAAAATTGTTTGTTAGGCCAGGCGGTGGTGGCACACACCTTTAATCCCAGCATTCGGGAGGCAGAGGCAGGCGGATCTCTGTGAGTTCGAGACCAGCCTGGTCTACAAGAGCTAGTTCCAGCGCAGGCTCCAAAGCCACAGAGAAACCTGGTCTCGAAAAACCAAAAAAAAAAAAAAAAAAAAAGTTTGTTAGGTTAATTACTTTATAAAGAATCATTTAATTATCTTATCTCATTTGGTCCTCCTTAGTCCTCCTTCATTTAATATTGTCTAGATTATTGTCACACAGAGGTACTTCTGTCAATTTGATTACCCAAGAGCTAAAGCAGTATATGAGTGTATACATGTAAACACGTTTGGGCATTTGTGTCCAAGTTCCTTACATAAAAGGCCTTACCTTTACATGCCCCATGCCGTGCCCTCTTCCTATCTACCTTAAATCATCTTTCCATCACTCACAGTCCCTAAAGTGGTGTGAATACCATACATATGGATGCTTCTGCTGTACTGTCTGGAGAGTGACATCAGGAGAAGAATCTGAAAATACCCATGTAGACGAAGACTGCCCCCAAAGTCATCAGGCGAGATTGGGTGCATTCCGCGTGGTACAGCTATAGACTCCCCCAGTGTTTTCAGTTAGCAGTTGGCTGAATCCCTGGGTGTAGGACCCAAGGGTGGCAGGCTGCCTGGCGTCTAGGTTGTCATCTCTGGGAAGTTTCCACAGGAAACCAGGTGTGTCAGACCGCACTGCCGTGGTTTGATGGGTTCTTATTCTAAGTAAATGAACTGCATTTGCTAACTACGCCAGCCCCATCCCACGTGCTCCCTCCTTTGCCTCATCAGGAACCTCTCACGCACCCAGGCTGTTGACCTTTGTCTCCAATTCCCTGGGATTATCAAAAGGGGTCGATTTTCTTTCTATAAAACTGAGCCAAGCAAACTAGAAAAATCAATCTGTGGGAAGCCATCTTACCCTAGGAAAGAAAAGTTCCTCCAACGTCCCCTTATTGACCTCAGAGTGAAAAAAGAAGATAAAGTTTGAGTGGATGGCAGCAAAGATCACTGCAGAATAAAATAACAGCTTTTGGGAAATAAAAATGGGATAGGAAAGAGTCCAGTGGAAGCTTCAGTTGGCCTCCAGAAGTCCAGGTTGGGGGCAGTCTAGAGAGAGTAAACGGCATAGGACTCATTCTGGTGAGGAGCGTGCTGGATGTATCTTAGGGCAGGCTCCTCGACTCGGCTCTGAAGCTTGTTTACAGCCTTAGTGGTGTAAAGCGGAGGTGGCCATTGGCCAGAAACGATGCCAAGGGGGTAGAAACACAGGTGTCAGTGTGTGCACAAGGCAGGGGCTTGGGCTCCAGGCTGGAGCGGCAGTGTCTGGAGTGAAATGCATTTGAGATGTGCATCTGGGCAGCAGTTGTGGGGTGCAGCAGGGTCGGATGGCTGGGGACTGACTGCCCCTTTTGATTGCCAGCTGCCAGAGTTGGTCATGCTCACCTGCAGTCTCAAGACTTAGAAGACTAAGGCAGGAGGATGGCAGCTCTAGGCTAGCCTGGGCTACTCAGTGAGACCCTGCCACAGAAACAAACTAGTCAAGGCTAACTTTTTAGACTGATATGTTAACAAAATGCTCTTGGTGGACAATGAGCAGAGACTATCATGTCCAAAATGAGCCTTTTCATTCCCAGCATCACATTCCCGGTAGGAGACAGGTCTCTATTACAGGTCTCAGGCCTCTCTGACTTTGACTCCATTGTACCAGGAATGCCGTAGGAAAAGTTCAGTTCTCTGTCACTGAATATCCATGTGAAGACTGCTTGGCCATTTACCTAAATTTGACCGAGTATTTCTCCCATTGGAAGGTTTGACCATTCAGCTTCTAAGGATCCCAGTTTAAATATGTCATATCCAAACTACATGGTTTTTAAGAACTGTGTTGCCCTAATTTGCATTATTGTGACAAGCACCTGAGTCAGTCTACTTTATAAAGAATAGAGGTTTACTTCATGCACAGTCTGGGGGACACCCAAGTCCAAACGGCATACTGCTCATTCTGGTGAGGGGCGTGCTGGATGTGTCTTAGGACAGGTGACCTCATGGCAGGGACACTGGGGACAAAGGGGGCTGAACACATGGTGAGACAGGACAGGTCCTCTTAGAGAGTTAATGATATCATGAGAACCTGTATATTGCCTTCTGAGGGTGGTTCCTGCATGACCTCTCTCTAGGGTCTGCCTGTTAAAGGCCCACCACCCTGTAATTCCTCCACACTGGGGAACAGGCTTCCGGCCCACAAGCCTTTTGCCATCACATAAGCCTCTTTGAAAGCAGAGCAAGAATATATAGTAAAGAGAAAGTGGCCTGAAATGGCCCAACCCTTGCCAGCGTCTTATCTCCAGGCACTACCCCAAGCCTATTTTCCGGCTGTCCATGAACCAGACACGAAGCCCTAGTCACATGAAAATGTCATCCTCTGCTCCTCTCATGTCCTTACTCGACTCCATGTGGCTCCTAGCCTTCCTTTGCAGCCTGTGGCGCTGGACTGACCTCCAGCATCCTGGGAATCTAGGCTGTGCTCACAGCTGAGTTCCCGCTCAGTGAGACCCATGGAAACTGGTTCAGCTCCATGATGAACCTACAATCCTTCATAAGTCTTGCTTGTTTTCGCAGACCAAGGTGGAGACCAAGTAGAAGCCCACAGCACAGCAACTGCCTGGGCCTCACTTGCTGCGCTGGCAGGAATAGTTTTTGCCTATTTCTTGTTCATTCTCTTATCCGTGAGCATGCAGGACGGGTGAACTGAATGGGAGTGTTTATGCAAAAAAAACTTCTTTACTTAAAACCCAAACAGCCATGCTAGGATGAAGCTACACAGTGACAATCCTCTAAAAATACCTTCTCTCTCTCCAGGAAGTATTACGGAGAGAAGATTGGAATCTACTTTGCTTGGCTGGGCTACTACACGCAGATGCTCCTGCTTGCAGCTGTGGTGGGCGTGGCCTGCTTCCTCTATGGATACTTCGACCAGGATAACTGCAGTTGGAGGTACTCTCTCTTTCACACTGATTGGTCATGACAGTGCTTCCAGGGCTGTAGATTGTCTTGGTAAAGGAGACGCCATCGCGTGATCTCTCCCCTTGGTTCCGAGAATTGGAGCGAATGAAAGGAAACATTTCTCTCAGATAAGCCAACACAGCCTCTGACAGGAGCATAATAACATCTCAGATTTCAAAACAAAACACGCTGACATCTTCAGATAGTTCTTTCTATGAAAAAGAAAGAGATAAGGTTGCCCTTGAACTTCTAAGGGATGCTTCACAGCCTTGTGGACCTGGGCCAAGAAAAGCTCTGAGTTCTTAGGGTTCCAGTGAGAAGGCTGGTGGTTTTCTGTGTTGAGAAAGGACTTTTTCTTAAATTATACGAAGAGTTGCATGATCGGAAACTCAGGTAATTCAGTTGTGGTTTTGTGCTTTTTGCTTTTACAAAATTATTTCTGACAATGTCAGGGAGGGATAACTCAGTACCCAGGAATCTGCTTGTGTTTGATACTGGCATTCAGACGCCAGCTTCATCTAAGGGGAGTCCGTGGGTGCTGTGGCACGTGGGACTGTGCTGCTATCATGTGTCTGCTTTTGATGTTCCCTGTGCCAGACACTGTCTCCTGGTGAACTGGCCTCAGTCAAGGTGGAACAGGCAGGTTGCGGTTTCTGGGCTTCCATGCTAAAGTGGTAAATTCTTTCAAGCCCTGAGCATGTCATCTTGGCTCTGAGGTGGGGTGTTCACTTGTCACCCTGGTGGATAAGCCTGACGGGCTGCAGGGCCTGTGTGTCCGGGATGTCTGTTTGAAGTCCTCTCTCTCTCTCTCTCTCTCTCTCTCTCTCTCCCTCTCTCTCTCTCTCTTCATGAAAAGAAATTTGCAGCCAAGGACTGAATGTTGGTGCCTTCTCCCTGTTTGCCTTTATCTTCTTGGCTGGGCTAATATGTTCTACTCCCACATGGCATCTCAGAATAGAACTGAGGCTGAGCGGGTTTCACTTTTGCAAGGTCCATTTGTGTGTGTGTGTGTGTGTGTGTGTGTGTGTGTGTGTGTGTACGTGTACGTGTTGGGTGGTGTGTGTGTGTGTGTATTGAGTGTTGGCTGTGGTCCATGCACAGGAGTGTGTGTGCACATAGAAGCCAGAGCAGAACCTGTGCTTGCTGTCTTGCTGTCAATCTTATCACCTGAGGCAGCATCTCTCACTGAGGCAGAAGCTCACCTTTCCTCCTAGGTTGGCTCACCATTGAGCTCCTAGGATCATGCTGTCTCTACCCAGTGCAGGTGTGTGCAGCCCTGTGTGAATTATTACATGGGTGCTGGTGATGGGATGCCCACAAAGAAAGCTCTGTTACCCATGAGGCCATCACTCCTGTCTCGGATCTTTATTAACCTTTTGTGACGTAACCATGATAGTCACATAGTACCTGACACTTTACAGAGATTATGGGAAATAAAAAAAGAGTCTTAGAGACATACTACCTGTATCCAAAACTACATGTCTTTACTTGAATTAAATGCTGTCAGCAGAGCCTAAAGGGCCATACTCGTAGGAGCCTGGAAGACAGCAGTGCTGAGAAGAGTGTGGACTTGGAGGCCCAGCTTAAGAGGCTTCAGAAGGGAACAATATTAGTCATGGGGCTAGACACCATTCCTACGATATTTTGGCAAGGAATCTTGCTTCTTTCTACCCATGTCCTGAGAACTAAATTAAGGATTAATGGAGTAATTTGGGGTGGGGGCAGAGGAAATAAGGCACCATGATATTGAATCTGTTCCACGGTTGTTATTAGTGACTCATACATATTTATAATGAAAAAGAACAAGTGAGGCAGAAATACCAAAGGTAGTCTTGAAAGAAAGGGGGCCCTAGGAAGCCTAATGTTATTGCCAGGCAATGTGAAAGAAGAGAGGCTATAGTTGTGATGGAAATTAGCAGCATTAAGGAGAGGGCTTCTCTGCACTAGAACAAAGGAAAGGGTTCACCCAGAGCAAGGCCCTCCCACCTGAGCTTCCAGTTTGTGGGGGGGAAAAAAAACAAAAACAAAAAAACAAAGCCTAAAGTGTTCTCTGCCCCTAGAAAGCAGCTGTAAACACAAGCTGCTACTAATAAGGCTCAGGAAACCATGGTCCATTCCCCGCTGGTGGCCAGAGTTGGCAGTGTTGATCACAGTGTTGGCTAAAAGATGAAAGAGAGATGGGGTATGGATTAGGAGTCCTTGCAAGAAGGTCCTGGGAGATCATTTTGTGAAACTTGGAAAGTGAGGTCTAGGTTACAGTGGAGACCCCAAGGTATTGATATGCCCAAACCATGAGATGTCTGCCAAGAAGAGCTACATACAAGGAGTGGAACCAGTCCAAGAGGGTTGTTTCTTGCAGCCAGCAAAGTTGGATAAGCAGAGCCGTCTAAGCCCTCCGAAACTAAAGTCCCAGACACTAGATTTGGAGTGATGGGATTTGCTGTTTGCTCTGCTGGGCTCTGGTCTTATTTTGGTCCAGTATTTCCTCACTATGCCCCCATTCCTCTCTCTCAAATAGTAATGCATAATCTGATCCATTATATGCTAGAAGTGTGTAATTTGCATTTTGATTCTATGGGGGACAGATGGAATTAAGAGTCTTAATTGAGTCTTAAAAGAGACTTTGGATTTGACTTTTAAGCAGTATTTAAAACACTTTGCAGACTACAGAGCCTTTAGAAGTTAGACTAAATGCATCTTGCTTTATGATGTGGCCATAAGCCTGTGGAGGCCAGGGAGTGAATGTGTGAGTCTGAGTGAGAACTGTTCCCCATTGGCTCAGGCATCTTAACACTTGGTCTCTAGCTGGTAGCACTGTTGGGGGAAGTGTAAAAAGTGTGACCTTGGGCTGGAAAGATGGCTCAGAGGTTGAGAGCACTAACTGCTCTTCTGGAGGTCCCGAGTTCAATTCCCAGCAACCACATGGTGACTCACAACCATCTGTAATGAGATCTGGTGCCCTTTTCTGGCCTGCAGGCATGGAGGCTGAACACTGTGTATATAATAAATAAATAAATCTTTTAAAAAAAAAAGTGTAACCTTGCTGGAGGAATTACATCACTGGGAAAGGGCTTTGAGATTTAGGCACTCTTTAGGCAGATTTTTCTGTCCTACTTGCCAGCTCCCAAATAACCACATGGAGACTTTTTACTAATTATAAAAGCTCAGCCAATAGCTTAGGCTTGTTACTAACTAGTTCTTACTTAAATTAACTCATTTTTATCAATCTTTGTGCCACTCCAAGGCTCATTTACCTCATACATGTACTGCCCATCCTGCTTGCTCTGTGTCCCATGGCATCTCCCTTTCTTCTTCCCAGCATCCTCTCTTCCCTGAAAATTCTGTCTAGCAATTGGCTGTTTAGCTTTTTATTAAACCAATCTGAGTGACGCTTCTTCACAGCATACAAAAATATCATTCCACAACATCACCCCACTTCCAGTCTGCTCTCTCTACTCCATGCTTGTGGTTGAGATGTGCTCTTGGCTTCCGGCACTTGCCATTATTCCTGCCACTTACAAGTATGTTTCTTTGCCATGATAGACACTTATCTCTCTGGAATTTAATTGAAGCCAAATTAAATTCTTTTATAGGCGTGGTCATAGCATTTATCACAGCAACTAAAAAATAACCAACAGCCTAAAAGAAACCAGTGCCTCCCTATTATCAGTGATCCCCTAACTTCCCATTTCCTTACCCTCTAGAAACCACTGGTCTACTCTTGTGTCTATAGCTCTGTCTGTTATGGACATTGTGTAAGCGAAACTGTGTGTTACCCGGCTCTTCAGACTGCTTTCTGTCACTCTCGTTATTTTCAAGGTTCTTTGTTGTATTTATTGATCCCTCAGTCCCTTTGGGGGCAGATAACAAACCACTGCCTGGGTACGCCACAGTCCTTATCTATACATTAAGTGATGAGTTTTGGGCTGTTAGAAATATGTATATAAAATGAACATTTACCTGACATATTGTCATGGGGACATGTAGTTCCACATCCCTTGGGAATATAACAAAGAATGGAGTTGCTGAGATACATATACTCTCTGTTTAACATTGTGAGAAACCACCAAACTACTGTCTATAATGACTGTGCTATTTCATGTTTCTGTCAGCCATGCATGAGGACTGGAGTTTCTCTAGATGTCAGTGGGCACTTTTCTTAGTTGCATTTTTATGTTTTGTAATTAGCCATCCTATTTGACACAGGTGGTGTGTTATGCCTGTTGTGGGTTTTGTTTCCCTGATGTAGACTGCTGTTGAGCATCTTCCCTGGGTTCATCATTGGTATGACTTTGAAGAAATGTCTCCTGGAGTCTTCTGCCTATAATGGTGTTGACGTATAATTCATTGTTCTTTTTGTGCTCAGCATAGAAGTCCCTTATCAGACCTTCTTCTGATTTATATAACAAATCTAACAGATGGGCTAGTCTTTGAATAACACGGCTTCTTTCTCACCATACTGACGTTAGAAGTTCAAGATCTGGATGGCAGTTTGGAGTCTCATAGGGTTGGGCAGACCCTGGAAGGAACAAGTGCTGTTTGCTTTTCTTGACTTACATTAATTCTTCCTTTATTCTCGATGACTAGTTTTGCTGGTGTAGAGTCTGGGTACACAGCTTGCTTTGGTCACTTAGCAAGCATTATCCCACTGCCTCCAGACTCGAGGTTTCTAATAGGGAGACAGCTTTTCTCTCTCTGAGGAGCATCGTATGTGACCAGTTACGAGTCTCTCTCTGCTGTTGGGATTCTTTCCGTGGGCTCTGTCTTATTCTCTGTGTATTGTCTTCCTAGGTGTAAATCTCTTTGAGTGTATCCTTCTTAGAGCCTGATGAGTTTCTCGGATGCAAAGTTTTCACTAAAATTTGGAAGTTTTTGGCCATCCTTCAATTGTTTCTTTTATTGGTTTCTTCCCCTTCTGCAGCTTGCAGGATGCATGTGCTGGTGTGTTTGATGGAGTCCCACTGGTATCTGAAGCTGGATTCATGGGTGTTTTCGATTTCTTTTCCTTTCCATTTCTCAGACTGTATAATCTTAGCAGATGCAACATTAAGTGTGTTATCTGCAGAGCAGCGCCTTTCGTGAAGTTTTTCATTGATGTTATTGTGCTTTGCTTAGGAGTCTCGTTAGTTCCCTTACTTACTGCTTTCCCATTTGGTGAGACACGCTCACATTGCTTCTTTAATTCCTTACGGATGATTTCCTTTAGTTCTCCATGCATACTTGCTTATCTAAAAACTTTAATAAATAGAATGTGTCAGCATCCCCGGGTTGGCCCTTGCTCTGTTACTTCTGAACTTCTGAAGTACTTCTCTGAACTTCTCAGGTTTCTGAAGGGCCTGTGACTTGCAATGCTGAGAATCTGACATTTTAAATATTTCACCGTAAGAACCCTGGGAATCAGATTTCCCCTCAGGGTTTGTTGCTACTTCTGCTGGTCCCACTGCCTCTGCTGCTCTTGCTCCTTTTCTGGACTGAGCCCAGGGTCTGTATTACCTCCCTTATATGGGCACTAAAGTCTGTGTTCAAGAGATCTTTAGACAGCAGTTGGATTGCAGTGATTTCCTTGGTGCTGGGCTCTGCCCTTTTCCCGTGTCACGTGTATGGGGAATGCGTCCGACACTCCAGTGGACAGCATCCAGCTCTCTTGAGGCTTCCTGCTGGGTTATGCAGAACCCCAGGGTTAGCCTCCAGGTTCTCAGATCTTTTCTGGCTTGTGTACTGTCTAGCCCACAACCACGTGGCCCTTCTACATCTCACAGATATGTTGAAGGTGTCTGTGGATACAGCATGCCTAGTTCTTCCTTTAAAGTTTTTGAGTTTACACCTACCGTTACTACCGACTCAAGCAGGTGCTATGTTAAGTAATTCGTGGAGATTCTTAAAGCACTCATGGGGGATTTGGCTTTCTCCCAGTCTGAGCTCTGGGTATGAGGTGAAAAAATGACAAAGCTCACCATAAAGCTGTTCCAGGGGACTGACACGCCTGGGGAGGGGTCCCTGGAGCAGCTACAGGTGCTGTCTACCCCACTCAGCTGCTGTGAGGCTGCTCTCGTTCATAGTGGCTGGACAGCTGCTGGGTTTTAAGGCTGCCACAAACCTGGGGAGACACGCATGGCAACCAGCCTAGTGAAAGTGCTACAAAGCTGTGTTCTTCACACATTGACCAGCCCTTTACACACACACACACACACACACACACACACACACACACACATGATGGGAGGGTCATTAAGCCACTGTAAGCATTCAGTTAACTTTCAGAGTTCTGGAGACGGTGAGTTTGAACATTCTTATCATTGTTTTCATTACTCTGTGAATAAGTAGGTCTGCTGAGCGCTTACTCAGCTCTCTCAGACTTGCTTCCCAAACCCACTCTTTTCTCTGGGTTATTTGCATGGTCACCTGACCAACGATAATGCTGGTCCCATTCCAGATAAAATGGCACCACCAGTAGGAGCAATCTACAACCTCTTGCTTCTTCTCATTAAATCTTATATGTATTAGTAACTTCCTCTGTGTCTTCCATGTTGACAGCATTTCTTCTTAACCTAAGATTATTTAAATATTCTTTTATTGTTATTTTTTCCTTTAAAAAGATACCTTTCATTTTCAGTTGTGTGTGTGTGTGTGTGTGTGCCTATGTGCATGCACGCACTTGAGTGCACAGGTGCCCCCAAAGGCCAGAGAGGGCATCAGGTCCCCTGGAACTAGAGTTACAGGCAGTTGTGAGCCGCCCTCTGTAGGTGCTGGGAACCCAATTCAGGACCTCTGCAACAGGAGGATGCACTCTTTCACTGTGGAGCCCATCTCCAGTGCCATCTATTTTTTTTTTTTCCGATTCTGTCGTTGTCCTTCTCACTTCTTAAGTGGAATTTATTTTGGTGATATGATTGTGGTTTATTTAAGTTCTTGTTTTTCGTAATGTCACAAACTGAACTGTCCATTCTGGTCTTCCTAGTTTGGGGACCAGATCTTTGGATATAGGTAGAAATCTTTGCGTGTCTCCTTTTGTGCTGGTGGTTGATTGTTTTGGCTTGTGCCAGCAGTGCCCAATCAGTAACTCGTCTATCCTGAGATGAGTAGATTAAATGGAAGCTATCTAACACAAATACTGATCTCCACCACAAGCAATTCTGAAAATCATAGTGCAGGTCTTTGCTATATTTGACAAAAATTTTTAGGTTTTTTTTCCCATAAATCTTAATACATCTTTGATTAGATTTATTCTTAGACAGCATACTTTTTAAGCTACTGAAAAACAGGTTTTAAAAATTATTTCCCAATTGTTACAGATAGATAAGGAGAAAAATCTCTTTTGTTTCCCTGTGTTTACTTTATATATTGATTTTTGTATCCACAAACTTTACTAACTATGCTCTTATTATCTCTGGATTCAAGGCCACACATAATGCTTTGACAAATACTAGAATCTGTGCGGAGCAGGGGAAGGAGTTAAGTTGCTTCTGTCTGAGGCTCATGAAAGGAGAAGTAGAAGTGTAATTTCTGTATCAAATAAAGCCAGCTCCTGGAGGGGTTTGTGGAGAATGGCAGGTTCCTGGGTGGATGTGGGAACAGTAGGTATCCCTCCTCCCTGGACTCACAGCCTTGCTTCTCTGGCTCTCTGTGCTTCAGAGACCTCCAACCAAAGGGTTCTAGAGGGAGGACCCTTTGCCAAAACCCTGAGTTAAGGGTAGATTTGGGCATTGTATGATATTCTCAAAAGATTAATAAAATATTATATTAAATATTAGGAGCTGTAGAGATGCCTTAGTGGTTAAGAGTACTGACTGCTCTTCCAGAGGACATGGGTTCAATTCCCAGCACCCACTTGCTGGCTCACAACCATCTCTAACTCCAGTCCCAGAGAATCCAATGTCCACTTTGGCTTCTGTGCACATGGTGCATAGACATACTTGCTGGCAAAACACACACCCAGATAAATAAAAATAAAGGTTAAAAATTTTTGAAAAATGTAAAAAAATATTTTTCAAACTATCCCGTATGCTTTTTGTAGCTTCTATATGACAAGCCTTCATCAGAATTATGACTGTCACCCGTGATCCTGTTTCATAGGCTTCAGTTTTGTTGCTTGTCGTGGGTAGACTTGGATTTTCTCATGTGGCTAGAAAACAAAAGCCTTCTGCTAAGGTTTCTGAGTTGTTTTATTTCTCTCTTTTTAGCAAAGAGGTCTGTGATCCTGATATCGGTGGCCAGATCCTGATGTGTCCCCAGTGTGACAAACTGTGTCCGTTCTGGAGGCTGAATGTCACCTGTGAATCTTCTAAGGTAATTTTTGCTCTTCCAGAGGTTTACACAAAATAATCCCTTAATCTTAACATATAAATTATTCCCCCTCTGAGGAATTTAGAAATGAGTTTCCCCTACCCTGGAAGGGAGTGTACAGTGTACTTGCTTATTCTACATTTCCAGGTCATAAATTGAGTGACAGCTTAGTCCCAGGAAAGGAAGGACGTGGTGGGTTTGACCCTCCTGAAGTATCTCAGTTACTCCTCTAACAAAAGTCAGTAGAGTGTTCGTTTTCTCAGGGTTGGGGTTGCCCTACCTCTTGCTGTAGCCTCAGCCATGGGTTTTCTGTTGTGTTTGCCTTAACTCAAGTGAGCGGAAACCTAAAATTTGTGCTTATGAATGTCTGCTTGTGTAGCCTGAGGTTCGTAACCATGCAGTTTGTGTTCTTCCCCTTTCGAAACATGGGTTTTTAAAGGCCCTGCTGGTCAGTTAAGACTATTGCTGTTCATGCAGAAGGAAGGGTTTGTAACTTGGTGATGGGTAAGATACTTTCCTCAAAACACATGACGCCCCGAATACTAGCAAGTGGGGGCAGGCCTCCTGGGTCTTAAGAGCACTGAGGTAGGAGGGGTGTGCTGAGCAGCAGGGGGCTTAACAGACAGCGTGATCGCTTAGGTCCTCAGCTTCCAGCCTGGAAAATGAGAGACTGATTCTGCCATGTAGGTGCTTTTCCTCGGCAAGGAGGAAACCAGCGTGGCCTCTCGTGACTGTCATGGTCTCTGATGGGACTCTTCTCTGTCCTCTTGGCCTGCCACGGGAGGCTAGGGATCATCGCGTGGTCCTGGGACATGCTGGCCTAGTCCATGGAAGTCCCCTCCTTTTCAGGAGTGGTGCTAGAGTACTGACTTTTATACTTTAATATTGTTAGTGATTGTGTGTGCATGCACATGTGTGTATGTGCGCACGCACACGTGTTTGTGAGTGTGTAAATGCATGCACAAGCAAGCATTAAAGTGAGAGGACAATTTTGTGGAATTGGTTTTCCCTTTCAGTTTTGGGGTTTCCAAGCTACCAGGTTTGTGCAGCAAACCTGCTGAGCCATCTTTCTAGACCTGATTTATGCAGTGCTGATAACATTGGCACCCAGCACCTGTGATTTGGGAGTGTCATCTCATCATACAAGCTGAAACACTGAGGCCCTGAGAGACGACGCAGTGTGTTCCACTCACACATCTGGAGACTGGCAGGGACAGGGGCTGCAGCAGGTCTGTGCTGCTCACATGGCCATGCCACATTCCTCACTGACTGGTGGCACCAGGCACACAGCCCTGAAATCCAGATTTGTGTCTGAAAAACTAGTTACGATGCTTGTGGTATGTTGTCAGCCTTATCGATTTCTACACTTAATGTATAGATTTAAAAAGATTTAACTGCCTGCCCCTGGGGCCAAGGCAGTGCCTAGACTATGAACTAGTAGCCTATGTGTTGTGGCTTACACAAAGACTCAGGTGAGCTGCTGCTGGTCACTGGTTTTGGGCTGATAAATTAAGACACTTGTTAGGGTATCTATCAGCAAAGAGATCAAGTTTGGCAGCAGAGAGAGAGTAATCCTTTATGGTAACTGCACTGGTGACCTGATGGAGGCACCTGTCCAGCCCTTGTCCCGCTGTTCCAGAGCAGAGCTGTCCTTGGGTTGAGGAGGCAGAGTGTGCCAGCAGAAAAGCCATTACCACATAAACAGCTTCGTGTGGTTTTGTTTTTTGTTTTTCCAAATAAGCAAAGAAGTATTTCTGGAACTTATCCTCTGAGGGGAACGAGACAATGATAAGAGGCAAATCATAAAGTTGCTTAGAGGGCACTAGATTCCTTGAGCCGCTGGCTGCGTCCTTCCATTCTCTGACAGCTCATAAAAGCAGCTCTAACGGCCTGCAATCTTAGCAGATGCGCCTATTTCTTTATCACGGTGTGAGGAGATTTCCCCTAGAAAATGCGCTCGGGTTCAGACGGTGAAAGCTGTTTGCTTTTAAAGTGGGAGAAGTTCCATCCATGAGTATGTCGTACGTGTAGCGATTGCTAAGCCAGCGCTGGCCCTCGCGAGCGCTCAAGCTACAGACTACGCAGAGGAGCGTTATGTATTTGCTGACTTCTGATAAGCGAACGATTCACTTATTTGCGTGTCACTGCTGTATTTTCCAGAAATTGTGCATCTTTGACAGTTTTGGAACCCTGATCTTTGCCGTGTTTATGGGAGTGTGGGGTAAGTTACTTTCGCTTTCTCTCGGTTTGACGGTGTTGATGCAAACTTGTCGCCCACTTTCTGGACCATGTCTTGGCTGAGCTTCATTTCTCGATGTCATTAGACTTTGCTGTATGAAAATCTACCTCGAAGGCTGTGGCTTCCCCAGCACCCCTGGTTTCTGTTTTCATTATTTCTCTCAATTCCCTGAGTCACACATGACCTGGCTCAGCTGGCCTCTGTGGTAAGCCACTGGCTCCATTAGAAAGAGGTGATCTGACAGCAAGAAGCCTGGCTTGGTCTGTGGGGTTTCATGTGGCTTCTCACCCTCAGATGGTCTCACCTAGGATTCTTTATGGGGCTTCAGAGCTACAAAAGGAAGCAAAGAAACACAGTGTTTCGACAGCTTTAAAATTATTAATATTTAGTCTTTGAGAATTTCATTCATCTGTACACACTGAAATATGATTATATATAACCCCCCACATCCCCTCTCCAGTTCACCCCAGATCCTCTCTCAACTTCATGGACTCCTTTTCTTTTCTAGAATAGCCCGCTAAGTCCAGTGAGTGCTATGAGGGTGTGCTACTATCCACGGGAGCAGGCAAGCCTACCTCTTGTCACCCCTCCAAAGAATGAGTCTTTCCTCCCCAAGCAGCGACTGAAAGCCAGCAGCTCCTCAGTTAGGGGTGGGATCTTGTGAGCTCACCCCAGTCTTGTAATTTGGGCTGGCTTCTTTTGTGCGGGTATCCTAAAGGTAACCACGGCTGCCTGAGTTTGTGGAGCACCATAGCCACATCTTCCCAGAAGACAGCTTTCTGGGGCACTTTCCCCTCTCCTCTGCCTGTTAAATTCTTTTTACCTCCTCTTCTGCAGTGCTACCTGAACCCTGGTAGGGGTCCAATAAAAGATGGCCCATTTAGAGCTAAGCACACGTGGTTACTTGTTCTCCGCTCTTCGACCAGTTGTAAGTGTTTGTTAACTGATACCTAGCACAAGGGAAAGCTTCTCTTGGAGGCTGAGAGCAGCTCAGATCTATGGGTTTAAATGCTTGACAGCATAAGCATCTAGCAAAGTAGCAACAGTAGGTCCCACCCTAGGGCCTATGACCGCTTCCAACCATGGGCTTTTGGACAGGTTCTAATACCAGGCCTGCAATCTCTGCTGTGAGACAGACCCCAAACCCAATCAGAAAACACTTGATTGCCCTTTAAAAGTTATGCCACTATCGCCCCCTGGGTGCCAACTTGCTAGGCAAGATAGAACCACATGTGCAACAGTGGCGTTGGGCCTGCTATTGCATTGTTTGCTAATCTCCCATCAGCTGCAGCAAGTCAGGCAGCCAAGCCTAAGCAATGAGGGATGAGATGGAGGAGACTACCAAGGGCATACCAAGGACAAAGGGCACGAGGCGTTGGAAGCCATCACAGTTTCAGTACCCATTGTCCCAAGTGCTCAGGACCAGAAGTGTTTCAGAACTCAGAGTCATTTCCTCCTCTTCTCCTCTTCTTCCTCTTCCTCCTCCCCTTGATAAGACTTATCATAGGAACATCCATAAACAAAAAATACAAAACCTAAAATATTCCAAAATCACAGCATTATTGTAAGTCAGCACTCAGCATGGTTTGTAGGTCACGGATGCTTATCCCCATGCTACGACTCCCACAGCTGGGATCCAGCCTGGGGGTGGAGGGAAAGGCGGGGAGCAGCATGGGAGTACCAGGTGAGCTTGCTGCATAGAAAAGAGGCAGTCTTAACGTGTAAGTTCTGCACAGGCACTAGGGGCTGCGCATCCTTTTTAATCTGTGTTGCATCAATAGCATAATGAGGAAAGCATTTTATTTAAATGCAGACTTTTGAGTGTTTAATTAGTGTAAATATTCTTATGTAGAGGGAAAATTCCTATTCTCAAAGGTGCATGTGTTTTATTTCCAGGTATAGGCTGGGATCAGCAGTGTCAGGTTATAGGAAAGAGCAAGGAAGAAGCTAAACCATGCCTCTCAACCTGAAAGGCGAGACATCAGCACATACACGCACACACATGCATGCGGAAGTGGGGATTGAGGGTCCTTGCAGGGTGGGTGGTGGCTGTGCCTGTGTAAAGCCACCAAATGGTATTTTGTACCCTTAGGAAGTACCCACAAACACTGTTAGGGGACGGCGAAATCTGAGGTAGCCACACGTACCCAGTAAGAGGCACTGTCGTTGAGATGCTTGTATGTTTTACTGGAAACCCACTGTGGGAAATACTTGTGGGAAATACAGAGGTGTAGAATGGGCCAGTCTCTGGCACCAGTGAGACTTTGGGTTGGATTCGAGTAGTAAAAGCCTCTGTGTTGTCCTCCACTCTTCCTGTTGCCTTAGCTACAGCTTAATTCTAAACAGAAGACATTTTAAATAAAGCTATATACATATGTTCCCTTCTGTAACCATTAGATGCACCCTGGCTATGGAACTGTCATGCATCAGGCTGACTTAAGAATGCAGAATGTGTCTCATCGTATGTGCACATCTTTAAGCATATGTATTTGAGGAACTCTCTAAGTGCTTTATGCTGGTTTCCTTGTTACTTCTGCCTCGTGAGGACTACCGCTGTGAACCTCATTAAGGCAGAGTCTGAAACGGCAGCGTCAAGGCGGTGGGGGGCTCCGAAGTCACTCCTCACCGCAGCCATTCCTCTCCTGTAACATCTCCTTTCACACAAGGTGTCTGGCACTGCCTATTTCTCTTTGTTCTCTAGAAATGGAAAATGTTGAGTGCAGAACACATTCATAATCGGTGTGGTACTAATCATACACTTACCTAGAAATATCTCCTACTTAGGCTGCACCAGCCTGGGAGACTGTGCTGCCTTGTGGAGTCCTAAGCACAGCTGTGGTTACAGTAAAGATCCTGAACACACTAAAGAGCCCCATCATTCCTCCTTACCTGACTCTCGTGGCTTATGCATGTGGTGCTATTTTTCAGTGATCACTTGTGAGGGCAAGTTTTAAACAAGGCCTAGTGATCTCTGGGAAACTGCCAGACCCCTGGCTCTGAAGATCTGGGGGATCAGAAGGTCCGACGACCTGCACATGGGAATGAAGGAACTGGATGCACGTGGTGGTCCCAGGTGGTCTCAAGCTGTCCCTGCTGCTCCCTCTTCTGTCTCCATTTCAGTGACACACAGACATAGCTAGTGAGTCATTTCTAGAACCCTAGCTGCAAGAGAGTCTGGGTTAGAAAGATGGGATGGGGTGAGCAAGCTAATTTACCTTATAGAATATTGTAACTAATGACGTCTGAAGAGTTAGAGGCCTATTAAGACATCTTAGACTCATACAGCATCCGAACACCTCCACCTCTCAGAGTGTATATCTTAGCCTTTTACAGAATGTAATACTATACTGCTCTCAACCATTTTTTGTTGTTGTTTGGGTGTCTTCATCCTAATGTGGTGACCTTTAATACAGTTCTTTGTGACCCCCAACCATAAATTTATTTTGTTGCCACTTCATAACTGTAATTTTGCTACTGTTATGAAGAGTTGCATAAATATATGATATGCAGGATATCTGATATGCGACCCCTAAAAGAGGGTCGCTCGGCCCCCCTCCTGCAAAGGGGTCATGATGTTCAGGTTGAGAACCACAGGGTTAGAGCCTCCTGGTGTGTGGTTTGCCTGGGTACTGAACTACAGTGCTAGCCAATGGAGTTCAGCTTACTATATTACAAGGACACAGAACAGAAGATACAGAACAGCAATTTCTCCTATTCTAGGAATCACAGCTTAAGAGCCCACACCATAGTTCCTAGGTGTACCCTAAAACACTAGGTAATTGCACCCCAATAGTGTTCATGGTTGTGAATAAAATGAAGAATCCTGGTCCGTTCTTGCAACCCCTGGGGTTTGCCTTCAAGGTGGAAAATCTGCTAGCAACTCTGTATTTTCCACCTGGTCACTTACTCCCTTCAAATCCAGTTGCTTCCAAGGCAGAACTGCCCAGGAAGTAAACAGCTGTCAACCCTTAAGGTCGGGAGTAGTGGGAAGGGAACTGCTAGTCTCCTCTTAGGCGTCCATTAGAACTGGACCTGTTGCTCTTTGAGAGAAAAGTTATCTTCATGAATCCTTCTCTGTTGATGGAGTTGCTTCATAGATTCTGTGGGTATGTCATGGCTTTAAAAGTGAAGAAAGTCTCTCTCGGGTAGATTAAGCTGCCCATGGCCTCATCAAATAAGAGCTCTATAGAGTTTTGATTTTTCTCGACCTCCAATCAGTGATACATACATTGTGAGCCAGATATGGTGACACACAACTTTAATCCCAGCACATGGGAGGCAGAGGCAGGCAGATCCCTGTGGTGCCCAGGCCAACCTGGTCTATATAGTGAGTTTTAGGACAGCGAGGGCCACATAGAAAGTCCCTGTCTCAAAAAAAAAAAAAAAAAAAAAAAGTGCAACAAACAAGGTTTTAAGAAAGAGGTGAAAATGTTTGGTTTTATTGATTTAATTATATTTTTAATATGCCTATGCTTTGCTTAGGGTTCAGAAAAGTGGGAGTGAACAAGAAAATATCAGTTCCACAAAGAAGCATCTGAGTTGCATGATCAAATGTCAAATAGACTCAATAGAGAGCTACATCCAGATACCTTCTCGGCAGCCATGGTGCTTTCTCCAAAATATATCATATGCTAGCACACAGAGCAAGGCCCTACAAACATGAGAAGACTGAGATCACTATAGACAAGCTGGGGACCGGAGAGGTGGTTCAATGGATGGCGCTGCTCGTACAGAGGGTCTGTGGTTGTTGTCTCCAGTGCAGGTTTTAGGCAACTCCCAACTACCTGTAGCTCCGCTCCAGAGGATCCAATGCCTCTGGCCAGGCACCTGCAAGCACAGTTTTTAAAATAATAATAATAAAATACATTTAAACAGAACAGGCAAATTCTTGAAGATCAAACAATACACAGTTGAATAGTGAATGAATGGGTCATTAAAGAAATCAAGAAACAACTCAAAAAAAGTTCTGAGATGCAAATGAAATTTAAAGCACAGACCCACTAAAAACCTGGTCAGTACAATTAAAAGAGTTGTAAGGACATTTATAATTACAAGTACTTACATTAAAATATAAAAGGTGGCAAATAAGTAATTTAAGGTACCTTCAGGCCTTCCAAAAACAAGAAAAAGAGAAGCCCAAAATCAGTAGGCAGAAAAAAATTTAAAGGAAGATAGAAACTGATGAATTGGAAGTAAACAAACAAGACTCAGTGAAACGAAGCCTTTGACCCAGGTCGACTGGCGTGGCAGAGACTGGTGAAGCTGAATGTCAAACAGAGCTGAACAGGCGGTGATCGCTGGGAACCCTAAGAATGGTTCCTTGGGCTGAGGTTGTGGGGTACTCAGTTTCTGGGTCTTTCCCTTTCATTTATCCGCTCAGTGCATATGTTAAGTGCCTAGTGTATGCTGGTGTTTATCCGCGAACAGAACAGCCCTGCCTCCATGATAGTAACATTGTGGCCATGACAGGCACTAAACCTAGAAACCACTGCAGTTCAAGCTTGCATGCCTGCTTCCTGTGCTGAAGAGAAAAGGGGCTGACAGGAAGCAGGATGCTCTTTGTGTGAGAGGCTCTGCTTTACTAGAATGACTCTCATAGTTACCAGACAGTGGAGTCAGCTTCTGGAGCGAACCATATACTTAGCAGAATTCTTGGGTAAATGAAAGTAGGCCTTCTGTTTGATAGGCTGTGTGGGTATTTTCTGGGGGGCTTTAGATCCATAGTCAGCCTCAGAGGGCTGTCAAAAGGTGGCTCCTACTCCCCAGCAGGGGTCTCAGGAAATGTCTGCCACTTGAGGCTAGCAGAGCTCCTGTGGGTGACAAGACCAGCAGTCATAGCTTGTTCCGCAATACTGCCTCGTGTGCTGAAGGTGTTCATCCAGTCGTTTCCCCTTAGCAAGTTCGAGGACACTGAAAGGCCTGGGAGCTTTTTCAGTGGACCCAGCATTCTGCCCTCCACCTGCAGGCCACTTCTGCTCCAGCTGACCTTTGGTGAAGTCGTCACACAAGCGAGGCTGGGCAGTGGGTGCTTGAGCACTTCATTGGCCTTCACCCTGGGAAAGAGTTGAGTTCAGGCTCCTTTTCCAGCATCCCAGACTTTCCTCCTAGCCTCTGGCTTTCCACTCTGCTTTGCAGGCCCTCAACCTTGACTGCAAGAAAAAATAGCAACAAACACCTGTGCGCAGGCAGCATCCCCAGATTCTCTGGGCTGTTGCCTGTGCTTGGAAGTTTTTTTAAAAGCTCTCCACTACCTCTTCTTTGCAGCTCAGTGAGACTTATCTCTGTAAACCCCCCCCCCTTTAGTGATCTCCTCTACCCCCAGTCCTCACACTTAGACTCCTGACATGGCTGGCCCTTCCAGTCCACTAGACTAGACACGTGCCCACACGTACACATCATCCCTGACTGTCCAAGTTACTGTTCTATTGCTGGATAAAAAACACAACATATAAAAGAATGTTTAAGTGGGCTTCCTGTTCCAGGGGGCTAAGAGTCTGTCATGGTGAGGCTTACCTCTTGATCCCCAAGTAGAAGGCTGAGAGAGAGCTTACTAGGAATGGCACGCCCAGGTGACATGCCTCCTCTAACAAGGCCACACCTCCTAATCCTCCCCAAACAGTTCCACCAGCTAGGGACAAAGCCATGAGCCTGTGGATGAGGGTCATCCTCATTCAGTGTGCCACACTGGCCCAGTGTCTTCCCTCAGAGATGTGTTTCCCTACTGCACTGCTTGAACCAGAAAACTGGCCTGCATTCTTGACTTCTTCTAGCCCCTTCATTACACCTGCATCCGTTCCAGCCACATCAACATCCTTTGCACCTTCTCTGGTGTTTGCATGTAGGTCTTTGTACCTGTGTTCATGCTAGACCATGTCCATGCTCCTCCCAGCCTTTATTAAATGTCTAGCTCCTTTCAAGGCTCATAATATCCTTTGTAATATGCCCTCCTATGAGGTCTGTCACTTGGCTGTCCCATCTTCCTCATCATAACCCTTGAGTCACAACCAGAGTGGAAAGCACCTAGTGCCCTGGCCTCCTTGACTCTTCATGGGTAACTGTCCAGAGGAAGCTAAACTTGCTGCCTTCCTTCATGACCTAACATGACCTCAACTATCCCAAGACATGGTCCCCCCTCCTCTGGAAGGTTTATTCCCTGAAAGCTCTGCTGTTGTGGTCCTCAACCTTCCTAATGCTGCAACCTCATCTTGTGACCCCCAGCCATAAAATTATTCTCTTTGCTACTTCCAACTGTAATTTTGCTGCTGTTGTGAATCATAATGTTAATATCTGATCTGTGGGATATCTGATATGTGGGATGTGTGACCCTTGTGAGGGCCACGAGGCACAGGTTGAGAACTGGTGGTCTGTTGATGATCCATCCGGTTGTGTGTCTAGAACAGTCTGTTCCTCCTCTGTCTGCTGTCAGAGATGCCTGTCTTTCCCATGCATCTAGGAGGCTCTTTTGCTTTTTCTTGTTCTCAGTGTGTAGTGGACGCTCAGATAGTAATTGTTAATGGAACCGTGATCATTTTAGGGTTTTCAGAAGGGTTTGGACAGTGGGCTAACTCGGAAAGCCTCGGGAATTGACCTGGAAGCTGTATCTCAGTTAACACTCAACATTTGTAGCTTTTTTGAGTTAAAAATTATGAAAAATAATGATGCCTATTTTTTCATATTTATACAAAATTGAGAAATAGATCAGTTTTCCATATAAAAATATTGTTTTAGTGTATTTAGAGGGCACTAGAGTAAGTGTTTCTTTCTCTCCCAGTCCTAGAGGAAGTGGGGAAGAAGAGAATGAGGGTGTAGGGAAGACCAAAGCATGGACTGCTGTTGAAGAGTGAATTATTTTTGTGTTCTGTTGGCAAAGCGTGGGTTGCAGGCTTCGTGTCTGACATGCGTGCTTGCCTTCTGACCATTCCCCTTGCCCCGCCCCCCAGACCATCATGTTTCACAGTATTTGTAAGTTACCAACATTTTCATTAAAAAAAAATCTGGCTTTTAAATGTTATTTAAATCTATGAATAGATTGTGCTCACCACAAGAGTGGAAGTGGTAATTCCCCGCATGGCATTCTACATCTGCCTCACTGAGCCGTGCTGTCCTCCTCTCTCTTGTCAGTTACGCTGTTTTTGGAGTTTTGGAAGCGACGCCAGGCAGAGCTGGAGTATGAGTGGGACACCGTTGAGCTCCAGCAGGAGGAACAGGCCCGCCCAGAGTATGAAGCCCAGTGCAACCACGTGGTAATAAACGAGATCACTCAGGTACATGTCTGTCCTGCTTCAGTGCACGCTCCCCTGCAGTTCTCAGTAAGGTGATGCAGTGCATGCTCTCCCTATAGTTCTCACTAAGGTGATGCAGTGTATGCTCTCCCTGCAGTTCTCGGCAAGGTGATGCAGTGCAATGCTTTCTCTGAAGTGGTTCACCACACAATCCACCAAGCCATCATGGGACTTGAACAGTGCAGATGTCTGAGCCCATTATGGCATCTCTGAGGTGCCTCATATCCCAGATGTGTTCTGAGCATTGCTTAGGACAGTGTATGTGGAGACACTCTCTGCAATAATGGTAAAGCACATAGATTTTAGAGAGAATGAGAATGGCATGGTTGTGTAAGGAAAGAAATGTTGGCATTACAGATGTTTCAGGCATCTTCCTGGCAGTCAGTTTGCATCCCGAGCTAGCTGTCCCTTTCTGGTGCTCAGTCACTGGCCCTTCTTCTGATTGACGTGTGCATAAAAACTACCGTGACTCTTAATCTAAAGTCAGAAGGGGCTGAAGGTGGAGAACACGGAGTGAGGTCCTACTGCGGGCGTCACAGTGTAGGGCATTTGTCACTGGGAGAGTGTATTTGCTCCAACTATAACTGCAAAGAAAGAAGAAATAATGCTCTGTGTTTCCCTGTTCATCCCCAAACCTCCAAGAGCTGATTTCTGAGTCTTCCATACTTTCTGTCAACACTAGGAATTCAGAGCTGCCCTTAGTCACCAGTGTGGGAACAGACAGTTCTGAACAGGAGTAGCTCCTGTCTGAGGAATGTCCCCTATTGTAGGTTTCTAAATTAGCCCCAGATTTTCAGGATATGGGTTGTAGAAGGCAGGGGCAGGGGGGACACTTGAGCATCCTCATTTTATAAATAGCATAACAGGTGGCATTTGTCTCTTGGGATGCAGGGAACCCCATTCTGAATAATGACTGCTGTTTGCTGGAGAGGACAGGGCAGTGCCTGTGGTTGGATATTTCAGTATGAAAGCTGAAACTTACATAATAACAAAGCCTGCAGAGAACCAAAGCAGAGATGGTCTGGTTGCTTAAAACTGTCGACTGATGAATTAAATCCCCAGTGAGATGCAGCTTGCTAAAACCTGTGAATGAAATCTCACCTTCCTTATCCCGCATGTCACCTTTGCTGCCTCGTGTGTCCTCCCTGGGTTAGAGAGGAGCTTAGGGGCTGGGTGATTCTGGATCTGTGCCTCGGTTTTCTCATCTATAAAATGGAAGAGATAGAATGTTTCCGTGTCACCTCAGTGAGCATTGACAGAGTTCATGTGTAGAGTACCTGGCCCAGAGCCAACGCCAGCCAAGGTTCGCACCTGGTGCTGCACTCTGGCTGTTGGAGGTAAAGTAGGAGGTGTCATGTGTTCGTCTCTTAGTAAGCTGAAAGATGGAAATGCTCCAAAAATTCAGGATGCACCACGTTAACATGTAAAGCGTTGCCGAATCCCACAGATCTGATAGCCGAGAGCACACGCCAAGCGAGTTCAGTGCCCTGCACCAAGCAAACAAATGCTGCACTTGGCCTGGTGTCTTTGAGATTAACTGCAGAGCTATGAGCAAGAACGGTGTGCTTGCAAACTTGAGCCTTGTTTGTTGTTTGCTAAGTCTAAGATCTGTTGACACACCCAGAGATATCAGCTTTATTGGAGTTGCCCCCTTGATCAGCTATTCTTCTTCATTAGGAGGAGGAGCGCATCCCATTTACTGCCTGTGGGAAGTGTATCCGGGTCACCCTGTGTGCAAGCGCTGTCTTCTTCTGGGTAAGAAACTGTCACAAGCTTGTGTTTAATTAATTTTTTATTACATGTCAAATTTTTTAGTATCTCATTTAAAACATCAATGAAAGTGCAAGCCACGTGTCTGTATGGTCTCTCATGAGAGGTGTGGTGGCTCCATGGTGTCATGTAGAGAGATGGCTCCTGAGTGCTCCCTGGCTGCCACATGGAGTACTGCCAGGTTGGGACACCTTCCTGTGCACTGTGGCTTTTCTGTTCCTTCTGCCCCATTCCTGCCATCAGGTCAGCAGGTCAGGATTTCCAGCTGCTACTGAAGAAACCAAGTGGGAGGCAGTAAAACCCTCAGAAATTCAACAGCAGCAACTAAAATTAAAACTGTAGGGATTTTTATAACAAAAAGATATGCCAACGAAGAAGGCACAAAATCTAAAAAGAGGAAAAGAAGTTTTAAAAACTGATTTTAGGTGGGGGGGGGGGGAGACAACATTGCTAAAAATACCTGACTTTACAAAATAGTTCTGGTTTATTATTAATTAAAATATATTATTAATACAATTTAATGAGAGCTTTGTTTGGCTTAGGAATAAACAGGTTAAAGAATGAGATGTGACAGCCAGATCCAAGCTCTGTCTTGTGATTTAATGCATAAGAAAGGAAGGGCTGTAGATCCAGACTGAGTTAATGAACAGTGGGGATGCTTGCTCGCGGGTGGGGAAGGAAAGGTCAGGGTCATACTTTGAACCACAGGCTGTAATAAATTCCAAAATGCTTTTTAAACTGTAAGCCATAAACGTGAAATAAATGTGAGTGCAGTCTGTAGGTTTAGAATGACTTTCTGACCTTCGCTGGCGGTTTGAAGACATTCCAGAGCAAAGTAAAGATTTCGACACACTGAATTTAAACAAAATACCAGAAGAAATACAAACGCAGAGAATGAGTGATGTAAGAACAGAGCCCAAGTCAGCTGTGACACAGATACAGCGGCTCAGCAGCAGGTGACAGCGTGCATATGTGTGCACCAACCAAGAAAAGCAGTGGCCCATATGGGGAACCATCCTGACCTGGGAGGATTAGCGCACGTCATAATGGCATTCTCCTTTCTGCCTCTGTGGAGATGCCCATGTTGAGGTGGCAGGCTGCAGTGTCAGCCCCTCCCACCGGGACAGGTGGTTTTGTTTCTCCATCTTTCCTAGAAAGCAGGTTGACAGTGTGTATTAAAATGTCCTTGGGTTGGATGCACACCTTTAATCCCAGCTCTTGGGAGGCAGAAGCAGGCGGATCTCTGTGAGTTCAAGGCCAGTCTGGTCTACAGATGAGTTCCAGGACAGCCAAAGATACACAAAGAAATCCTATCTTGAAAAACAAAAAAAAAAGGGGGGGTGATACTTAGAAAAATTTATATGCACTAGCTTAGTTTAGCTTTTAGAAACTATGAATCAAGAACTATATCAAAATCCAGAGTGGTTGCACTGATCTGTGACCCTAGTATTCACAGAGCCAAGGCAGGGTAGTTTCAAGTCAGCCTGGGTCACATAGCTAAGCTAGATCTTGTCATAAAAGGGAAGGGGTTATGGAGAGGTAAGATTTCTTCAGAGACATCTCGTTTTGTAATGCATGTGCACACACACCGTCCTATACACACATGAACACCACAGCCACAAATGTCCATCCTACTTCACACTTAGCCAGACAATGGAACATTGTACATCCTTGCAAAAGAATCTACATGAAATAGCTATGATGTGTGAAATTCTTAAGGTTTATGATGAGTTAAAGGGAAGGACAAAAATATGAAAGCTGTCTTCTAATATGCCAATGAGGCATAGTTCTGAAAGAATTTTGCTTTTAGTTTAATAGTGAGTGATCTTACCTATTTTTCTTTATATTACTTTTTTATAATTAAAAGATTTTCTTAAACTGTAGGTGATAAAGGCGATTTCCATTTGGAGTCAGTCTATGATAACGAAATAGAGGAAGGTGGGTTTTGATTCCTGAGACTGGATTCCAGGTCTGAGGTTCAGTTTTGCCGAGGGCTAGTGGGTGTAACCTAGGTAGCATCCAGTGGACACCCAGAAGGCTGAGAGTTTGGGAGAGGGTGACCCTACCGAGCACAGCTGGGCTTTTCTCCTAGACAGGTTCTGTGTCTCCACTGTGGGACACTTACAGGTTCTCTAAAGTGAGCACACCCTACAGTTGAGTCTGAAAAATGTCTAAGTTAGAGTCAGAAAAAGATAAATCTGAGGGGAGAAAGTGCCCTGCTCAGAGCGGATGCCTGGAAAGTTGTGGAGGCTTCCGGGATTGTCACCAGAGATGTCAGAGTCTTACTCAAGACAAGGCGGAGGCCGAGCTGCCAGGGTCTGTTTCTGAGCGGGAGTGACTCCAGTGGTTTCCCTTCCTGTCAGCTCAAACAGAACAGAGTCTCACTCTTTCAGCCTGTATTTCCTCCTTCTGACACTGCCTACTGTGCAGACTGCTTAGGAGAGAGAATTCAGTAGTGGAAGGGTGGTGAGGTTGGCCGTACGCCTCAAGGCTGCTCTGGTGATGAGTAGCCAGAAAAAGGATTGTGAGGTGATTATTAGAAAGACTTAGATGGCCTGTGTGCATTATGCTGGGGGAGGAAGACACTACATTCCCAGTTTTTCTCAGCCTTAGCTAATTTACACATACACACACACACAATCCTTTTCATTTCACAAGACTTAACTGTGAAGGAGAGGGGATAATGAGCGAGATTACAGGAAAACACAATGCCTTCTCTATAATGAGCGAGATTACAGGAAAACACAATGCACGGCAAGTAAGAAAATGTCTCTTTAACTCTTTGGTCGCCATAATCACAGCTAATACTACCCAGTGCTTTTCCAAGGCCTTGGCACGGTATTCTCCCTGCAGTATTTTGCCCATTGCCTTGAGGTTAACCTATACGAGGTTCCACAGCCAGTGGCAGAGCTGGGGTTCATATACAGGAGTCTAGAGCTTACCCCCTGTATGTTGCTCTGCGTATGGTGACCTGTACCTTGCTTCTCTGTAGCTTTTCCCCGGCTCTCATCATGAGCATTCAGACAGAGTCCATGGCTCTGAAATATTTCCAAAAAGGAAGATATAGGGAACAGTTTGATATAGGGCATCTCCATGAGTGTCTAAATCAGTGGTTCTCGACCTTCCTAAAGCTGTGACCCTTTAATACAGTTCCTCATGCTGTAGTGACCCCCCATCACTGAAATTATTTCATTGCTACTTTGTAACTGTAATTTTGCTACTGTTATGAATCATGATGTAAATCAGATATCCCTGATGGTCTTAAGCAACCAATGTGGAAAGGTCTTTGGACTGTGAAAGAGGTCTCGACCCACCGGTTGAGAACCACTGGTCTAAATACTGTTGTATCAGGCAAGGAAGGGGTCTTGAACATGCAGTTAATGCTGACCAGAGAGAGTTACTGAGAAAGTAAAATTCTACCATGTGCAGGCTGTGCAGCAGGTGACCCAGAAGGCCTGTGAAGTAGGACTCAGAAATGCGGCCGGTCCGACTTGGGGGTGCAGGTGTGAGTGATTGAGCTCAGGAGAACCCGAGTGTGTAAAGCATGAACTCTGAAAGCTGAGTCCTGCTGCCAGTGCCAGCGGCCCAGTGTCTTGGCCAGTGCTCCAGTTAGACAGTGCTACTGCTAAGGTACAGGCAAAGCCAGCCCACGCTGAGTCTTCATGACCGGCTGGCTCTCTGCTGGAAGGAATGACTCTCCGTGGAGCAGAACGGCTGAAGCCACACCTGAACCATTTAGTATCATACAAGGGCCACGCTCATTGCTTCTGTGATCGTGAACTCTCCTTCCACCCAGAATGTTACTCCACTGTGCCGTCTGGAGATAACTCTCCTTCTGATGTAGACTTTCCTTCTTGGCCCTCTCTTAGTTGTAGGACGGTTGTATAGAATATGTAGTCAAGGATACGATGTCTCCTCTTGCCCGGCCCAGTCTGTCACCAGTATCCCACTCTGGTAGTTGTGTTCCCTACTTGGGCCCCATGAGGTGTTCTGCGTTTGGCACCTGCCCCTGTTTTCCTCAGCACAGGGCCAGTCTCGGTGCCGATCTGATTCTCACCGAGGCTCACGCTGCCACCACTGGTGCTTTCAGATCCTGCTCATCATCGCTTCTGTGATCGGCATCATCGTCTACAGGCTGTCGGTGTTCATTGTGTTCTCTGCCACCCTCCCCACCAACCCCAACGGGACCGACCCCATCCAGAAATACCTGACCCCGCAGATGGCCACATCCATCACAGCTTCTATCATCAGCTTCATCATCATCATGATCCTGAACACCATCTACGAGAGGGTGGCCATCATGATCACCAACTTCGGTGAGGTCCTGCCCGGCTGGGATGGTGGCCGAGATAGTCAGAGAACCTTTAGCTGTTTTCATCCCTGTGGGTTAAAATTCTTAGGAAGTTTTGAGTGTGAACGTACTTTTGTCTAACCTATATGGGAAGTATGTTGTATTTGTATTAGAAGGGACAATCAGACACAATGGTGGGACTGTCCAGGTCAGGGTGAAGACTATGTCTGATCGCATTAGATCATGTGTTCCCTTGCTGAAAGTAAACAGTCTTTGTTGCAAACAAGCGGAACAGGGTTGCGGCTCCAGTGGCAAGTACACGCTCCAGTCAAGGAGAGACAAGCTGCCACCCTGGTGTGCGTCGTCCCCCATGCTGTCCGCGTTAATACAGTTCTCATCAGCTCTGCCTGATGTAATGAGTGCTGCTCCTGGTTGGCTTGCATCCCAGGCAGCTGCTTCATGACTAGAGTGAGGGGCTTCCCGCACCCTGCCTGCATCCGGGTCATTCTCAGTCAGACTGGCTGAGATTCGTAGCTAGGGGGACAACCTTTTGTGCTTCCCAGATGCCTCCAGCCAATTGCCCCTGTTCCATTGTTTCCATCAGATCTTACAACTCCAGAGGACAAAAGAATTGCCTTTACTTGGCAGCTAATTTTCTGTGGGGCTGGACATGTCGCTCAGTGGCGGTGTCCCCAACACCACAACAAAATGAACTCTGGGGTTTTAGACCAAAACCCTTCTCGCCCATTTGATTATAAAGCATTTATAAATTTTAAGGAGCGGTTAGTAAGTGTATGCGTGTTGCTTGCCATGGAGGATATTGTGTCTATATGGAACAAGAACTCATAACAACGTGTAAACTCAGAATTAGCACAGTGGCTATATTAAGAAATGAAAAGCAGATTAAATGGAAACAGTGTGAATTGTATCCTTTTGGCGTGCTGTCTCGGGTCTCAGAGCCGCTCCGGAGTTCAGGGTCTTTCTGCTGTTGTTTTAACCACAGAGCTCCCAAGGACCCAGACGGACTATGAGAACAGCCTGACCATGAAGATGTTCCTGTTCCAGTTCGTCAACTACTACTCCTCGTGCTTCTACATCGCCTTCTTTAAGGGCAAATTCGTCGGCTACCCAGGGGACCCAGTGTATTGGCTGGGCAAGTACAGAAACGAAGAGGTGCGAAAACAGAGCCGTGTCACTCTCTTGACGGTTGAAGCTGCCTGGTGCATAGCGACTTCCTTGTGTATTTCTCAGTTATTTTTAGCCGAAGAGCACAGATAGAGATGTTAATGTAATGCCCCTTTGCAGGTTATACCCCTGAAATCTAAATGTTGTTCTCTTTGTAACATGCAGTGTGACCCAGGTGGCTGTCTCCTGGAGCTGACCACACAGCTGACAATCATCATGGGGGGCAAGGCGATCTGGAATAACATACAAGAAGTGCTGCTCCCGTGAGTACTAGCTATGTGGTCCTGGGTGTCAGGACGGAGGACTGAAGTAATTTGCTCACGTTGCCACACATCTCTCTCTCAAGCAGACTAGAATCCATTGAAATTAGTGGCCTCTAGATAAGAAGGTCCCACCAGTGGTTTCTATGTGTTTAGTGATTATATGCAGGGGCTCAGCAGAGGGCCCAGTTGCAATGTGCTTCCTGTGTGAGCATGAAGGCTGGAGTTGGGAATCCCCAGGACCCATATAAAAAAACAGGCATTGTTGTAACCTCTGAGCTGGAGAGATAGAGACAAGAGGATCCCCGGAGCTCACTGGCCCACCAGTGAGCAGAACTGAATCTGGAAGCTCTGGGATCGATGATAGACCATGTCTGGGAAAGCTAGGTGACGACTGATCGGTGAAGACACCTAATGCCAGCCTCTGGACTTCATACGCTCCTACACAAGCATGCGTACACATGTGTGCTTGCACACAAGCGCACACAGTAGCTCTATAAGACCGTCATCTTCATACGTAACAGAAATCCCACCTGCTGTGGCATATGCTCTTAGGCTGTCACTGACGGCTGACTCAGCAGAGGCCCTTGAGAAACGGCCTCTAGAGCTGTGAACTACATATCACCACACAGCCACATAGAATTCCCACCCTCGTGCATCTAGAAGTCGTTAATAGTAATGTGTTGCACACCCAATATGTGCCAGTCTCTGCAGCAAGTTCTGTGTGTTTTCATGTATATGTCTATGTGGGCATGTATACATTTGTATAGTTGACTTGTATAGATCCTACTTCAATCGCCTTTTTGCAAATGAAGGTCTGTGGCTCAAAGAGGTTAAATGGTTTACCCAAGATCACACTGGCAGTGAGAGGTTCAACTCCAGGATTCCATGACTCCAGACTCAGTGTTGTCAAGAGCAGACATCTCCTGTGATCTGCAAGGCTTCAGAAACAGTTACTATAGGGGTGAATGAGAGCAGCAGCACGGCACAGTTGCCCTCCAGATAGTTAGCAAGGCCCCTATTGTGGGATCTGTAGACAGACCAGCACCATCTGCATTTCCTGCAAACAGAACCCTTGATATAATAGTTTTCCATTGCAATTTAACAAATTATTATGAAGTTAATGGGTTAAAATAAGGTTTGAAGTCCTTCAATCCTGGAGGTCAGATGTCTAACATGGGTCTCACTGAGCTAACACCGGGGTGCTGGGTAGCCAGGGCTTTTCCAGAAGGTCTCAGGTGGATCAGCATTTGCCTTTTCTGGCCTTGCAACCACCCAGACAGACCCTTCCCTTGGGATGTTGTCTGCCATGCCTCTCTCGCCCTTCCCTACATCATCCAGGGTGGTCTCCTGTCCTATAGTCAATGCTTCCGTGGAACCCAGTGCTCTCGAGATGTCCTGGAGATGGGCAGGGAACCTCTTCGGGAGGCCAGTGCTCTCTCTGCCCACAAGCTTACTTTTTCAAACTAGTTTCTGGTTTCCATTTCTGCTTTCATGAAACATCTGATCCTCCCTGTACTACTCTGCCTCCTCTTCCGTGTCACCAGCAGTGTAGAGTGTCACCTCGCCTTAAGGGCCTCTCCAGCCGCTCACTCAAGCAGGAAGGTAAACTCAGAATTTACATTTCAAAATTCAAATTCTTCCTTTGTAAAGTCTTCCACCCTGCTATACAGTGGGATAGACTTGCTCAAAACTCAGCACCTGGTTTAGGCTGCAGCCTCCTGCGTCCTTCCCTGTCTTCCCCACCACGTGCAGTTTTGTCTCTTTTACTGCCCTGAATCTTGGTCCTTTGCACCGCCAGGTTTCTGTTCATTCTCTCTGGAATAGTTAGCTGGCTGGGTTTCCGTGCGTCCACATCACTGGGGCTTTTTCCTCTTCAGTGTGAGCTGTCAAGGCCCTTCTCAAAGCTAAGACAACTCCCATCCCAGGAAAGGACTCCAGCTTTAGCTGTGAGATAACTTTAATCCTGCTACACAGAAAACAACCCTCCCTTTCATCAAGTTCACATCCGTGTTTTTCCAGATAAGTAAAAGTAGGTCATGCGCAAATCATGCTGTTTCAATATGAAAATGTATTTTAAAAAAAACTTAACTCATTCTTGTACTACTAAAGCAGCATTTTCTGAGCCAAGTAGATTATTTAACACTGAATTTTTTTTTGACGAGTAACTGCTTGACAGTGAGTTATTTTCTGAGGTTTTAAAAGTTAGTGAGGAGGGCATCTTTCCTAAATTAATCCCGACCTCAAGTAAGCTTGCTCTCACAATAGCAGGGATCTCCATTCTGGCCGAAGATAATGACGTCATGGTTTTAATTTCCTTCCCCTGGCTCAAGACCTGAGAATGCCAAGTCTCAATTAGAGTAGTGTCCCTGGGGCTGTGCTTCTATGTGAGCTAGTCTCTTCGTTCCACATAGAATCCAGTGCAGTGGGTGCCCGTTACCCCCGCCTCCCAGAACCTCACTGCTCTGAACATGGCTTCCATTTGAGGTCGCTGTATCAAGAGAGCGCAGTGAAGGTTATTTGATGAAAATGTCTTTGACGTGGTCATTTCAGATCCACACCATTCATTCGACTCAGATCCTGGGCTGAACGGAGCCTACACCTAGATTGGTCCCAAGAACAAAGCAGCCGCCGGGCATGAGCCCTTGAGTGAATAAATGATACGGTGTTTCACTGGACCCGGAGAATGTCGGCCCTCAGGTCATCCCAGCACTGATATTCAGGGTATTCTAGGTCACAAAAGATGGTGTTAACACTAAAGAATGTTATAAAGACCCTAAAACACCTAGAACATTAATGTCCATAGATATTTAGCCAGGGAATGGCTATGATATTTTTTTCCCTTTATGTAGCTTTTATCTTTTCAAAATGACCATGCACTAATATAACTAGGGAAGGGACTATTGTATTAGAAAATTCCTGTCTTCAAGAGAGGCTGTGCATGAGGCCTGTATGGCCACGCTCGCTCTTCACACACTAATGCTGCACAAGAGCGTGGACTTCAGGTGTGAAATATCCCTCAAGGGATGTGTGCTGGTGGGTGGGATGTACCTAAGCGGCAATGGCATCTGGCTCTAGTTTGATAAAAGGCCAAGAGAAGATGAGATATAAAATATTATCACAACTTAACAAAGGAAAGTTTAGTAATGTGTGTTTTGTTAATGTTATGGTAAATTGGTACAGAAGTTACTTTGTAACCTCTGCTTCTCCTCCTGGCCTGAGAGGGAAAGGCCCTCTGGTGGGGTTCATTTGTTTTTTTTAAAGATTTGTAGTAATTCTCACATGTTGTCAAAGTTGCGATCTGGCACCAGAATCACAGCCCAGGTGTGGTTTTGTTGTTTGGTCTGTTTAGTTTTGTTTAAAATCAAAACAACAACAACAACAGGAAAAAAAATCTCAAAGACTCAGGGCAAAAATGGATGGGTTTCTATTAGAGAAGAGTGATTCAACTCAGGAAAATGGAGCAAGAGTCCTAAAGCCAGGCCAAGAGTCCTGTGGAGGACAGCTTGGTGGGAAGGGTCTCTGCTGAGATAGGTGTGGCCTTTGGGTTCCACCTGTGTTTAGGGCTCCTGGAATGGCTACAGCATCACAAATTCTGGTGCATACTCAGATCTTTAGATGGACATAGAGGAGGCTTGGCTTTGCTGTCCACAAATATTTCACACCTTGAAACCAAGATGCCAGTATCATAGCTCCAGCTTCAGTAGCCTCTTCCGGTTGGCTGGTTTTGGCCAGCAGGAAGCCCTGTGAATGTGAGGAACTATGCTGGCCTTTCACCTGTCAGGAATTCCATCCATTCTGGCATCAGCCCTGGCCAGTGTACATCCACACGTTTTAACTTTACTCAAGTAGAGCAGCTAGGAAGCCCGAGAATGTGGGTTCAGATTCAAGGGCATCCAAGTCTGAGTTCCTCCATTTGCCCAGCCTCCTACAGAGGAAGTGGGGAGAGATGGGGAAGAGATGAGTAAGCCTTACTGGAGGTTCAGGATGGCTGGAGAGAGAGAGAGAGAGAGAGAGAGAGAGAGAGAGAGAGAGGGGCAGCAGGGAGAAGCCCCACATAGCGAGCCAACTCTCGTCCGCCTCGAATCTGAAGCACTGTACCATTTTCTTGTAGCGTTTGTCTTTACAGACCCGCCATGAGTTCTGAGTGTCAGAAATCCAGACCCACACACACCTGTTGTCTAACAACCGAAGTATAGGAGATGCATGTGTGGACTTGAAGCCAGCGGTTATGATGGGGTGGAGGTGCATGGCCAGTTCTGTTGCCATCTTGGGTCGGCTTTCAAGGCACATTGCCCTGGAAAGGGTGGGAAGCATTTATCAGGGACATGAGAAGCATGGTGTTCAGAAAGAAGAAGCAGATGGCTGGATGGGGGCAAAATGCATTGCTGTGCTTGGCTGGCTTTGCACCCTGATCTAGAGGGCATGCATGTCTTCCGTTGTTCTGAACTTGTTTGCTTCAGGGCAGAGTCTGAGACCTAGTTTATAATTGTTGTGCGTGGTGTTCTGCCGTAGCCCCTCACTTCCCTAAGAACACCCCGTCCTCGCTCTTAGACCCCACCCCTGTGCTCCAGCCTTGCTTCCTCCTTCCTGAGACCACAAGAGCTGCTGTGTTGAGCTGTCTGCCAAAGGCAGGTCTGCTCCTGCCTTGAGCTGTCTGTAGCCACTCGTTCCTAGCCGGGAGGTTCCAGCCCTGCTACTCAGCCCCTTGCCCCCTTCACAGCCTCACACTTACCGTCACCATGTGAGCATCTCCAGTTCCCCCTGCACCCAGTTACAAACACAACTTGTCTGCAGCAGGTACCACCAGCTGCATCACTGTCTCCGTTCGGCTTGTTTTTTTTCACTGACAATTTTCATGCTGGGGAAAAAAAAAATGTTTTTAATGAAAAAAAAAATGGAAAACCGAAGATGTTTAGCATGCAAGGGAGAAACTGATTTCTTGGGAGGATTCATATTCAGCTTTGAGACAGCAAGAAATACATCATGATGTGGCTCTGACAATAGTCGTTCTAATTTATAATTTGATTTTTTTTTTCTGGCAGATGGGTCATGAATCTAATTGGACGATATCAGAGAGTTTCAGGGTCAGAAAACATAACTCCACGTTGGGAACAGGATTACCATCTGCAGCCCATGGGCAAGCTGGGCTTGTTCTATGAGTATCTTGAAATGAGTAAGTATTCCATAAAATCTGCTGGGGTGTGTGTTGGAGTTGAAGGAATCTGTTGCTGAACCGCAGAATTATTTAGCATATTGCTATGGGTAGTATGTTTTCCTCCAAGAGACAGAATTATATAGCAGAGAAAAATCAAAACTTTCAAATATGATGTCTGTGTGTGGTTTTGTTAGTATTTATGTTGTTCAAAGCTAAGGATTTATCACCAGGCAATGAAATGGAATTTTCCCTGAGGAACCACTTCATTGTCAGTTCTCATAGCGTTCTGACCGTGCTGTCTGTGAATGAAGCCCAATCACTGTCGTCAGTTATGATTCACTGAGCTTAGGCCAGAGTCCATGTGGGTACTGCTATTAGCCAAAACAGAGTCACCGAACAAGCCTGTGAGAATATGGTCCCTCATGGCAGGAAGGGTCCCTGTCCCCTTCCCAATCTCACTCCTGCTTTAGATGGCCTCTTGTTTCTTCTGGGCAGCGTTTGTATACGGTGCCTTAGTGCCCGTATGAGAGGAGCCATTTGGCTGTCCTGAAGTTAGGTGGCACAGACCCTGCCCCACCTTCTTGAATGTCTTGTCCATTTGTGAATTGCCCACATAGGCTCTCTTTCTTCATTAACTGAACATGGTTTTTAGCTCTGTTGCCTTAAGTAGCTGCATCTCAGAACACATTTTTATCAGAAACAGTAACCTTCCTATTGTAAATGACATGCTTATATCTAAAAGGTGACTAACCTTTTCGTATTTTGCATCTCTGACCTTTGACCTAACCTTTGCAACGAATCACAATTTTTTAAGCTTGGGAAAACAGAAAAACAGGCATAAAAACCTGACAGGCCTTGTGTGTATGCATAACATTTGTATCTGCCAGGACAGCGCTTCCTGCAGACAGGAGGTAGATTATTTAATCATAGTCTATGTATAAATATCTTCTAGAAAATATGCATAACACTCAGAAATAGTTGTCTGGGTGAGTAAACAGTCCACTTTGTGTACGCATCAGCCTGGGGTCAGATTTGAAATTTGCTTTTGCTTTTTTATCAAGATTGGGTTTTATTAAGGGCACAGCATCAGTACAGAATGGATCACAAGACAACTACTAACTTTTTCTTCCCAGAGCCGTTATCAGCATTAATAGTAGTAGCTCTCTGGCACAGAATGTTATTTATTTGAGCCTCTCCCCAGCACAAAGGCTTCAGAGGCGGCTATTATTCCCCCAATTGATTAGTTAAATGAATGGTGTTAAGGGGAAAGGTTACATAGCCACGCTTTGGGAAGAAGATGAACCGAAGTTTAGAGTTTCATGGGGCCTGTTAAATAGTTATGAACTAATTAATTTGGTCTCATCCTACTCTATAATACATGTACAATATATGCTATCATAACAGCTGCTGTAGACAGACTTTGACATTCTTTTTTTAAAATATTTATTTATTTATTATGTATACAATATTCTGTCTGTGTGTATGCCTGCAGGCCAGAAGAGGGCATCACTACAGATGGTTGTGAGCCACCATGTGGTTGCTGGGAATTGAACTTAGGACCTTTGGAAGAGCAGGCAATGCTCTTAACCACTGAGCCATCTCTCCAGCCCCGACTTTGACATTCTTACCATGTTTTGTAGCCATCCCAACAATTCCCAGTGACTTAGAAAGCTTCCTGAGTTCCAGAGCATAGACAATGTTACTTTGTGTTTGGTAACACAGTGGAATCTGTGTTTAGTCCTTAGAGGCTGTGAAAGATAAAATTTTCATTACCGTTTGAGTCCTTGTTTCATTTCTCTGAAAATAAATATTACCTCCGGGAGTGGTGCCACGCCGAGGTGACTTTCACAGTGTCCTCCCACACTCACCAGCAATGCCACCTTCCCATAGGTGGCCTGTGCCTTCCACCAACCATGTCTCTTTCCCTTTCTTTCCTGTCTGACTGGCTCTTGGTGGACCTCAGCAGAGCCTGTCAGCTCTTCCCTCTGCATGGCTGCTCTTGGAGGGCCAAGCAGCCCTGGCTCCCATAATCCTATGCATACATGAATGCCTCTCCCCCTGCTAGACTCAGCTACCAAGCACCATTACTCATGACCTAGTACTCCCAGGTATTTGTTGACTTTGAAGCATGTATGTGACTGCCTACTCTCAATGCCCATGAAGCCGCTGCACCCTATAATTTTTGTTCTTGTTGTTACTGCTGCTAGCAGAGTTTTTGTTTTCTGTCTAGTACATTTCCCCATGATTTGAGATTGAATAATTCTGGGGTATTAGCCAAAGTTGCCCAGCAGAGTGCTAGGTTCTCACTCTGAGAACTTAAGGTGTAGAACATAAGAGAAGAATAGCAATTGACCCTAAGACCAGATAGCTGAAGATACTGTTTGGAATATAGGTTCTATCTGTCATAGACACAGATCCCCTTGGTGACATCTTCATAGTTGGCAGATGGCATAGTGAAGGGCACCAAGGTGATGCAGTGAGCGCCCGTGTCTCTGGGCTGCCTTTCCCATCTTTGTTTTGTTCTACCCATCTCCAAGCTAATTTTCCAAAGTCAAGAGAATGATGGCTATATTCATTTATTTCCTGTTGCTGAGTTTAAATACCCTGAGAGAAGCCATTTAAGGGGGAAAGGTTCATCGTAGCTCAGAGTCTGCTTGTTGCTAGCACACTTCCTCCTCTCTCTGAACATTGTCTTCATAGCCACACGTTTCTGTTTCTCCTTGATTACCAGATACTTCCACTTTGTTCTGTTTTAAAATCCCAAGCCATGATCTGCTTCTGATAGTATCTTAACATGAAAAGAGAACAATATGCTTAGGATGCCTTGACCCTGTTACCAGGAGGTAACTGTGGTTGATTCAGAGAGCTTTCAACATGGCCCTTCTTTTGAGTGGACATATATCGAGGAAATAAGCTGTACTTAGTCTCCTTTCCTAGATTTCCTAATCCGTCTTGTTGTGAGCACTGCGTTGTGATTGGCCATGAATGTGTCCCCCTCACTCGGGTGGGTTCTTTGTTTGCCTTCATCTTTCTTTACAAGAGTGAAGGGAAATACGTCGTCCTGCCATCTGTCCTCCCCTCCATGATGTGTGTCTGTTCCATTGACAGTTATTCAGTTTGGGTTCGTCACCTTGTTTGTGGCCTCTTTCCCACTGGCTCCCCTGCTGGCCCTGGTGAACAATATACTGGAAATAAGAGTGGATGCGTGGAAGCTAACAACTCAGTATAGGCGCATGGTGCCAGAAAAAGCCCGGGACATCGGCGCGTGGCAGCCCATCATGCAAGGAATAGCCATCCTGGCTGTGGTGACCAACGTGAGTAGGCCCGGGATTGTCAGGGTATTCCTCCCACTGTTATGTCTATGGTCTGGGTGTTTTGCCGGCTTGTATGGGGATCACATGTGTGCTTGGTGCTCCGTGAGGCCAGAGGAGTATGTGGAAGCCCCTGGAACTGAAATTTCAGCTGGTCGTGAACCACCATGCAGGTGCTGGGAATAGAACCCAGGTCTTCTGCAAGGACAGCAAGCGTTCTCTTAGGTGCTGTGCAACTCTCTTTTTACAATACATTTTAATTGCTTGTGATTATTATTGACTCACACATCAGGACCTCCTCCACAGGTAGTACTGTTTCTGCCCTGCTGAAGTCTTTATCCAAAGAAACAGAGTGATAAGTACTGACACTTTTGACTCATATATGACATAAAAGGCATCACCAAAGGGTGCTTTTAAACACAGACAGATAGGAGCTCATTTGGAGCCCGAGAGCCCTAAAAGCATCCCACTGTATATCACTATTCTAAAATGACATTTTAAAGTATTGACTGTAGCTACAGAGAAACCCTGTCTTGAAAAACCAAAAATAAATAAACAGAATAGAATATTAACTGTGATGGAGGAGAAATTGACCATCCTAACTGGTCTTGTCTCCAGGGAAACAACTCTTACGGGAGGTGGGGCGGTCCCTGCGCCATGGCTGCAGCAAGCTCGGGGAAGAGTACATCTGGCCTGTACAGCCTGTGTGGGCCGTGTGTCTGGGCACTGGCCAAGAGGCAGCCCTTAGGCAGAGCAGCGTAATGCCAGCCTATTAAAGGATCTCATGCCTAAATATCCTCCAAACCAGGGTTATTTCTACCCATATTTCACTACCAGTCTCACCAGGCCAGCTTGCCAAACAAGTGATTTTTTTAATTTTAGCTTCTTAAACCACAGTTGCTGAGTCTCCATGAACTAATGCCTGTGAAAGCAGAAGAGGGAGAGGCAGTGTCTGTCTCAGGCTCCAGAGGAGAGAAGTGGCTGTGGAGTCAGGCCATCTGAGTTCCACTTCCCACACCACAGCTTGAGCTGGGTGATCTTGGCTCTATACGCTTCAGAGCCCCGTTTTATATTCGTTAGATGGATGATCTGTACTCAGCATGGTTTGGGAAGTCAGTGAGCTACAGCAGACACAGAGCCTGGCCCTCGTTCACGTAGTTGCTGCCATTTAACTTCATTACCCGACATCATTAACTCAGCTCCCTGAGGACTGTGACAGGCATCAACAGGAACCTCAAAACCATCACCCCTTGACTGGATACAATGAGACAAGTTATGTGGAACACAGCTGTCACCCCCACCCCCACAAGTTTTCTGAATTGCAGCCTACCTCTAGCTTTTGGGGAACTGATAGATTAAATCAGTTTCTTTCCACCCAAATAGCCCCTAGCTTCAGTGCCCACTGTGTTTCACAATGAAGAGTGATGTTTAGAGCCATGACAGCAAGGCCTTTCAAATGCTACAGTCAAGAAAGCAGGAATCTACCACAGCCAGTAGGCAGGGCAGGAACGTGGATCTGTGTGCTTTAGGGAGATTTTTGGCAGGAAGGTTTGAAACTAAAAGGGTTTTTGTTTGACCTTCAGAAACAGATAAAAAAAAAATGATCTGGTTCAAATTCCTGATTCCTCAAGCATTCTGGAGTGATTGTGTTAGATACCTTTTCCCTCTGTCCATGCCATGGCTCTGCTCCATGAGCACAGACCGGGGATTGACTGGGCTTCCAAAGCACTGTGTGAGTGTGTTTATGTGTGTGTATCTTCACACGAGCGCTCTCTCTCTCTCTCTCTCTCTCTCTCTCTCTCTCTCTCTCTCTCTCTCTCTCTCTCTCACACACACACACACACACACACACACACCAACTACTTGGGACTGCCGGTTTTTTTTTTCTATAATATACTGTAAACAAAGCCCCTTACTAGATTGGTGTTGTTTATTAAACTATGGAAAACCCTCCAGTCCGCTCTGTTAGCATTTGTTACACTTATAAAATGCATTGTAAATATGCATACAGGTAACCGTGAAACATGATTTGTTACCCCGCATATATAACCCTCCCCCTGAAACACCCACGTGATAGTCACAACCTAGCGGGTACAAAAGAAGAAAGAGAAGCCACCAAGGTAGGAGAGGCCAAGCAGACATGTGCTGTGAAGTCATTTGAGTTAAGGCCGATGGTTCCAGAAATAAGCGCAGCTGACTTTGTTATGCCTTGCCAGAGCATCTGCTATTGAAGAGCAATTTTAATTTATTTTGATATAAATGGAACTTGTGTGTAGAACAGCATGGGAAATGAGGCAAGCTACGTTATGTGTATTCTTGCAGTGTGTGTCAGAGCAGCTCAATTCAGGGAGAAAAGGTGCCTTGTCAGAAAATGAGAGAATTTTCTTTTTCTTGGAATTTTTATACTTTCCTGAAGCGCGTCTTCCGGTGCTTCTGTGAAAAGATAGCACTGAGCTAAGTGGTAGCAGGATAACCTCATCTATTGAAGTCTGGCAAACGCCATGTCTTCTTGTCTTACCTTACTCCTGACAGGCGACACACATGCGTGCATGCATAGATACATATAATACATATACACACACACCTACACACACACACCTCACTGCTGGCAAGCAGACACACTTGCGTGCATACAGAGAGAGAGAGATCCTTCACGTCGCAGAAAGCAAGGAAATTAGCTCGCTTTGCCTGGATCTTGTTTGTCAGTTTGTGGTCTCACTACAACTGAACCATGTGTCCAGATGAATACTATTAAAAATCACTTTGCACCAAAAACGTGTCTGTTCTTGTGCTCAGTTGGTGCTTGGCCTAAAGTGCATACCTTTTGTCCTTCCAGCAAAACAATTTCATATACCAGAGCTGAAAGCCCAAATTAAAGATCTTTGGGGAAGGTCCATGTAGTTCTAAATGGGCTCTCGGCCTAATATGCTTCTGCCTGGGGAGAGACACGGACTCATAATTGACCTGTTTACTCCTATGCAGGAACATGCTAAACCGTTTTATGTGATAATTTACGATTTCAGAACTTTATCCAGTTAATCTTTTGGAAGTTTAGCTGCTCAGATTAGATGTTTTAAAGTTGGCATTGTTTCCTGATAGAAATAATAGAATAAATCCAATATAGTTTATCAGGCCATGGATTGTCTAAGTAAGTCTAAGATACCTTGGGGGTAAGGAGTGTAAGGTTAGTGGCCATTTTATAACTATGCATCAAGAGAAATGTATTTTATTCAGTTCTCATTCTTCTTTGAGAGAGACAAGTGATTTTTATGAAAAAAAATCAGTTTTGTATAAATTCTTTATTCTACAAGTAAGTTTTATAAAGCAAAATTATCTTCCTAATACAATATATCACAAGAGCATTCTGATCCTAAATCATGAGAGACTTCTGGTTCTCTCAGGTAGAGCCCTGAGGTTAACTAGATATTACAACTTGGAGCAGCACGGATTTACACCCAAGTCATGCAGGCCAGCCCTGCTCTTCATGGTGCCACAGTGTTTATCTCACAAGCTCAGCGAGCGACTATCGGGCCTTTGCTTCATGCCTGCCCTTAGAATGGGAGACCCCCCCAAATGTCTTCTGCTTTAAATGTGTACACCTCACACTTAGAATCACAACTTGGTAAGACCGCGATTCTCTCCTACAGTGAGCCACGGCTCCCACTCTAAGTTAACATTTCCTTTCTCGTTTTCCACAACACAGGCCATGATCATTGCTTTCACATCAGACATGATCCCCCGCCTGGTGTATTATTGGTCCTTCTCCATCCCTCCCTACGGGGACCACAGTTCCTACACCATGGATGGCTACATCAACAACACTCTCTCTGTCTTCAACATCACCGACTTCAAAAATGCAGACAAAGAAAACCCATACATTGGACTTGGCGACTATACCTTGTGCAGGCAAGTTTTGATTTATCTGTCTGAAAATGGACTTGGTCTTACGAAAGCCTCTTTGGTATGTGTGATAAGATTCTATCTGGCATCATTTAAGTCTGTGTTAAGAGACAGTTTTCACTTGGCTTTCTTTTCAGTAATACTCAAAAACAAACAAGCAAAGCTAACAAAGACCAAGAGTGGAACTTTTAAACCAAATTTGAAAGGCATTCAAATGGGCACATCCTAACTGATGGAGGCGAGGAGCCTGTGGCGCCTAGAAATGGAGACAGCTGAGAGTTTTACACATCGAAATCACTCGGTTCTAAGACTGCCTTGTGAGGCTGGAGAATGTAGCTCAGCTCGTAGTTCTTGCTGAGCCTGCACACATCATGAGAGCAGGAGTAGCCGTGCCTGCCCGCAACCCCTGCACCGAGGAGGTAGCTGAAGGTCAATTGCTTCTAGCGGAGGCAAGTTTGGGATACATAGTGAGTTCAAGGCCACCCTGGGATATGAAGCAAAACTATTTAGCAAAATAAAATCGAAGAAGAAAGAAAGAAACATACAGGCTGTGGCTCAGTGGTAGGAGCGCTTGCCTCCATGGGCATGGCCCTGGGTTCTGTTCCCAGCAGTGAAACGAAAGAGAAATAAGACAGCTTCAGGACAGCCCAAAAGTAATAATGACTTTCTGGCATCTCACCAAGCAACACCAGAAAGATGGCTGTAACGGGATGTCTCCCGTGCTCTGCATTGGTGCCTGGGAGGTCAACATGGAGAGTGCACCCCACCTCACTTACCAGATGGTAGTTTGTTGAACATGTAGGTCATGCAAATTTATTCTATTACAGATTCTTAAATGCAAACTCATTTCATTCAACTGTTCAGACTTTCAATAACACAGCTAAGACATCAGAGCAAAACAAGTGTTCCAAGTGGACTGTACATATTCCGATCTCAGCAATTGCAGTCTTGTTAGTTCACAGCTGAGACATTAGAAGTGGGCAGCCCGATGAAGACAACAGAGCTAGGTGAAAAATTAACCTGCAGGCAGTGTTGGGTGCTATAACCCAGTCAGCCTAATGTTTCCTTATGGAAATGTCAGGTCTGATGCCCAAGATAACTAAATTGTTTGATGTCTTTTCAGAAAGCAGGGATAAAGTTGGGAAAAAATATGTAACTACTTTGTTACCTTATAAAGCTGCACCTTATTTTACACAGCTAGAATCCATCACTTTCTGACTACACACTCAGGAAGTTACTACGGGTTAATTTTCTCCTGGTATTTGATACCAAACTGAACTTTAAGTGAGATGTGTGTGATGTCCCCTTAAAAATCATTGTGTCATGACTCTGGATTTAAACTGGGTTCTTGTTTGCAATAGTAATCAAAAAGATTTGTCTCCTAACATGCCTGGTTGTGTTTTCAGGTACCGTGACTTCCGAAACCCACCCGGGCACCCACAAGAGTATAAACACAACATCTACTATTGGCACGTGATTGCCGCCAAGCTGGCTTTTATCATTGTCATGGAGGTGAGAGGGGTGGACAGCCTTGCATGCACCTAGGCCATCTCTGTCCTTTAAGTGCTGGCAGCTCTGTGAAGTGAGTCACCCTTCCTTCTTACTGCGTGCTAATGACTGTCTTAGGACACAGACTAATCAGTGTTGGCCCGAGAACAGATCTTCCATAACAGTCTGAATGAAATGGCCGCCTGCTTTAAATGTTAAAAACGGGCCACATCGAGGGAGATTCCATTCCACACAACACAGTCCTAACTGGGTGTCTCTCGTCCTTCGGGGAGCTGAACAGCATGTTAGATTGTGAAAGGCCTCTGCCCGTGAGGCTATGATGTGTCTGTTTCCAGCTGCTGCAAGTAGCACACCAACTCCTTCTAGTGCTTCTCTCTCTCTCTCTCTCTCTCTCTTTCTCTCTCTCTCTCTCTCTCTCTCTCTGAAATTAGCGCTGAGAAAACAACACAGCTGTAGATTGTCAATTGAGCTAGCCAATGTCTTTCTCAGAGTGGATTAACTAGTAACAAATTACGAAGCCCCAAAAATTTGTTGTGCAAAGAAAAAAATCAACCCTTGCTTGTTTAAGCCACTAGAGGTAAATTTTCTGTCATGTATAAACACCAATCCAATGAATTCTGAGACTTTGCAATCTGATTTTTAAAAAAAAAAATTTAGCCCGGCGGTGGTGGCGCACGCCCTTAATCCCAGCACTCAGGAGGCAGAGGCAGGGGATCTCTGTGAGTTCGAGGCCAGCCTGGTCTACAAGAGCTAGTTCCAGGACAGGCTCCAAAGCCACAGAGAAACCCTGTCTCAAAAAACCAAAAAAAAAAAAAAAATTTAAAAAAAAAATTTTTATTTATTTATTTTTTTTAAAAAAAAAAGTCTTTTAAAATCCAAAGACTAAGAAAATGGGTGACTTTCCATGATAGACAAAAGGTGTCGGACATGGAGCAGAAAGTACAACATCCATCATAAAGGAAGACGCGACTCACCAAAGATAGGAGCCAGAGAAAAGAGTCAGGTGACTGACAAAGAAAAGAGATTAGAATGGGGAGGATTCTCCGCAGCCACAGAGCTGGAAAGGACAGCTCTAGTACTTCAGAGTGCTCATCTAACCTGTAAGTGCAGCGAGACGGAATAACTGAAATGTTTTCACGACAGAAGCCACTGGTGAGCCACAGGCTTTTACAGGAAGTGATGACAGACTTTCAGAGAACACAGGGGACGCCTTCCCTGACTTCCAGGAGGCTAGAATAACCTAGATCAGAAGTTCTCAACCTGTGCGTCATGACCATTGGAGATACATGCTTTATGATGGTCTTAGGAACTGAGACACAACTCGGGAGCAAAATTACAGTTATGAAGTAGCAATGAAAATAAATTTATAGTCGGAGGTTCCTGAGACCATCGGAAAAGTGTGTTTTCCGGTGGTCACAACCTACAGGTTGAGAACCACTAGCCTAGATCCTAGACACGGACAAGCGTAGACACAGAGGGGAAACAGCTGGACACAGTGGCATGTTTTTATACCAGCGCTGGGTAGGCAGAGGTGCCTCACTCCTGTGAGTCCCAGGCCAGCTAGAGCTACACTGTGAGACCCTGTCTCAAACAAAACAAAGCAAAACAAAAAAAAATCCAAAACTCTAAAGAGAAAAGAAAAGAACACTAAAGCCCTTCTCATCAGCTCATAAATAGAGGTCCTTGTAGAATGTGTACGCTGAACCTACAGGGTATTTTTAAAAGACGGCATCACGCCATGTTGGCTTTGACCAGAAATGAAGCCCACTGCCTGTGAATGTTAGCAGCCTCTACAGAGATGAATTTGGAGACGATGAATCTTGCCCTTCCTCCGTTGTGCCCCTTCCGTCACATCTGGTTGCCGCATCCTATTGGGCTCCCCAACTCCACTCTACTGCTCTTCCCTGAGCGAGTCAGGGTCCCCAAAGGCATGGGAGTGTTTGCTTTCCACACTCCCCTTTCTCTCCTCCCTTCTCCCTCTCTGCTCTAGCCACTCCTTCACTGCCTAAGTCACTGACCTCTGCTCTGGCTGTAGTGACCGTTTCCCTGTCTGTTGGATGGTGAATTCCTTTAGCAGCCTCTCCGCCCATGTTACCCAGCTGTGAGCACAGCATAGCCAACCTCTCACTCTTCCATGAAGCATCTCCATTCAGCTTCAGGAAAACATAAGAAAAAAAAAAAAAGCAGGAAAATTGAGAATGATAAAGGGGTCAGTTCAGCCAAAGGAAGTAACAACACTAGACAATGCATCCACAATAGTGTATCTTCTGGTATAAAAATATCTGTGTGTGCAAAGGGAAAAGTGGCCGTCAGTCAAAGACAGACGCGCATCAGCCCACACCTTTGGCCATCTCTGCGAAAACTAACAAGCTGCAGAGTTAGGTCACACTCTGGACCAAGTGGGCCTGGCCAACACCCACAGACACTGCACTGCGCCCGGGGTAATGCATGCATTCTGTTCCTCTCCAGAGCAGCATCCCCAAGGGCATGCCACCCGGGAAGCCACACAACAAGTCTCAGCACATTTTAAAAATTAAAATCATATCAAGTGGCTTTCCCGAGGACAGTGCAATTAAATGGGAAATTAATCAGAAAAATCTGGGAAAGTACACGTGTGCACAGAAACTAAATGACATATTCGCAAACAACCAAAAATCCAGCAAATAAATTAAGAAGGGATTTTTCTTTAACTTTTAAGCAAATAATAGTGGAAACAAACATGCCAAAGCTGTGGGATATACTAAAAGCGGTACTGGGGTAAGTCTGTATCAGTGGCTACATCACATTAGCAGAAAAATCCCAAATAGCCTGTCATCGTGCCTCAAGGATGAGAAACATAAGCTTCTCTCCTAGGCTCCCAGAGCCCAGCGCCACCAAACCTGTCTGCCTGGTTCCCTCCAGACAGCTGCCTCACTCCCGTGAGTTCTCAGACCCACCGTAGTCCAGCCCAGACTCTCCCTCGGCTCCAATCACAGTCTACTCCTCTGCGCTGTAACATCGTCATCTGGCCAGATGCTCGGACAGTGTTCTTAGAGTCCTTCGTGCCCCTTTCCTGTTCTCTCACCCCGCATCCAAGCCTGTTGGCTTTCTCCTCAACGGTAGGCCACTGACCTCTTCTTAGAGCCTGCTTTCACCATGTGATGTAGCGATACTAGCAGGTTTACTCCGGCTGACAGTTTCTTCCTTTGGGCCTCTACTGAGGTGGCACCCCAAACCAGGAGAATGCTATGGAGAAGAAGCCACTCCCCTCGTGACAGCCAATAAGTAGGGATAGAGTCCCAGTGTCTTGTTTGAGCACACAGTACAATAACCTAACCTCCTCCTGCCAAATCCCATCCCCTCAATCAAATTGCAGGTTGGCAGCCAACCTTCAACACAGGCCTTTGGAGAAACTGTATGGAAACCAAGATCCACCAGGCCAGAGGCACCATCATTTCTTGCCTGGCTGGGAACCAGTCTCTACCTGGAGATCACTGTGTTCTGACCTCAGAGCAAAAGCCAGAGTCCCTGTGGTGCTATCTAAGGTCTCACACCATCTGGTTATGTCTGTGGTTCTCACCATCACTCCTTCTTCCAGCTTTGCCATATCAGATCATGTTCTGGAAGCTTCCCCTGCCCTGACTTCTGCCCTCCTGATACCTGCAAATTCCCTTGCCCCTTAGACCCTTTGCTGAGTGATTTATGTGCAAACTGCTTGGCATAACGTCTCTGTGATGTGTTCAGGGTCCTGTCACACTCAGGGGGTTTGCACTGTTCCAGGTTCTTCCAAAGCTCTAAGCATTGCTTGACACTAGGCACAATCCATTTTTTAATGTATTCTATGGCAATTCATCTTAATCCATTTTTAAGTGTTTTTATGGCAACTCATCTTTATCCCTTTTGTGCACCAAAAATACACAGCCAAAAGGACTTTTTAGAATGGAGATGAAGTTTACCTTCGTTAGCAATCACAGAAATACAAAGCGAGACCAGTCATGGTCCACTTGCAAATCAGAAAATTAGCAAGTTAAAAAAAAAAAAAAGTGGGATGCCACTAATGCTGAGAAGATGAAGCATGGTTGAAACCGCCTGCTGGTGGCGCCAGCCAAGCCAGGACAACTGCTAGGGAAAGTGCTGTTACTTCATAAACGTGGCCTTTCATGTGTCCAGGTGTCTCAGCAGCGCCCCCTCTAGCTTTGGGCTCTTAAACTTACAGAGAAGGTTCGAGGAGCTACATGTTCACAAGGGCACTGTTAATACGAAACCTGGAAAGTAGCCCAATGCCTATGTAGGAACAAACACGTTAGGGCCTGCTCACCGGAAGCGTGATCCAACAGTGGAAATAAATGAGCCAGCCACAGAAACAGCAGTGAAGAATTTTAGAAACTAGTTTTGATTTTTTTTCCCAAAGCCTATGTAGAGGGGCTGGAGAGTTCATCAGTTTTGAAGAGGACCCAGAAACAGTTCCCAGCAACCAGTGGCAGCGCAGAATCATTTGTAACTCCAGTTCCAGGAGCTTGGATGCCCCCTGCTGCAAACATCACACACACACACACACACACACACACACACACACACACACACACACACATAGAAAACATATAAAAAGGTTCTTTGTTTGTTTTGTTTTGTTTTTCAAGACAGGGTTTCTCTGTAGTCCTGGAACTAACTCTGTAGACCAGGCTGGCCTCAAACTCCCAGAGATTCACCTGCCTCTGCCTCCTGAGTGCTGGGATTAAAGGCGTGCACCACCACCACCTGGCCATAAAAAGGTTCTTAAACTACTATAAAGTATTATTTTTATAAAGCTCAAATCAAGTAAGATGAAATACATTAATAGTAACTACATTCCTATTTTGGTATTTTTCTTTATAGTAAATTTACTTACAAATATAAGATAATATTGACCTTTGGGAAAGGAACAGGGAAAAAGTTCACAAAATACAACAGCCTGTGAGTGGCCGGACTTTGTAACTTACAGAGAATTTGGAGGCAGTCATTTTATTACTGTTTTTTATTACATAGGCTAGACTGGCCTCAGACTCAGTCTCCCATGCTCTGGATGCCTTCACCTTTATAAATAGGATGTATGTGGATGAGCACGCACACGCTAGGATACAGTCCTCTCCACGTGCGAAAGAAACACAGGCTGTCTGAACGCTAACAGGTCATTCGTTCCATGCTGTTGCTTTGAGACTGAACGGTATCTGTCCTGTCCCGACACACTGCCATGATGACCATCTTGAGGAGCTCGGTGGCCCTCTAACACTGTCTTCCCTCTCTCCCACAGCATATCATCTACTCCGTGAAGTTTTTCATTTCATATGCTATTCCAGATGTGTCGAAAAGCACGAAGAGCAAGATCAAGAGGGAGAAATACCTCACGCAAAAGCTGCTTCATGAGAGCCACCTCAAGGACCTGACCAAAAACATGGGACTTATCGCCGAGAGGATGGGAGAAGTGGTTGACAACAGCGTGCGACCCAAACTCGAATGACTGAGAGTTTGATGTCCCGAGAAGCACTTTAAAACTAGTCAGCTGTCGCCGTGTTGTGAACCACTAAAGAGGATGTTGTCCAGTCACTTAGGCAGACGGGAGTCTCGATGGTGCCCATTTCTGCCGAATTGTTTTTCAGATTCCACTAGCAGTGTTGGAACTGAAAATGGAAACCTTTGCTCCAGAAAGGCATAAAACTACCTACCTAGAAAACCTAAATTTGTTCCCTTTTTTTTTTTTTTTTGATAAATTAGAATTTTAGTAACAAAAAAAGCCTCAAAGCATGCTTGAGTCCTTCCTGGGGACTTTGCTTTTCTGGTCTCAAGCACTTTCTTGTGCTTAATTTTTGCATTTTGCCAACTCTACCCCAGACCTATTCCGTCCTGAAAGTCCCATCACCAAAGACCAGGCATACCTCAGCCTTAATCGCTTTTGTGTTATTAATAACAGCCAGCTCAGAATCGAGTCTGGATGTCATACTAGGTGCCAGGCAGACTGAGGAGTTCGCAGTATTTCAGCGTCTTACTAAGCCAAAGGAAGGAGACCTCGTGCGTAAGGAGCAGTTTGCGTCCTCACTTCAGCCTGCGTCTCCACCTCCGAGAAATACTTGTCTTAGATTGACATGAAGATAGAGGGTCTTGAATGAAGCCTGTCCCTGTAACTCCACAGTGACACCTGCCTGCTAATAGCACTCCCAGCATGCTCTGGGTCTGATCGAAGTTGACCACTCTAAGGGAATGAGAAAGTAGGAAAAAGTAACTCATACTGATCTGGACGTTTAATTTACCTCTTCATGATTGTGTAAGTTTCTTGGGGAAAATGATAATCAGATGACTGTGACTGCATTGTTATCAACATAATGGGCTGAAAAATGTAAGCCCATCAACTTCGTGCAAACTGACTTACCCAATACAGAAGGAAGGCACTACCAATCACCGCAGCCTTCTGCTCAGCTCACTGAACAGGCCCGTCCCCCGACAACAGTGGGCGTGGTCAGCGCAACAGCCAGCAACCTGATGACTAGCCTTGTCCTGTGATCCTCGTGTGGCCAGCGTCACACACTGGGAGCCCTACTGACCTTACTGCTTGCCACAGTGAACAGCTTCCTTGCCATCCGTTCATTTCCTATGCCCGCTCACTCACAGGGTAGTCACAGCTGTGCTGGAGACATCTACCCAGATTAGTGCCCTTTGAAGGATTTAATTTGAGCCTCCAGCCTCCTCTCAGGCCATCAGACACTTAAGGGAAGGGCTGGTTTGTCTGCTGGTGGCTTGCTGCTCAACCCTAGCCTCCTGGTGCCTTGCCCTCTCTGCTGCTCACCTGAGCGGTTTCTTGAGCTCTGTGGCCTATGCATCCTTTGCTTTCCTCCAGCAGACCTAGAGGAGACCTGGCTACACCTTGCACTCTTGGCAATGGAGGACCGAGGTCAGTGCTGGGTGAAGAAGGGAGGACCTGCCTCATGCCGTCTGAGATGGGCCTCTGCCTACAGGAGTGGTGTGAAATGCCTTGGTGCCCAGGAGCCAATGGAAGGAAAGCGAATGGGTTTAGAGGCTGCCTTCTCTGGGTCGCAGTTTTGAATGCCCTCCCAGAATGGCTTAGAGTATCAACATAGTTAAACAAAGCAGTGTTCTGGGCTTTTGAGTAGCCCAATGTGTCAGTGGGAACATTTCCCCACCGCCCTTGTACTGTTCTGAGTCCAGGAGCTGCCATACAGTGTCTAACTGTGCTGAGACAGAAATGGTGGCTCCCCCTATACCAGGGATGTCCTCACTCCACAGCTGACACCAGGTGCCACTCCCTGTCCCCACCCAGATGCCCTGGAGTTCCTCACTCCCTCTGTTATCTCTCCTCCAGAGCCTGCACTCATTTTAGCAGGCTGGAAAGTTCTCGCACTTTACGCCATAGGAAAGAAAATCTTTGCATCTCTCTTTTCCTCCTCTCTGCCTACACAAAGGAAACTTCAGTGAAACGTGCATTTATTCATCTATATCCCTCAGCCAAGAGCTCCCTTCACAGTGTAGAAAGTGCCACTGTGGGCAGAAGAAAACATAACTAGCCAAAGAAAAAAAGAAAAGAAAACCCTGCTTTTCCAAAGGGAGCAAGCGTATTGTCTGACACAGTGTGTTGCCGAAAGGCTGCGTTACGATGAGCTGCAGGGTCCCATGGCATCAGTATCATTCCTGTGAGGCCTGTGCCAAGATGGTGATGGAGAGGAATGGGGGACACCTGCAGAGGCAATCTGTATTTGCCAGTAGCAGTGAGGTAGCCCCCGAACCCAGGCAAGCCATGACAGTAGTCAGTGGGGGAGGATCTGGCCCTCCACCTGTCTGGCATTAACCACTAGAAGAGTTCTATCCTTCTATATTGCCTTCGAATTTTATAATCAATTGAAGCAGTAGACCTGATACTCAGGGGATTTTTCTTTAAACGTTCCTCAGATCTTTTAGATATTCCACTAGAAATAGAAGGCTGTGATTTGTCTTGAAACCAAACAAGACCATCTGGTAAGAAGTCTGTCCAGTTCTCCCTTTGTAATGCCCATGAGTCGTGAGTTTCATAGGACATTTGCTCGCCTTGGGGGCAGAAGGTGATACATTGGTTACACACTTCTTGTGCGCTCCTTGCATTCCCATTATGTTTGGAAAGTGGGAGCGGTGCCCAGCTTAGCTAAAAAGGAACTGAAATTCATGATGCTTTTCATACAATGTAGCATCGGTGTGATGTTTGTAACTGATGTTTGTTAATTTCTATGCATTTAATATTTTTTAATTATGAGCATTTTAATAAATTCAGTTTTACAAACAGCTCTGTGGCCTAACTAGGTGTAATTGTCTTACCTTACTAGGTGTAATTAATCTTTCTGAGATTTGCCAGTCACCTGTTAAGTATCACCTAGAAAATGGAAGTACTTCTGTATATCTAAGTCACTTTCTATGGCCAGTACTTACATGAACTTTCTTAAAAGATCAGGGATGGGGTTTCAGCCACGGCAGCTGCTAGGGATGAACAGAGCCTGTAAATCCGGGGGTGCTGAAGACTTACCTGCTCCCCAAGCCAGGTGTGAAAGAGTCGCTGGTGAGATGACAGCCTTTGTAACTTTCCTACTTCCCGTTTCTTCTGCTGTGAAGAGACACAGTGACTATAGTGACTCTTACAAAGGAAACTATTTAATTGAATTTACAGTTTCAGAGGCTTAGTCCATTATCTTCATGGTAGCGGGCAGTGCTGGAGAAGCTGAGAGCTCTGTGTCTTGATCCACACGTAGCAGAAGCTACTGTGAGTCTCACTGGGTGTAGCCTGAGCATAGGAGACCCCAAAACCCTCCCCCCACAGTGACACATTTCCTTTAACAAAGGCCATACCCCCTCCAACAAAGCCATTCCCAACAGGAGCTATTTTCTTTCAAACCACCACATTCCACTCCCTGGCCCCCAAAATGTAATGCAAAATAATGCAAAAATGTATTCAGCAAAGGTCCCTGTAATACCTGGCATCCATCTTTGGAAGCCCCCTCCTCCTGGGAGTTGTTTTGGTATGGACTCCACCTCCAGGAAAAGCCCGCCAAGCGGTGGACCACTCCCACAGGCTATTTAGGTTGGCACCCAGAAAAAGAACACGCATGGTCCCCAGCTCTGTCTCTCTTTCTTTCCATTGCCATGCTCCCAGCCACCCGGAAGCGCTGCAGTAAATGTGGGCATCTTTTATTCGGTCTAATTTGGTCTGATTGGAATTATTTGCTATGGCAAAGAGGCTCGTCTTAAGAATATTCCTAATGGTCCCCATAGTCTATAAGTCTCAAACTTACTTAAAAGTCTAAAGTTCAAAGTCTTTTCTGAGATTCATGTAATCTCTTAACTGTAATCCCCTGAAAAAAATCAAAATCGAAAAGCAGATCACATACTTCCAACATATAATGGCCTAGGATATACATTACTGTTCCAAATGCAGGGAAGGGAGCATAGTGAGAAGGTACTGGACCAAAACAAGACTGAAAACCAGCTGGGCAAACTCCAAACTCTGCCTCTTCACATCTGATGTTGAAACACTCGTCAGATCTCCAGCTCCTTTCAGCTTTGTTGACTGCAACAACCTTCTTTCTCTTGGGCTGATTCCACTTCCTGTTAGCAACTCTCTTTGGCAAGTATCCCACCTTTCTGGCCTCTCCAACATCTTGGGGCCTCCAGGGCAATCCAGGATTCACCTTCACAGTTTCACACAATGGCCCCTCTAAGCCTCCATTCAGGGACACCCCTGCTACATGCCTGGCCTCATCGGCTTTCCTTAGTCTCAGAGGAAGATTCCATAATGCCTTTCTTCTATCCTTGACACTAGGCCAGCATCACGTGACTGGAGCTGCCAGACACATGATCCCTTTGTTCAGGCTCATCACTAGCTTTCTGTTTCATGTGGTTGCTTTCACTACCTAAGCTTGGCTGTCCTAAAACTTGTTCTATAGAACAGGCTGACCTTAAATTCTGAGATCCACCACCTTCTTCTTTCCAAGTGCTGGGATTAAAGACGTGGGATTAAAAACTCTGATATTTTAATTCCTTTTCACAAATTGAAAGTTTAGCTGGGTGGGGTCTTGCCCATAGGTTACCAATTCATTTAGCTCATTTCTTAATCTGCTTATCTCCTGGAGCACAGGGCTTAGCTCCATCCTACTTCCTGGTGCCTCTTTTCTCCTCAGATTGTGCATTTTGTAATTTTCCTTGCTCAGTGTCTTTTCATTATAAATCTTCATTAGAGTTAACATTAATAACCACATGACAAAGTCAATACTAGGTTGCTTTGAGATTTCCTCTGCCAATGAAATAAATCTAAAACTCTTCACACTTTAGCCTCAATCAAACTTCAGACAAGGGAAAACGGCAGCCACATTCTTCACCAAAATATCACAAGAATACTCTCTAGGTCACATACTAACATTCTCTGGAGTCTCTTGAGCCCCCCCCCCCACACACACACACAGTTCGAATCACCTTCAGCACCGCTGTCTTCCATATTCATACTAGAATGGCCCATTAAGCCACACTGAAAGCATTCAATTGCTTTCCTAATCCATAGTCCCAAAGTCCATATTCCTCCAAATAAAGCCATAGCCCGGCATAGCACAGTAATACCCAAGTCCCTGGTACCAACTTTCGTCTTAGGTTACTATTGCTGTGAAGAGACACCATGACCTCAGGAATTCCTAGAAAGGAAAACATTTAATTGGGGATGGCTTACAGTTTCAGACGTTTAATCCATTATCTTCAAGGCAGTATGCAGGCAGATGTGGTGCTGGAGAAGGAGCTCAAAGTTCTACATCTTGATCTCCAGGCAGCAGAAGCAACTGTGAGTCACACTGGCTGTAGCTCGATCACAGGAGACCCCAAACCCACCCCCCACACACAATGAGACACTTCCTCCAATAAGGCCATACCGTCTCCAACAAAGCCACTTCTAACGGGAGCCATTTTCTTTCAAGTCACCACAATCACCAACCCTCTTTAGGTTATTTTGTTTTGGTGGAAATGGGTATCACAGTAGCTCAGGCCTATCAAGTTCTGGAACTCTAAGTGAACCATCACACTTGGATCTTAAATGTGCTTCAGACCAATACTAATAAGACAATTTATCTTTTAAGCATTGTGAGCCCAGCAAAGGATTACTACAAGTTGACTCCTAAAACATCACACCTTCTCAATGGGGAACTTCTCAGTAACTGACCATAAGATGCAAATTTTCTAATCATTTTTAGAGACATTTGCATGTTTCTGCTTGAAAATTTAAATGTTTTAAAAATAATCTTCAGAAGACAAGCTTTATCTCTTCACAGAAAAATCAAAGTGACAGGTATTTAGAAGCACAAAGAGTGACTGAACAGTGGACAGGAGCAGGAGACTACGATCTTAAAAGACTGGGAGAGGTAGGGAATGGTATCAGAACCCCTTCAGAACCACGGGTGAGGAGGCTTAAGTCAAGTTAACACAAAACCTCATCAACAAAGTGGATCAACAGGAAGAGAGGATATCTGACCACCAAACCAAGCTGTTGAAATAACCTATTCAAACAAGGGGTAAAAATGAGGGGGGGGGAGTGGAGGGAGAAAGGAGAGAGAATGAGGGCATTCAAAGCATTTGGAAACAAACATGCATTTTCCGAATACCGAAGCCAAGACCTGTCTTGAAAGGAGACAGTATCCAAATTTGGACAGATTTAGGAATAGAACCCCTGTATATCCCATATCCAGGATTCCACAGCCATTCTACCACTCTGACTGGCAGAGCTGATAGTTTTCCCATGAGCCAGAATTGACTTGGTAGAGTGACTGTCACAGACCAGCTGATGGTATGAATATCAAATGTCCCCTACAGGATCATTTAGTGCATGTTTAGTCACCAGCTAGTGGCACTATTTGGGGAAACTGGAAAATTTAGGAGTCAGAACATAACTGGAAAATATACTAGGAGCATACTTTTATGCCTGGCCCCCCAGACCCTTCCTCACTTTTCCTGATTTCCTCACTCAGCCTTCTCTACCACGTGCCCCCACCAGCATGACGTATGTCTTACCACAGTCCCAGAAATGGCCATGTACTGCCTTCTGAAATGTAAGTAAGTCCTGTCTTGTTAATGTTAGGTGTTCACTAGCACACCCACCGAGTGCTCTCTAATGGGGAATGGGTGTGACAACACAGAAAGAAGCAGAACTGGGGGCCCAGGAGCCTGAGAAGACCAGTGTGTGGCCAATCACATGTGGCTTCATTTAGGTGCCACTCCTCCCTACATCACTGAAACCACACACACACACACACACACACACACACACACATCTCTGAGCCAGGGTTCTGGCTGTATCCTCACCTCCAAGGCACAGATTGACAAGGTCCAGGTAGAAACTAGTCCTGATGTTGTCGTCATCATACTTACTCTTTTCAGCTCCTGTGAGCACCTCCACTGAGAGCAATTTTGCCTGGCTCCAGCTGTGGCCTACTTCTGCTTGATCAGCACCAGGCAGAAGACCTTGTCTATCACCCGGCCACCCACAGGCATGCTCAGCTGGGAGGGAAGCCCTGTGTTTAAGCACAAAAGCCCACAGCCGCAGTAGAATGCACACATTGTCCTGCGTCAGCACTTCCATATGTCACCTACAGTGATCACTGGCACCTTGCCTGATGGTGTGAAGCTGATGAAACCCCATGAACATTACAGAGCAGGCACTGTGCCTCTTGACACTGCTGCTCATTAAGTGCCTGGTTCCACATCAGTATCAGAGGACAAACGTGAGGTCCTTGAATCTGTTAGGGCCACAATACCATGACACATTCAAGTTGAAGAGCCTGAGGAAGACCGATTCAGACTACCACATGGAAAAGCCACCAGGGAGCACATAGTGGTAACACCACCAGACTTCTAGAGTTATACTCATAAAGATCAACTCTTGATTTCTTTAATTTCCCTGTGATAGTTAGTCTTATGTGTTAATTTAATTAGATGGAGGTATGCTTAGGAGGTCAGTAGGGCATACCTTGAGGTTTGTTTGAGAGAATTTCCCAGGACTGTTAGAGCATGAGGGCTCTGACCCGACTGGTGGTTTGAAGAAAAAGGCCTCCGTAGGGAGTGGCACTATTAAGAGGTGTGGCTTTGTTGGGTGTGGCCTTCCTGGAGGAAGTGTGTCACTGTGGGGGTGGGCTTTGAGGTCTCCTATGCTCAAGCTATGCCCAGTGTGGCACACAGTTCACTTCCTGTTGCCTGCTGGTCAAGATGTAGAGCTCTCAGCTCATTCTCCAGCATCATACCTGCCTGTATGCCACCATGTTTGCCACCGTGTCAATAATGGACTAAACCTCTGAAACTAAGCTAGCACCAATTAAATGTTTTCCTTATAAAAGTTGCCATGGTCATGGTGTCTCTTCACAGCAACAGAAACCCTAACTAAGACATTCATCAAACATTTAATCCATTCATGGATTGAGCATTTGCACAGAGTATAGGAAGAGGTAGGACTGTGGAAGGTGAGGTATACTTGGAGGAGTGAATCATGGATGTTCTAGTTATGTTTCTGTTGTGGTAATAATCACATGACCAAAGGCTACTTGGACGAGTAAAGAGTTTGTTTGGTTTACACTTTCACATGCATCATCATTGCGGGAAGCCAAGGCTGGACCTGAAGCAAAGACCAAGAAAGAACGCTACTGGCTTGTTCACCAAACTTTCATATACAACCCAGGACTACCTGCCCAGAGGTGGCACTGCTCACAAGGACTGGAACCTCACACATCAACATTAGTTGAGAAAATGCCCCACAGATTTGTCTACAGGCCAATATGATGTAAAGGACTCCTCAGCTGAGGTTCCCTCATCCCAGGTGACTGTGGCACAGGGATTATGTCTTTGCAGAATCTATCTCCACCGTGGCCCCTTCCTGTTACTCCTGTTTCTTGGTTGTCATAGGTGAGCATCTCTGTCCCACCATAATGTTTTTCTCACACAGGATTGGGGACAACGGACTCTGCTGAGTATGAACAAGAAGCCCTGAAACTGTATCAACACAAGTCCTTTCTCCCCTCAGGGGTTGCACTCAGGTATTTTGTCAGAGGGACCAAAAGATCTAGCACACTATCAGACTCACTAATCACAGCTCAATGACCACAACTATGGTAGGAGGCTGTTAGTAAACTCAACATTGTATGACAGACAGACACCCTAAGATGTATCTTTTGGACAAATTCACTTACTAAGATAGCCTTACCAATAAGGGTAGGAGAGAGACTCATTTTCCCATATGTATAAACCTCAAATTAAAACACAAAAAATGTAAAACACTAATATACTTGGTAAATCATAACTCTCCAAAGACACTGAAGTGTCCGCTAAAGAATTCAAAAGAATGGTTGTTTTAAAAGGCCAATGAGATCAAACAAAATACAAATAGTTAAATTGAAAGACAAAGCTGCATATGAATACGAATATAGCAAGAAATGGAGATTTTGATAAAGATGCAATAAAAAAATCTCAAAACCAGATAATTCTGTTTATCACAAAAATTAGAAGTATGAACAGCAGACTAGATTAAATAAGGAAGAATCTCAAGGTTTAAAAACAAGCTTTTCAAAACAGCATGGAAGTAAGGGGAAGTAGGAACAAGAACAAAGAAAGCACACATGAGCTGCTGAACGCCATTAAAAGGCCGGTCTTGCTTATCATCAGCATAAACAAATAGAAATAAGGGCACAGGAAACCTACTCAATGAACTGTAACTGGAGACTCATCCAGTCTTAGGAATGGCACAGACTTCTAGGTACAGGAAGCCCATAGAATTTCAAATAGACACAACCAGAAAAGATCCTCACCCTGACAGATAGTTGCTGTCAAAAGTACAGCACAGAGAATTTTAAAAGCCAAGAAGGAAAAATGCCAAGTCACTTAAAAACAACCCCATTAAGGTAACAGCAGATTTCTTAAGTCCTACAGTTATAAAAGGGAATGGAATGATTATATTTCAAGTCCTGAAAGAAAATAAATGCCAACTACCATTTAGAATCAGAAGAGAAATAAAGACCAAGTTAACAACAACAGCAGCAGCAACAGCAAAGAAAGCCAGACAGTGTTGGTCTTTAATCCCAGCACTTGGGAGGCAGAGGCAGGTGGATCTCTGTGAGTTTGAGGTCAACTTGGTCTACAGAGTGAGCTCCCCCGTCTCGAAAAACAAAACAAAGACAAACGAACAAACAAAAAAGACCAAATTACGTAAGCTAGGTATGGTATCACACAGTTATGACCCCTCCCCCGTCTCGAAAAACAAACAAACGAACAAACAAGACCAAATTACATAAGCTAGGTATAGTGTCACACAGTTATGACCCCTGCACATGAAAGGCAGAGCCTGAGGATCTGTGAGTTTGAGGCCAACCTGAGATACATAGTGAGAGCCTGTCAAAAAAGATAAATGAACAAAAATCCACACTATATATCAAGGAGGTTCAACAGACATTTACAGAACAACCCAACTGCTATAAAATGTATGTTCTTTCCATCCACACATAAACATGTTGCAGTAGAAAACATTAAGCCACAAACAACTCTTTATAATGATAAAAATGAAATCATATCATCAGATCATATATCTTTTTTGATCACTGTGAAATTAAAAATCATAGAGAAAATTTGGAAATGATTTAAACAGAAACAGCAAGACGCTTCTCAAGTGAACTGAATGTATATTGAAAACTTGACGTGGAAAAATGGAATGGAAACCCAGCGCCATAATCTGTGGCATGCAAACGGGAGGGATTACATTAAGGCAGAAGAGAAGGATAACAGATTAGATGAAGAGGATAATACTGTGGATAGAAGGGTTTGGACATGGCGGAGGCCAAGGGACGGGGGAGATAAGTACAGGAATCGGGGAGGACTCAATGGGATAAAGGGGGTATGAGAATCCGTGCGGAGAGCAAGATGTACCCCCCTGTGCAATAGCGGATGGACTGTCGGGGAGATAACCAACTGCTCTCTGGGTGGACTAAAGACCCCCTCCATCAGGATTCAATAATGTAAGCCTGGCTGACACCCATGCCTGAGGAAGCAGTAGGTCCACTCGGGAATGTATTCCTGGCCGTTAACTACACTGACAGAGCGCAAGCTGCCTTCTAACATCCACAGACAACAGCAGCTTCCAGCCTTAGTCAGAGAGGCCTCTTCTTGCAATAACAAGAGTAAATACAGAGATTCATGATTACCCAATATGCAGAAGATAAACCAAGGATATGTGACCTAAAACAGGTCACTTATTCTACCCCCTCTAAAGCTCAAGAAACACCATGGAAGGAGTAGGAGTACATAGGAGCCAGAAGATGGGATAAAGGGCTACAGAATGAGGCAGCTATTAGAACCATTAGCCCGCATCAACTCTAGCTACCTAAATAGGCCCTCACAAGAGCAGCCCTTCAACCAATCGAGGAAAGGGGATCAGCTCATGGGGCCCTACCCTTTACCACTGAGCTATTGGCTATCAGTAGATTCTGGAAGAGCAGGAACCACTGTCTTTGGTTATGTGCCCTTTGCTGAGTCCCTCAGACTCTGACAGTCGCACAGATGGCCCTGGGCAACTCTGCTGAGTTGTATGTAAAACAAAACAAGTGGACATGAGTAAATGAGAGAAATCCATGGGGTGTAGGAGGGTGGTCAGAGGTGCTCAGGAGATAGGAGGTTAAGTGTGGTCAGAATGCAAAATGTATGTATGTGAAATTATAAAAATAAGAATTGAAATTAAAAAGAAATACTAGCAGAGAAATGTATAGCAAGAGTACCCAATCAAAAAAAAAAGTATGATTTCAAATAAGCACCTTAATGACCCATCTCAAGTTCTTAGAGAATTAAAAATAAACCATACCCCAAAGCAGAATGAAAAACGTTAAGAGATCAGAGCAGAAATAAATAAACAGTCAGAAAGAACAATACAGAGAATCAGTGAAAGAGTTCAGTTGTTGGAAAGAACCAAAGTGGCAGTTAACCGAGATAGGGTGTGGAGGAGAGGCTCCACATTCATTGGAATTACAGAAGACAGTACACAAAAATTCAAAGGATTTTTTAGGGATTCGGGTGTTTTGTTTTGTTTTGGTTTGGTTTTTTTGTTGTTGTTGTTTGAAACTATATACTAACAAAGCAGAAAAATTAGAACTGGGCAAATTTTTAGATACAACACTAAGCAAAATTTAACAAAGATGACATTAAAAACCTGAATAAACCATTGACAAGTGACCTAGTAAGGAAAATGACCAATACTGAAAGTTAATCAGCAATACAAACCTCCCCAACACAGAAAAGCCTGGGACTGACTCTCTTCACTGGTGAGTTTTTGCCAGACTTTCAAATCTGTGTTTCTCTAAGTATTCCATAGGATTCAAAGAGAAGAACTACATCCACAACAATTATATGAGGCCAGCGTTACCCTCCTGCTGAGACTAAGTAAGACTTCAGAAACAGTAGGGGGAAAGGAGGGAAGGGAAGAAATCTATAAATTAATATCCCTGTTGAACATAGATATGGAAGTCCATAACAAAATACTCTCAAATCAAGTTCAACAGCAGATCAAAAGAATCCTACACCAAGATCAAACTGGTTTCATGCCAGGAATACAAAGATGGCTTAGCACATGCAAATCAGTAAATACACATACATCAACAAAATGAGTGATTCTTAAAAATCACATAATTACATCAGTAGAAACTGAAAATGGATTTGACAAAATTCAGCATCCTTTCACAATGAAAGTTTTGAACAAATTAGGTCTAGAAGAACTATCACCATCAAATAATGGCTATGTGTAACAAATCCGTAGCCAACATCACACTAAATGTGGAAAACAAAAATATTTCCTTTAAAATCAAGAACAAAACACAGGTTACCAACCTCACTACTTTTATTAAACACGTTTTGGAACCCTAGAAATTATGCAAGGAACAGAAAGAAAGGCATTATAAATATATTTGTGGATGACGTGACTCTCCATGGAGAAAAAAAAACCATTTGAACTAATAAACCAATTCTGGAAACTAGCAGTGTATGAAACCAACATACAAAAAAAAAAAAAGTAGTCTTTGTTTGCCAAAATGAATTTGACAAGAAACAGTTGAGAAAAACAGAAACTGCAAGAACGCTGTCCCTCCCACACGTTGGGGCTCTGGGAGCAGAAGCGGCCCTGTGGACCGCAGACATTAGAGGGAACCTCCAGTCTCCCTTTCCCACACCAGAACCCCATGAGCACTAGCTGCAGAGAGGGACGTCCGCTCTCCGCTCCACACAGTACCACAAAGAACCTTCTAGAACTAGAACAGTGGTTCACAACATGTGGGTCCCGACCACTGAAAAACACACACTTCCAATGATCTTAAGAACTGAGGCACTGCTCAGCAGCAAAGTGTAATTAAGTAGCAAGGGGGTCACCGCAACATGAGGAACCACGGAATTACAGCGATCTCAAAACATTGCCCTTAACTCATTACAGTTGTGCTGGTAATCACTACATAAGGATTCTTTGTTTCTTTTTAAAAAAAAAAAAAAAAAACGTAAATTTTTATTGACTCTTGGTATTTCACATCATGTAACCCAATCCCACTCATTTACCAATCCTACCATATCCATCCTTGTAGCCTCCACAACAAGTAAATAAAAAAATAAAATACAATTTAGGAAAAAAAGGAAGAAAGAAAACCATATTGTCGACCCCTGTAGGCAACAACCTGCTCGTCTACGAAGGGCAGCATTCTGTGTGTGCAAGGCTCCTCCATCTTTCCCACATCTCCGTTACATATTCATCCACAGTAGCAAGTTGTGGTGTGTCACGCGGTACACCTTCAGCCCCAAAGGCCCAAACAGCGTTACTTGAGAATGTTCGTTTCAGTGAGTCCTTAGGCTCGCTCAAGGCCTCTGACTGGTACTACAACATGAATTCTTGACCCTCAGAGACTCTGCTTTATCCTGCTGTTGCCCTCAGTCCTAGGGATCCTGCAGCTATGGCTCAGGAGGACCCACCCCGTCACACTCCAACAGCTCCGAGATGGGGAAGACACTGAGGTGCACCAACTCAAAGCCCTGGATCTGGGCCTGGGTGGTAGTTGAGTTGGTCGTCTGCCAGCTTTCCTGCACTACACCACCAGAGCCAGCTTTCTCTCTTGCAGGGTGAGGACTCTCCCATGCCCACACCTCTGGCCGGCTCTCCTGCACCCACACCTCTACAGCCCAGCTTGCCTACTCTGTTCTTATTTTGCACTATCTAATTTCCAGTCTTGCACATAGGTCTCGTAGTTTTCTCGTTTGGTTATACTTTAGGGCTGTTGTTTGTGTCTCTCCACTCAGTTAACCCTTTCTCTACTGTACTCTTACATCTTCAGCTACATTTCATCTACTCTCTCCCTCCTCCCACATCTTTTCTTCTTCCTCTGTTTATCTTATCTTTTCCTCTGCTTCCTCATCTGTTCCCACTTTACTTAACTTTCCATGGATTTGACAATCTCTAAAATCTGTAGACTCAAATATCTCTACTTTCCCTCCTTTATACTTTGCCCCGCTCCATTTTTTTCTTTTCTAAGTTGATCCTTGCCTTTGCCCACAATATTGACTGAAATCCAAGTATACTCTGTATTACCCTTAGTTATCTATCCTCCAACAGTTATTGAAGGCTAAGTGACCACTGTAATGAATTGGCTAATATTACATTTGCATAGTGGCAATATCAAGCAGCTAGTTGTCGTCCCAGTTAATATCCTACTTGGGAAATAATATAGAATTTATATCAACCACCTGATCTCCAGGACTGAGGTATTATTTTTCTGAACTATACACACAGCTCTACAACAGCTAAGGCCCACATGGATGTTACTTCAACTAAAAAAAATATAGCTGAAAAAGTAAATCAAGCAACAACCCTAGAACTAGTTTAAATCCTAATGCAAAATGACAACAACTACAAAAACACCACCACCACCACCACAACAACAACAACAACAAAAACACATGAAAATCCAAGGCAATGTAATTCTTCCAAAATGTCTTAACCCTATAGTAAGAGTGAGGAGAGTGAGGAAGACGAAATCCCAGAAAACTCAAAATAATGATTTTAAGTACAGACAAAGACATAAACATCTGAACAAAATAAGAAAGGCAATACATACAGAGTATGAAAAAGGAAGTCAGCCATGAGATAGAAACTCCAGAGAGAAAGCAATCTGCAATGCTGTGGACAGAAAACATAGTAAGTATAAGAAGAGATTCTGTGTAAAGTCACCATGATTGACCAATTCAAGAAGACAGGACATCTGAACTGGAAGACAACGTGGAGGAAACAACACTCCAATGAAGAAAAACACAAAATTAAAAGAAGGTACTACTGAAAATTTAATAATATATGTTGTTTTTAAAAAATCTATGGATCGGGCATAAAAGAAGAATCTCATTTTAAAGATGTGAAAACATTTTTAAAATAATCATAACTGAAAATTCCACATTTAGGAAAAGACATGCCAATCAGATACAGGAGGCATTTGGGACATCAAATAGATAAGACCAGTAAAAAATCCCCCTCCTCATCATAGAATTAAAATAATAAATGTACAGACAAGGAAAGGATAGTGAAGGTAAAGGGAGAGAGAGCCACCAAGTCACCCATAAAGGCAGGCTCATCTGAATAAGAGCAGATTTGTCCACTGAAACTATAAAAGCCAGGATGGCCTGGAAAGATGTAGTTCTGCTTCTGAAAGATAACAACTGCCAACTAAGACTACTATACCCAGCAAAACTATCTGTAATGACTGGGGAAACAAAATCTTTCTATAAAAATTTAGCCGGGCAGTGGTAGCGCACGCCTTTAATCCCAGTACTTAAGATGCAGAGGCAGGTGGATCTCTGTGAGTTCAAGGTCTACAGAGCAAGTTCCAGGACAGTCAAGGCTACACAGAGAAACTGTGTCTCAAAAAAACAAAAAACTAATACAATAAAAATAAATTTAAAACTTTTAAAAAAAAAGTAAAAATTAATTAAACTACTTCATGGAGCTCTACAAGCATGTTTGAAGGAATCATCTAGATTAAGAAAAGCAGATTCATCCATGAGGCCACAGGAAAAAATAAACTATAATAGGGGAAAAACAAACACTACAAAATCAGCAAAATGGCGGAAATCAATGCACACCTTTCAGTAATAACTGTGAGTTAATGATCTTAGTTCACCAATCAACAGGCATAAATGGACTTGCAAGATTGCTCAGTACAGCTGGGCGGTGGTGGCACACGCCTTTAATCCCAGCACTCAGGAGGCAGAGGCAGGCGGATCTTTGTGAGTTCGAGACCAGCCAGGTCTACAAGAGCTAGTTCCAGCGCAGGCTCCAAAGCCACAGAGAAACCCTGTCTTGAAAGACCAAAAAAAAAAAAAATATTGCTCAGTACATAAATACTAGCAACTTAAGTCCAACCCTTGTAACCTATATGATGAAAGAAGAGAATTGACACCTTCATGTTGCCCTCTGATGGGCACACATGTACCATGATGCATAAGCCTTTCCATGCCTCTAATAAATAAACACATGTATAAGTGATAAATTTGTCAGCTAATTAAAAATAATTATTTTCAAAAGGAGTTTGACATGTGCACAAAAAATAATAGTAATTTTCTTAAAGACACACACTAGTAGATTGGATCAAAATGCAGGAGTTATTTGTTGCTTCCAGCAAATGTACCTCAGCACAAATATAGACAATACCGTAGGATGGAAGGATGGACAAGGGTATTCTAAGCAAATGGACTTATGAGCCCAGGAAGGTGTCCATAATAAACATTAAACCACAGCTAGTGAGAAGAGAAGAAGAAAGCCACTTAAAACTGATTAAGGGAATAACCCATCGAGAGGATAGTATGACTCTATAAACATATATGCCAGGAATACAGGTGTACCAAATTTCATAAAACAGATACTATTAGATGCAAAGTCACAAGGTAACTAAAACATAATAATAGTGGAAAAATTCAATACCCTTCACACAAGAATTGATTGGACAGCCTGACACAAACAAACGCCTGGACTAAGTGACATCATAGAACAAATATATTTAACAGAAGTCTACAGAATATTCCATTCAAACACTACAAAATACACATTCTTTTAAGCAGCCCATAGAATTTTCTCTGAAATAGGTTGTGCCTTAGGACACAAAGCCAGTCTTAACAAATAAATGAGAATCAAAATGATTCCTTGTATTCTGTTGGTCACAATAGAGCAAGACTACAAATCAATAGCAAGAGAAGCCCCAGAGCACACATGGACTCATGAAGGTCAAACAACACACTACTCAATTATGTCTTTTTAAAAAGCAAAGAGAAAATCAAAACTGTTCTAGAATCAAAGGAGAGTGGCAATACGACATACCTAAGCCTGTGAGATACAATAAAAGCAATGCGAAGAGGGCAAGCAGGTCATGGCTTTAATGCTTACATTCAGCAATCAGAGCTATCTCAGACAAATAACATAATTATTCATCTTGACTATCTGAGAAAAGGAACAACGGGTCAAATCCCAAATCCGTGGGCAGAAAGAAACCATCACCATCAAGCTGGGAGTTGGTGAAATGGAAAGAAATAACTAATACAGAGAGTTGCTCCTTTAAAAAGATAAACATGATAGACAAGCTTCTAGGCAAACTAACCAAGAGAGGGAGGACATGAATTAATAAAATTAGATATGAAGAGGAATGTATATACATATGTATTCCACTAAATCTGAAAAGCTAAAGTAATAAATGAATTTCTAGAAACCTATGACCTACCACAATTAAGCCAAGATATGATAAAAATTTAAACAGGTGTGTACCAAGAAGTGAGGTTAAAGCACTAACTTTAAAGAGTCCAGGTCCACATGGCTTCACTGTGAACTTTACCAAGCCTTAGATAACAACTCACACCAGTGTCTCACTATTATCCAAAATAGAAAAGGAAAGAAGAGTACCAACTCTTTTTACAAAGTCCCTATCACCCCAGTGCCCAAACTAGACAAAGATACAACTTAAAAGGAAGAAAACTACAAACCAGACACCCTGAAGAACACAGATACAAAAGTTTCAGCAAGATAATTGCCAATGAATTTTAAAACACACTAAAAAGAACATTCACCACAAGCTGATTTTATTTCAGAGAAGCAGAGATGGGTTGATATACAGAAATCAGCAAATGTCATAGATTAAAGAAGTGTCTCAAGGACAGACAGAAATCACAGTCATTTCAACAGATGCAGAAAAAGCTCTTGACAAAAGAAGTCAAAACAAGTCCACTCTTGTTAAAACTTAAGAAGAAACTTAGACTAGAAGGAACATAGCCCAACATAATAAAGATTATATATGAGAATCTATATCTAACACTGTACCAAATGGGGGAAAAAGCTTAAATCATTCCCTAAAATCAAGGAGACAAGATTGATGGCCTCTTTATCCATTCTTATTGCCTACAACACTGGAAGTCAAAGTTAAGGCAGGGAGATAAGAGAAGTGAACAAAAGAAGTATAATTAGACAAGGAAGAAGTCAAAGAATTCTTATTTGCAGATGATGTGATTCTATGTATATAAGATGCCATAGAGACTCCACCAGAAAACCCTCAACTGATATATACTTTTTGCAAAACAAGAGGACATAAGATTGCAGCTTTTTATGGACCGACAAGTGTGCTGAGAAATCAGGGAAGAAATTCCACTCACAGCCTCAACAGAACAAACAAATCCCCAAGCCAAACAAAGCCCAAAATTCCAACCCTGCAATAACCATGACCAAAGACATAAAAGACCCTTTACAATGAAAACGCTAGAGAGAGAAACTGAGAACGGCACAAGGATGGAAAGACCTCCTTTGCTCATAGACTAGAAGAATTGATATTGTAAAAATGGCTACGCTACCAAAAACAATCTACAGATTTAGTACAATTACAACCAAATGTCCAGTGATAGCCTTTACTGAAATAGTTTTTAAAAATTCCTAAAATTCATATGGAAATACAAAAGACAACAGATAGCACAAAGAATACTGTGGGAGATGTTATTTTGTCACTTTACCTAATTTCAAGTTATAGTACAGAGTCATATGAAAACAGCATGGAACCCACACAAAAATCAGTGAAATAGGATATAAAACCCTGATACAAGACCTTGAAACTACACAGACCTGATTTTTTTCTTTTCTTTCTTTCTTTTTTTTTAAAAAAAATTTAAAAACACATTGGAGAAAAGGCAGCAAGTTCATCAAGCGATTTTGGGGAAACTGGATATCTATATGTAGAAGACTGGAACTAGATCTTCAGCTTGCAGAAACTCAATTCCGAATGAATGAAGAATCAACACAAGACCTGAAACTCTTAAACCACCAGGACAGCGTAGAGAATATACATCAAGAGAGAGGAACAAGAAAGGACGCTGTGAATATAACTCCAATTGTTCTGAAATAAAGCCAATTCCCGATAAATAGGACGGCATGAGATTGCAAAGGCCTCCCTACAGCAAGGGAGTCGAGTGAAGAGGCGCCTGCAGAACTGGAGACAGTCTTTACTGGCTGCAAATCTGACACATGGTTAATACCTAGATCATACAGACTAGCTAAGCGTCAAGAAAACAAACACCCAATTTAAAAATTGGATCTAAACATAGAGTTATTTGCCAAAAGAAGGTTAATAAATGTTTTTAAGTGTTCAACACCCTTAACCATCAGGAAATGTAAATTGAAACTACTTTGAGATTTTTACCTCACCCAAGTCAGAACAGCTATTATCAATAAACAGAAATAACAACCACGAAAACAAACAAAACAGTGAGTGCCGGCAAGGATGCAGAGAAACAGGAACCCTTCCCCACTGTTGTTGGGAGAGTAAATTAGTTCGCCCACCACAGGACCAGTATGAAGGGTTCTCCAAAGGCCAGAAGTAGAGCTACCATGTGGCCCAAATGTACCGCTTCTGGGCACATATCCCATGGACTCCACCCTAGAACATCCACATCTGTGGCTGCCCTATGAACATTAGCTAGGAAGCGCTGTCACCCTATATGTCTATGTTAACTATGAGCTAGTTAGTTAGTGACAGTGAAGATGGGATACATGTGCATAATGGATTCTGTGAGCAACAGCATGGAATCCCAGGATATCGTAAAATAATTTAAAAATGCAATTTTTGAAAGAATTTGAACAGAGGTAACCAGCTTGAATAGACAATGGTGTGTCCAGGGGACACAGATTCTAAGTGAAAAATATGGGTGTCAGGTATGGGATCTCTCTCTCTCTCTCTCTCTCTCTCTGTTTCTGGTCAGGTAGTTGCCAAAGCCTCCCACCACAAGCAACACAAGCAATTGCTATTGCTTCCAGTTGCCCGTAATAACTAGACTGTAAGAGCCTATTGATGAAGACACTGTACATTTTGGTTGTAGAACATACAGAAATCAAGCTGACACTGACCAGGAAATGTCCTGCCTGTTGGCTAGTTTTCATACTGCTGGAAGGGGCAATGCAGGCTGCTGGGGGGTGGGGAGGTGACATCTGTGGTCTTATCCAGTACTGGCCTTTGCAAGTTATAATACTGACCTGCCAGGCAAGATGTACCCACTAGTGCAATATAATGGTTTGAGGAGGGTGGGTAACAAACTGTTTTCTGGTTGGACTCGAGGTCTGATCCACAGAAAGAAATGCATGACCTTTTCTGTATATGTAGTCAAAAGCCCATATTGAGAGCTCATAAGCCATAAGGGTAACAGTAACCTACTACTCTTGTCTTGCTGTCTTAGTTAATGTTCTATTGCCTTAAAGAGACACCATGACCACAGCAACTATTATAAAGGGAAACATTTAATTTGGGCTTGTTTACAGTTAGTTACCAGAGGTTTAGTCTATTATCCTCATGATGGGGAGCATGGCGGCATGCAGGGAGACATGAGAGTTGAGAGTTCTACATCCAGATACAAAGGCAGCAGGAAGTGAGAGACACAATATGCCTGGTTGAGCATTTGAAACCCTGAAGTCCAACCCCAGTGACATACTGCCTCCTGCAAAGCCATGCATCCTAGTCCTTTTGAATAGTGCCACTTCCTACGAGCTCATGGGGACCATTTTTATTCAAACCATCACATTCGTCAAGTGATTATGTTGTCAAACTGGCTTCTAAATATTTATGCTTATACCCATAGCTTCTATTAGCAGTAGAGAATGGTTAATGCAGAGTATAATGGCTCAAAATGCTGAGAGTCAGTTGAGTGTTCAATCCTAAATAGGGCATCTATATCAAAACTGCCTTTCCACAAGGCTCAGGATGTATCATGGAAGAGGAGGCAGGAAGAATTTAAGAGTTGGAAGGTGGGGAGCAGTACTGTAAGAAGCTGTCTTTTCAACATGACATGGCCATTGCACTCACAAACTCCCAACAAGTGTACTTGCTTATACAAGACCTACAGCCAAAAATTTCAACAAGGGTGCGAGGGGAGCTCATGAGTCTCCATCCTAATGAGGAGCTATTGGCAGCTGATGGATGCTGGGAAAGAGAGGGCCATTTTTCTTCAGGATGTAGATGCTGGCAGGTTGCCCTTGCTCCAGTAGATGGCCCCACACTCATATGCATGCAGGCAGTACTAATTAGACTAAGTGGGTTATTTTAAAGAAAAAAGAAAAGGACCTGAAATTGGGAAGGGATATGGGGAGCAAGATCCAGGAGGAACTAAAGGGAAGTGGTAGGGGTTGTGTACACTGCACACATGTGTGAAATTCTCAATGAATAAAAAAAATATTACTAAGAAAATTCATGACCACTAAGCAAGCCTTACTAAAGATGCTTGAGACTGAAGGGGGAGATAAGCTCACCCACAAGGATACAGGAAAGAATAAACCATGGCATAGCACTAACAAACCAAATGAGAAATAGGAAAAACGCCCACACTATAAACATCAGCGCGACAGTATGAATTAATATACACATCTCCAACAATAACATGAGAATTAATGATCTCAATTCTTTAATTAAAAGACACAAACTTTCAGACTGGGATTTTTTTTAAAAAAATCCTGTTTGTTTCTTTAAAGAAATGCACCTTACTATCAAAGGCAGATGTTTTCCTGGATGAAGGATGGAAAAAGGTAGTTTAGGAAATAGAACAAGGAAAGAACTAGTTATTGGTAGTCTCACACCTGACACAATCCACTTCAGACTAAAATCAGTCAGAAAGGATAAACAAAGAAAAAAAGCTTACTTCATACTAATTAAGGGAGCAATCAACAAAGAACATTAAAAATTTAAACATATACACACACCAATCACAGGTGCGTTAAGGTCCATAAAAAATAATAATACTTAAAGACACAGATTACCTCCAATACAGTAATAATGTGTAACATGAGGGCCTGCTTGTTGGGGTTTCTGTCCCGCCTGGTACCCCACAGCCGGCAAGCCCCAAAGAAAATCACACAGAGGCCTCCATAAGATTATAAACTGATTGGCCCATTAGCTCAGGCTTCTTACTAGCTCTTATAACTTATATTAACCCATTGTTCTTATCTATGTTAGCCACATGGCTTGGTACCTTTATTAGTGGGGCAGCTCACATCTTGCTTCTTCAGTGGACTGGGTGTGGGAAGAGCTTCCTTCTTCCCAGCCATTCTCGTCGCCCTGCCTCTACTTCCTGTCTGGTTGACCCACCTTTACTTCCTGCCTGGCCAGCATTTATTTAAAACATGATTGACAGAATACAGAATTGTCCCCCACCAATAATGGGTGAATTTAATTCCTCACCTCTACAAATACGTCATCTCAATAGACTAACAAAGAAACATCAGAATTAAATGAGAACAAATGGGCCTAACAATACCTACAGAACATTGCGAGCAAACACTGCAGAATAAATATTCTTCTCAGTAGCCTATGGAATGTCTCTAAAACAGATTGTATTATAGGACATAAAGTGAGTCCTAACAAGTGTATGAAAATGTCATTATTTCTTGTACTTTGTCTAGCCATATGTAATAAAACTAGAAACCAACAGCAAAAGAAGATACAGAATATAGGCAAAACCATAGAAATTAAAGAACACAATATTGGGTGATTGAGTCTTGAAGGAAGTGAGAAAAAATGACCAGAATCAAATGAAAATGCAAAGACAATTTATCAAAAGTTATGTATAGGATACAACGAAAACTGTCCTAAGAGGAAGCTTATAAATATAAGCGCCTATCTTGAAAAAGTTCAGAGTTCTAAAATAAATAACTTAATGTTGTACCTTGGGGCCTTGGAAAAGCAAGAATGAGTCAGCCCCAAACAGTATACCAAAAGAAATTAGTTCATGAAGGGCAGAAATTAATAAAATAGAAATGAAAAAAATAGAATCTCTAAAACAATTAATATATAATTTAAAATGGTAAGCAATATCAACAAACTCTTATCTAAACTAAACAAATAAAAAAGAAATGAAACCCAACCTAATAAAAGTAGAGATGAAATGGGAGACTTACATATATAATGTATACATAATGTCCATATGTATACAATACCAGTGTACAATGAATATACATAATGAAAAGTAAAACACACACACACCTCAGCTACCAAATGATCCAGTGATCCAGTTTGTCTACTTAAACATATCGAAGAGACCTATGCCCACCCTTTCCAGTAACCTCTTTACATTAGCCAAGACATGAAGTCAGTCTAGGTGTCCCTAAAATAAAAGAGAATAAGCAAACTGTGTCAGACATGCACGATGAAGTGTGATTTGGGCATGAAGAAAAATGAAATTCTGTAAAATGGATAAAATGGGAAAACATTAAGATAAGATAGACCCAGAAAAGTGCAGAGTAGATGACTCGGTGGTTAGAGCACTTGCTACTCTTGCAGAGGACATGGGTTTAAATCCTGGCACTTACATAGTGGTACACAACCACCTGTCACTCCAGCTGTACACACACACAAATATAATTCTTCTTTAAAAAATACACAAAAAAGTTTGTTCTCACAATGAAAACTGGGGAGAGGAAGTCTGCCCGAAAGAAGGCTGGCTATTACTAGGGGCTAGGAAGGAAGTACACCGGACGTGTGTATGAAACCACATAAACTCCAATATGTGTAAAGAATACATGCTATCTCTTTGTCCAGTGGAGAAGATGTAACCACAGACTCACAAATACCTTCCTATCTAGAAGAATTTTCCCTACAATACAGGGAATCTCCCCTTCTTCCCCAAATTATCCAGACTAGAGGCTGAACAGATTGGGGCAGTGGCCAGATCAGGAAGCAGAAGAACTCTGACATGCAACCTGCGCAGAGAATTAACGCCTTATTTACAGAAGTCAGCCAGGAGGCCAGGCTGCTGTGAGCCAGACTTACACCATCTCTAGTCGAGTGGACAAACAGGAACTTTCGTATCAACTGACCTGATAGTGCCAGGACTTGAATAGTAACTGACAGCCACCTCAACTTTCGTTCCCAGTAGCAACTGAGCAACAAATCAGAGAATGCTACTTATGCTTCCCCCACCCAACCCCACAGTACACCAGCTTCTAGCAGCTGCCAATCACCTCCCTGCCAACACCCTCCAGTCATGGCACACCCGTTGCCCTCATTTTCCACACAAATTTCCCACTCGTCTCTGCTGAAATAGAGGTGATGGCTGTTGCTACAGCAAGCCATGGATCAATAACCTTTCATTGTTATAATTTGGTTGGGTTTCATATTGCTATCAATGCAAAGGAGGAGGGTGTTGCTGTGTATGTAGGGAAATATTTAGAAACTTTAGTTTGACTAACTTCTGCCCTGAGTCAGACGGGAGGGGTTCTAATAGCTGCCAAGTGAATCTTCTGAAAGTGTGCACTAAATCACTATGTATGTAATCTTAACAGAAATGGGGCATCTAGGGAAGGTTTCAGAGGGGAAAAAAGGGAGCCAGAATCAAATCTTTGCCTTGGTGAAGACTCCTGTTCTGTCTGCAGTGCCCTTTGAGTCTGGCCCATCAATAGAGATTCAGTAGGGAGTTTGGCGATAGTTCTCATAGTGAAGGTCTATGGTGTGCCATTCCTGAATAGAGAAGAAGTGTGTGGGCTTCACTGGAGCCCTGGAGTGTGTGGAGCATCATAGACAGGAGAAACAATCCTGAGGTGACTGGTAGTGGCTGTTTCATCTGGGGAGATTTTTTTTTCCTCACAAAGAAAGGTTCTGCAAATCTCCCTAACTTTTCCATTCCCATAGGTAGGTGGCCCTCACATCCTTGTTTTCTTCTTGGAAACGATGATTACATTTGGAACATTTTGCAATGTTAGTGTTATTTGATTTTTCTCATGTATTTGTGATTTGATTTTTCTCATGTATCCATTTGGAAAAGTGTCAGGCTCTTGCTACATGCATGTCATTTTCACTCAGTTATCTGGGCACTTACTTCACCAGGATCTTAACTAGTTCTTGTAATCAGAACCACTTCCTGGCAAACCCAGCCAGTAGACTGTGATCCCTAATGTTGTTCAGAGTGGACTCACACATGTGTGGGCCACCACATTGTCTGTGGCATGTGAGGTGAGATGATCTACCCACAGCTGAGTCACTGTTGTGTGGTACAGCACAGGGCATGAGACCCTGCAGATCCACAATTCAAGGACTCACCTCAAAAGTAGGCTTTTTACCTCTACTTTAAAAAAGGAATCAACAAGTAACATTTTCTCTCAAATGCTTTGGTTCCTCTGGCCCAGCAGCACCTGCCTCCCAGTGCTTTCTTTTTAGAACCCCTCTTTTTAGAACCCACGCTATAAAGCAACAGTTTCTAGAACGGGATAGAAGAGAGGTATTGTTCAATGGCTCAAGGAAATAAGAAACAAAGGGGGAAATATCTCAGGAGATTCCAACAACACACAGAAGGTTCTCTTCTCCTCTTCATTTCTGCTAAGTTTGAATAGAACCAAGAAAAACATATAGTGCATTCTGGACATTTCTCAAAGTACTTGAAAGTGAATACATATTAGGAAACTCTCCCAAGAACATGGATTATGGGTTAAATCAGCTCCAGACACTCTCACTAAATGGAATTCAGCAGAAACCATCCCATCAGTGTTTGCCTTCACATATAACAATGTAAGCAAGTGAATTCTTGGGCCTGCTCCACTTTTCTTTACAGGGATAAATTATTTCATTATCTTCCTTTGAGATGGCACTGAGAGCCCAAGACAAAACTGTTCCTAGATAATTTTCCTTCATGTCACTTTCTGAAAGGCTGCTACCCACTCAATGTGACAAGTGTAACCCATGGGCAAATGAGTGTGACACTCCACATGGTGGGGACCCTGGGGTTCTCCTCTAGGCTCTGCCCTCCTATCCTACGTCATTTAGAGACCCAACCTTAGGCTCAGCAATCACAAGCTCTTGAAGTTCCTGCAGGAGATCTGAATTGTGGTTCTTGCACCCACCATAGGTGGCTCACAACTACCTGTAATTCCAGCTCCAGGTTATACAGTGCCCTCTTCTGGCCTCCGTGGACACTTGCACTCATGGGCACATACCCATACATAGGCACACATTGGGCATACATAATTTAATAAGTAAAATAAACATAGAGCTCTCACCTTTTAGTTGGAACTTTCCATGGAGAACCTTTTCCAAGGCTATAGAGCCTGTGTCAAATGTATGAGAGAGAGGGAATATGAATTATAAAAATGGCAAGGGAAAAGTTTTGACTCATATATAAAGGAATGTCTATTAGACCCAGCATGCCTTCCAGCAGAAAACTGCCAGAAGAGAATGGTATGCTATAGTCAAACTCCTGGAAGGAGAGGAACAAAACCCTGTCAGCCAAGCTTAAACCCAGAGAAACTATCCTTTAGAAAAACAGAGATAAAATCTTCCCAAATAAACAGAAATAGAGAAAAATGACCAATGTCAGATTATTCTTATAATAAATGCTGAAATGAATCCTACACTAGCCATACATGGATGAGAACAACCATCATGAATCCTACACTAGCCATACATGGATGAGAACAACCATCATGAATGCACAAAAATGTACAAAACTTCCCAGGACAACAGCATGAAGAAATTCTACCTGAATAAAAACTACCAAATTACAAAGATAAGGAGACGTGGGAAAGAATTTACAAAATAACTAAAAACAATGAGTGAAAGAGGAGGAAAGTCAGACTTATCTGTAGTGCCTTGGCTGTAAATTCAGCCTATCCACCAATCAAAGACCTGGATGGATAAAAAGTAAACAATTAGAAAACAAAGCACAAATAATCAAAACCCAACCGTATGCTACCTATAAGAAACTCACTTCACTTGTAACCCAGACTGGAAAAAAATATCTCATTTAATGGAAATTTCAAACAATGGTGAGTAACTGCATTAACATCCGTCAAAGCCAGCTTTAAGTGGAACCTACACAAAGGGACAAAGGTCCAGACATGGTGCACACCTGTCATCTGAGCACTTACAAGCTGAGGAAGGAGAAGTGTAAGTTTGAGACCAGCCTAGGCCACTTACTGAAGTCAAGGCCAGCCTCATCATGGAGACTTTGGGAAAAGAAAGGAGGTTGAGGAGGGGATGATGGAGGGAGGGAGAGAAAGAATGAGTGAAAATATGAGAATGTTGATAAAGACATCAATTTGCAAAAAGGCACAATAACTGTGTGTGTGTGTGTAATTCTCTCAAATCAAGCCACTAAACATATAAAGCAAATATTATTAGACATAAAGACAAAGATAGACTTAATATATAGTAGTCGGATTTCAGTATTCTGCTTTCCTCGTGAGCAGATAACTGACACAGAACGTCAGAAAACATCCGAATACTGTTCCTCCAGTGAACTCCAGACGCTTGCACTCAGCAGCAGCAGAACATACACCATTCTCATCAGCACGTAGACGCTCTCTAGGACAGATCATCATGGAAAGCCTCAAACTGAGTTTCAACAACTTGTAGAAAAATCAAAATTCTGGCTGCTGGTGGTGTCACACAGCTTCAATCCCAGCCCTCCAGAAGCAGGCAGATCTGAGTTTGCGGCCAGCCTGGTCTACAGAGTGAGGGTCAAGGATACCCAGGGCTTTACAGAGAAACCCTGACTCAAAAAACAAGCAATATTTTCTTTAAAAAAAAAAGAATAAAAATTTTTTATCATGCATTTATTCAAACCACAGTGGAATAAAACTATAAAACAAAAATTAAAAATTAATACATGGAAATTGAACAACATAGTCCCAAATGGACAATGAGTCGTTGGAAAAATTAAAAGAGAAATTTCAAAAAGTCTTGAAAGAAATGAAATCATGACATAGCAAAATGAATAGGCCACAGAGCTGGAAGTGCATGCCTTTAATCCCCGAATTTCAAAGCAGAGACAGGTGAACTCTGTGAGTGCTTGACCAATCTGGGCTAGCCAACATGTTCCAGGCTATCCAGAGCTGTTTCAGGGGCAAAAAGTAGAAAGAAGTTTATACCATAAAGGCATATATTGAAAAGAATTAAATGGGAGGCAGAGATTATTGGGCTGAGAGTATAATTCAGTGGTAGATTTCTTGTTACTATATGTAAGAAATATATATATATATATATATATATATATATATATATATATATATATCCTAGTGCCAGCATGGCAAAATATGCCAGTCTGAAGAAACATTACATGTCAAAGATTTAGGAAAGAAAGAACAAACCAAAATCAAAATTAGTAGGGAAAAAGAATAAAGTTCAGGGCAGGGATACATTAAAAACAAATACAGAAGACAAATATAACAGTTGGTTGAATTATAAGCAAAAATGTTCTTAGTAACAATACCAAAGTGAAAAAAAACAATTAAACAAAACTAGAGAAGAAAAATGAGCATAAATGATGATATAACAGAAATATTATGAACATTAATAGCTAGCAAACTGGAGGCCTGGAAATACATAACTACCAAAGTTGAATCGTGAATAAATAGAAAATATAAACAGGCCATAATGAGTGATAAGGCTAAAGCACTGATTAGAAGTCTCACACTGTAAAAAGTCCAGGGTCTGAAGGCTTTCCTCCTGAAGTCTATAAAATATTTAAAAAGAACTAATTCTAATTTTTCTTAAGGTATCAAAATTTCAAATGGCAAGAATTCTGCCAAAATTTTTTATGAGGCCAATATTGTCTTAATTCCAAAACATCTCCAGAACAACTGCCAGCATACCCATGATGAACAAAAATATAAAAATTCTCTGCAAAGTCCTAGCCAACAAAATTTAACACACATCAAAAGGCCACACACCATGACCAAATGGATTTCATTTGGAGATAAAAAGGTGACTCAACATTACACAAATGTGCCACAATGTAGCAACATCTACAGAAACGAGGGTGAAAATCATGTGATCATCTTAAAACACACAGAAAGGATGTGGTAAGATTCAATACCCTGTCACACACATCCCCCGCTCCCTCTCTGTCTCTCTCCTCTCTCTGTCTCTCTCTCTCTGTCTCTCTCTCTCTGTCTCTCTCTCTGTCTCTCTGTCTCTCTCTGTCTCTCTCTCTCTCTCTCACACACACACACACACACACACACACACACACACACACACCACTAGGTATAGTAAAATATACCTTAAATGTCAAAGATTAAAAACTAAAACCCCAGAGAGCCAATATCATTACTGAATAGAAAATTTTTTCCCCCCTGGAACAAGACAAGGATAACCAGTCTCACTGCTCTTAACTTTGTGCTGGATATCAGCAAGAGCAAGTAGGCAGGAGGGAAAAAATGAATTTTTTCAAATTGCAGAGGATGAAATTAAATATCCATATTTGTAAATAACATAATTTAATACATATAAAAACTTAAACCTTTCATCCTAAAAACAATTAAAGCTGCTAAAACTTACAAAAACAGTTTTACAATATCAACATACAAAAGTAGAATTCTGTATCCTATTAATAACTTTATTGAAATAAGAAGATAAAAAATATTTACAATAGCAAAATATATTTATTTATATAACACACATGTAAACAAGTGCGTGCATGCATGTCTGTGTGTATTTAGAAAGAAATTCAAACAAGGAAATTAAAGGTCTCTGCAATGGAAATTATAAGCTCTGGGCCAGTGAGGTGGCTTAGTGGGTAAAAGGGTCTTGCCACCAAGCTTGACCATTAGAGTTTGGTCCTCTAACCTGCATGGTCCTCTAATTGCCATACATTTTCCATTGCATAAACACACACACACACACACACACACACACACACAAATGTTTAAGGAAAAAAGAAGACACTTATCAAAGAAACTATACAAGATACCAGAAATGAAGTGTTATCCTATGTTCATGAGCCAAAAGAATTGCTAGTGTTGAAATGGTCATCCTAGCACTGGGAAAAAGCACACTGAGTGAGCTAACCCAAACCCAGAAAGACAAATGTCAAGGTTCTCTCATGTGTAAGTCTCACAGCAGTGAACCTGGAGACCTGTGTGTTTGATTCGGAGTGCCTGTACAAGTCAAGGAGCCCTGGGGAGTAGGTGGGAAGAAAGTCTACGGGAAGGGAGGGAATAGAACCAAAGGGTGCTAAGCGAGAAGAGAAATTGGGGGTAGGGCAGAAGAAGAAAAAGGGGGAGATAGCTAACACTAAAAATATTTGAAATAGCCGTATGAACTTCCACTACTTTACAAGCTTCCTAAATATGTGTGTTTACGCATATATACATATGAAAATAGTTTAGATAAAGTTATCCTACAAAAGGGTACAAAGGTCCCCCAGAAGCCACAGAGTGCCTCATAAAAGAGCCCAGTACCAGTTGTGAGATATCTCCCCTTGAGTTACTGGTCAGAGTGGTCCCAGAGACACCAAAATATCACAAGCCATTGTCATTGCACTTGTTGGTAAGATCCTATTATTGAAGATGCCATATACTTTGGTGATAGGACTTGGGGAAATCATGCCAATATTGATCCGGAAGGTTCCTTCTTGCTGGCTACCTTTCATACTACCAGAATGTGCTATTGAGGCAACTTTGAGAAAAGTCATCAAAAATCTTATCTACCTGTGAACCTTGAGAGTTACAATAAAGACGCGCATGGCACGATGTACCCATTAGTACAATAGTGGCATTAGTGTTATGGGGCTAACCAATCGCTTTCTGATTAAGGCTCACTGTAGGAGAAATCACAAGTCTGGGACTGTAAATTTGTCAAGAACCCGTGACTAGCAGTTCATAGACCCTAGGAGTGAACCTGTTACTATTATTTTGTTAAAGGGACACAATATCAAATGACTCTGTATGTGTGTGTGTGTCTGTGTGTGTATGTGTCTGTGTGTGTGTTGAGATTAGCTCAGCTCTCACACTGTATCAGAGAAGTCTTTGTGCAGTGGTCAATGTAGAGATTCACAGCTTGTCAACATGCAGAGAATACATGTCTGTGAGGCGCTGAGCCACAATGAGAACATCTATATCACACCCCTCCCTCCAAGGCTCAAGAAACATTATAGAAGAGGATTGAAAAGATTTTTAAGAGCTAGAAGTTGGGAAGGACTGTGCTAAAACAGAATTTTCTGGATATAAATTCGCAGAAGCTGTAGTTGCCAGCATAAGGTTAAGCCAGGTAACACTCCAGCATGGAGCATGGAAAGGATGCATGAACTTCCATCCCTAACTGGGGGCTACTGATAGCTGATGACCGGTAAGGGGGGAGCATCAATTCTTCTTAGGAGTGTGGCCCTGGTAGATTGGCTATGCTCCAGTGAACAAACTCATGGGCCTGGGCATATGGACAACAGCAACTGGACTTAATGGGTTAGCTAAAAAATACAGGGACATTGTTGTGATTTTTTAAAAGGAGCATGTAAGAGAAAGATGCCATGCAGCAGAGCTCTAGTGGAGGGTTTTTATTTAATTGGGGGAAAGTGAATGGGAAGTGGGGAGGAGAGAGGTGGGGACTGGCCTTTGGGGACAGGTGTGGTAGAAGAGGAGAGGCAGAGAGAGAGAAAGAGACAGAGAGACAGAAAGAGGCAAAGAACAAGTAGAGAAGCATAGAGAGAGAAAGGAAGAGACGGGAGGAGGGCAAGGCCCACCTTCTAAAAGGGAACGTAGTGAACGTGCACAGAAAGTGCTCTTAGTGGCTGCAGCTGAGGCTCTACCCCATCAGGACCTCAAGGACAGGCCAGTACAGATGCCTGAATACCAACAGACATGACATTGAGAAGGAAGGGGATGTGGAGGGTTAATCTAGAAGGAGTGATGCATTCTGTGGAATGTATGTATAATGGAACATATTCATGCATATATGGAATTCTAAGAGAATAAAATAATAATATAATATACAAAACTACTGAATTATATACTTTAAATGGGTGGCGAATGTTTGGTACATGAATTTCATCTCAATGGAGCTGATTAAAACAATAATCACAGTTATCAAGCTTCTCTCTCTAAAAAAAAAAGCAATTAAATAAATAATCATCCTACCCAGTGGTTTATGGATTTATTGTAATTCTCCAAAATACTAATGATGACAGGCTTCAAAGAAATGGGGGGAAATCATAAAATTCAGATGAAGCTACAATGACCCTATAGAGCTGATGTGATTGCAAAGGGACAGAATATAAATCTTGAGAGATCCCAACGCTTGACTTTAAAATCTGTTACACCAAGCCTGTTATGCATCATGAGGAAGGAGAGAGCTATGGGTTCCAAGGATTTCATCAATTCACCACATAAGTGGGTCAGATGGATCAGGGCTGCAGGACAAGGACTCAGAGACTTGTTTCTCCTGACAGCCCGAGCAAGGGCAGAAGTGGGGTTTATAAACATAGAATTCAGAAACATTTACTTGTTAACAAGTCAGGGTTACAGTTTTCACCAATCAGAAATCATAGATTAGGGACTTTCCTTGTATGTTCCATCATTGCCAACTGACGTACAGTGCAAGCCTTTTAGTCCAACCAATCAGATTCATTTGTTCTGTCTATTGTTAGGAACAGCCATATGTTTCTAAAGAACTAAAGATGCATAGAGACTATTTCTAATATTTAAGGAGGAGGTGGGTCAGCCATGGGAAACTTCTCAGCTCCCCTAGGCCTTGGGAACCTGAACTTTATTTCACCCTACAGGTAAAATGGAGTCTGAAGTCAAAACAGCAGTACTTACGTCAAGGTGCTTTTGCCTGCTCCCTTCAAACCTAGTACAGAGCATGAGAGACCAAAACAGCTAATATTGGAATAAAAGAGACACGGGCAGGGGCGGGTGGAAATGGCACACTGGGGAGATGGTACAGTCAGTAGAGTGTCTGCTGGGGTTGCCACAGTGTGTGTTTGTAATCTCACAGCTGGGGAGGCAGAGAAAAAGTATCTCCTGTTGGCCGGTCAGGGTAGCCACTGGGTAAGCTTCAGATTCAGTGAGAGATGATGTATCAAAAGAATAAGATAGACAGCCCAGCAATGGTGGTGCACGCCTTTAATTCCAGCACTTGAGGCAGAGGCAGGTGGATCTCTGAGTTCGAGGTCAGCCTGGTCTACAGGGAAAGTTCCAGGACAATCAGGGTTACACAGAAAAACCCCGTCTCAAAAACAAAACCAAACCAATATATAGAGAGAAGCATTTGGGGAAAGACAGCTAATGTTGACCTCTGTCCTACTCATACATGTGCACACATGTATGCATGTGCAAACACACACACACATACACACACAAAGAGACAACCTACACAATGGAAAAAATATCCATAAACTATTCAAGAAGAAATTGTTATTGAGAATATATGAGGAATTTAAAGATCAGAACATTGAACTTGGCCTTGTCAGGGTCAGGTGAGGAGATGCGGAGTGGGAAAGAGAATCTGCACTGTAGCCAAACCCAGAGCTGATGCCTGCAAAGGCATTATGGGGAGAAAGTCTAAGGAGGCCATCATATAGCGCATAAAAGATACCCTTGCTAATAAATGAACAATTCTCGTGCGGAAATATCAAAACATCAAAGACACATCAGTTAAATGAATTAAGGAAGGCAACACGGAATCTGAAAGAGAACTGGACGGAGATCACAGAGGAAATGAGAAACTTCAAGGGTCAAGTAGAAAAGCTAGCCCGCAGCTCTATAGAATGAAGTGTGTGAATCTCAGAGACGTGGGCTCTAGTGCCAGCGAAAGGATGGGCTTGGTTGATAGCGAGGTGAGTGCAAGCAGGTAAAGGGCAAAGAGCGTTCTTCTTGCCCGTTCTCTTCGTAGGCTGCCA